>CM064489.1:11088390-11475890 GCA_032716605.1 Paralithodes platypus
TTTGTTTGTCATTAGTAAGTTTTGCATGAAATGATAAGTGCTGAGAACTGTATTGATTATTCTGTTTGTATGTTGGTGCAATATTTTGAAACAATCCCTGGAGCCACCTATTCCGTGTCAGTGTCTTCACTTGTGTAGGGAAGTATTTATTTATTGGTCGAGGAAGAAGGGGCTGTTTATCTCGAAAAGGGGCTCCAGTCTCACGTTAGTCTGACTTTAAAAGTGTGCTGGCTTAATAATCTAATAGGGTTGATAGCCTCTGAAGTCCTATTTTAACAGTGTGCTGGCTTAATAATCTAATAGGGTTGATAGCCTCTGAAGTCCTATTTTAACAGTGTGCTGGCTTAATAATCTAATAGGGTTGATAGCCTCTGAAGTCCTATTTTACTCGTTTTTGGTCGTTTTTTTATATGTTTATTATTATTTTAGTTTCCTCACTAGACTTCCATTAACATTAAGAAAACATTCCCAATACCCCCTTCTAGATTATTTTGTACAATTTTCGGTAGAAAATGTCTCGGCCAAAGGCCGATTCCTCCTAATTTACAAGTTCGCCATCATACTCGCTAGGAAAATATCGACTCATAAATGGCACGAAAGGACGTCTTCTACCTCTACGACTCAAATGGGTTTAACCCTCCGTATATCATAGGTCCTTCTTAAACTTCATAAAATCGTCTAACTTTATCCAGAAACAAAGTAAGAAAGGGTCACAGTGCTGTACGGGTTAAGCAGGCGATTGTACATACGATAAACATGATATTAGTCAACCAAACCTAACTTGGATAAAGGGACCCCTGACCACTTTTTCACAGAAATAAAAGACATTCAAATTAATGCAGTGAATGAATGAAACAAAAATATATCCAAATACCACAACCCTTGCCTAAAGCTTCATATATAAAGAGAATTACAGTACAACGTTGATGAACAATAGGATCGTTACCAATATACAAGACATTAATGGCATGATGACTCTTAAAGTATTAGAATGAAGTTTTGTTTCCTATTAGGAAATATGCCATACTCTGTTTGCACCAATTACAGAAAGTAGATTTTTTGTAATTGGCGTTCATACCAATTGCAGAAAGTAGATTTTTTGTAATTGGCGTTCATTTTATAATAATAATGAATGTGTTTTATCCGGTTTTGCATCAATCCAAAACGTTCAAGTAGTTAGCCTATAGAGGAAAGTATAAGCTTGTGCTATTAAGGCCATGTTGCAGATACATAACACGTAGTCAGATTATGTTTTATTAATTGGGCCAAAAGTAATTGAAACACTTATAATTATATATAGGAATGTATGTTAGTTAACAAATAGATATTTGTTTGTATATAATGGAAGACGGATACAGTATATACCTTAACAGAATACTATACTTTGCTATACTTATATGTTATACTTTGATAAATTGATAATGATTATATACTTACTCAAAACAGCACACACACACACACTTACATACACACACACACACTCTTACACATACACACAAACACTTACACATACACACACACACACACACACACACTTACACTTACACACACACACACACACTTACACTTACACACACACACACACTTACACATACACACACACACACTTACACATACACACACACACACTTACACATACACACACTTACACATACACACACACACTTACACAGACAAACCCACACACATACATAGATAAACACACGCGCCCACACATACACGCATAAACATACACACATAGCCGCCCACATACACTATATCCATGCAAATACACCCACACACTTTAAAATCCCGATATCTGGCCCCAAAATTCCGACATCACTCGGACAATGGACTGCTGAAGAGGACTCAACGCTCTCCTTCCACTACACTGCACACCAGTTCACCCTTAACCCCTTCTTTACCGTCGAAATCCCTTTGATTTTTATTCTGGCTACTACTTACCGATTGTATTCACTTTAGGAAGGACCTCTAGCAATTAACAGGCTTCAAACTATCTCAATCAACCCTCTCAAGTACTACATATCCATCCTAAGCTGCGTAACATCGTCTAAATATAGCTAGGAGAAAATATAACAGACGTCGCGGGTATTAACATTACTGCAACTAGCTACTTTATCTCTTGCTTTCACATGCAGTTGGTAAAAAGATAATGTAACACTTAATTGTAACTGATTTATGCAGTCGAGGGGTTATTCTCAGTATTATGGCACCTGGGTGTGCCTATGGTCAATATATTGGCTATCTAGTTTGTTTTGAGGTTTACGAGTATCAAGTGTCGATGTTGCAATGATTTAATTTTCAATACGACATAATATATTGTATAATTGAATATGTTAAATAATAAATACTATCATATACTATAACACTCACAACATTTATTTCACTTAATATACAGTATGTATTGGTACCACATCGTTAAAAGGATAGTTGAAATACATGTATTTTCTTTTGAATGTTAAATGAACTGGTGAGGATGTACACAATTTGTTATTATTAACAAAACAAATATATAAACTTTATTATATTGAAAAGGTTACAAACATATTCTTGTTTCCATGTTGGTTCGGTTCGTGTCTGTTTCATAATATACTGCTTAACGCGGTTTTGAACGTGACTGTAAAATGAGAACGTTATTGGGGTATATTTATTTTAAATCACACGGTGGTTCAATCGCGGCTGACAGTAAACACACACACACACTCATATATATATATATATATATATATATATATATATATACTGTATATATATATAGGCTTGCAGCCTGTTGATTCAACAGCTCGTCGTAGGTCTGCAAAGGTAAGACCATGAAAGTCGAGCCGGTTGCAACACCCAAACTGTCTCAAGGTCTCACTTGCCATGTGAAATATGACTTCCTGACTTCACTGTGTTGAGCGGTTTAATATACAGGGTACAATTAACTTATGTCCGGAGGTAGAGTTGAAACATAAAGAAAAAATATGCAAAAGTTATATATATATATATATATATATATATATATATATCACATGGTATATAATTATAAATTCGTTTATCTTGCAGATAAACAATATCATTTCCGTTAAATATACAGGTTAGGTGTGAATTACTTTCCGGCTACGCGTCCTCATTTCCACTATTTCCAAGTGATTGTTTTGTATATCAGTTTAATTAGGTTTTTGTTTTTGTTTTGCTTTTTTGTCAATTATATTTGTCTTCCTGGTGTAGCTGGATATTAATCATTATTCTACTGCCCCTCTCTCTCTCTTTATCTTTCTCTCTCTCTCTCTCTCTCTCTCTCTCTCTCTCTCTCTCTCTCTCTCTCTCTCTCTCTCTCTCTCTCTCTCTCTCTCTCTCTCTCTCTCTCCTTCAACTTTCCTTTTCTATCGGATATGCCATCTCTACTAGAATTAAGTCCTGACCACGTCGTTTGGATCGTAAGTTCTGTGTGGCCAGTGTATATATACATTTATCTCTCTCTCTCTCTCTCTCTCTCTCTGTACATTTCCAATTAATGGCTCTTGTGTTAAATACATATTCATTTCCTGCCTTCATATATACGGTATATGATTTACTCGAATAATTACAAGTAGACATTTGAGCACATGATTAAATACAACTTGTCGACAATATTGTGTGATTTAATCAATTCAAACACACTTAAATATGAAGGTACAGTGCATACAGTGTGTTCTTTGACATTTTATATATATATATATATATATATATCCACTGTACTGAGTACTCCCATTCATTATATCAATGTAAAGACACAAGAATTACACACAAACTTCGAAACTATAATTATATGTTCGTGAATGTTGTTCAAAATTTGTATATTTCATTATTTAACTTCAACTATTAAAATGACGGTCTTTGTTTCGACACCTTCAGACACAATAAATAAACCCCTTCAGTATTTAAGGACGCATTTTTGCACTTCATGCTGGGCATCATTAAATAATGTTATGCAATTTAGGAATCAGAAAGGTAAACACTATCAATTGAATCGCAAATTCTTCCTCAGCTGAATGAAATTGTCTAATTCGTGGTGCGATGTATAAGGTGTTGATTTTCGGTGTGAGCATCCTGGGTTCGAATCCACGGACTGCCACATGTGTTTGTAAATTTCATTAATCGATTTTAGGAGTATGGTTGGTTGTTGGAAGGAACATAATAATAAGCTTACTAACCTGTCAAATTACGTAATTATAATATTACGTGTGTAATTGTATGTGTTTGTGTGTGCGCAAGTGTGTGTGTGTGTGTGTGTGCATGTGCAATTGTGTGTGTGTATGTGTGTGCAATTGTGTTTGTGTGCAATCGTGTGTGTGTGTTTGCATGTGAAGGAATGTTGCTAGTTCAAGCGTTATGTACATTAAATTATGAAAAATGTGAAGCTGTAATAAATTGTTTCAGACGCGCTTTCAAAACAATTTTACATGTTGATGCAAAACATTAATCCTTTCCCTGCGGCCAAGGTATATTTACGTCCTATATACAATCATTGGTTGCACCAACCCGCCCCACTTGTTGCCAGACACTTCCAGGAGGTTCTAAGCTTGCCAGCCATGCTTATATCAGTGTGCTTAGTGCACTGGTTGAGGCAGGATGTGCGTGCAAGGAAGATATGTTTTAGAAGCTGAAAATTGACAAACACAGGGCCACTTCTCCATGTCATTGTGACAGCCATATACCAATTACGAATATGAGGTTAATGTCATCTTCATTTCAACAACTCAAAATGTCTTATAAACACAAATCATGATAAAATAACTGTAAATAACAGTGAGTTATCACGAATGTAAAGGAAGGAAGAAATTGTATATTATTGCTCCCGAGTTTAACGTGGTGGGGTCGGCTCGGCTTTCAGCGACGAAACTAGCAAAGTATTGATCGATTTTCCTGGGTAGTGTGGGGAGGTAGGGAGGGCATGGTGACTGATATAGGGAGAGTTCGACACAATCTGCTCAGGGCTACGGATATGGTTTGAGCGGAATTAGCGGAAAAATAGCTGTCAGGGCACATTCTTCCCTATAGAAGCCACTGCACCAAAAGGGTTAGAACAAAGATCATCCAAAACTGCAAACTGAACTTTCTGTTTCACGAACTTTTGCAGAAATAGTAGTTTCACTTTCTATTGAACATACTGTCTGGCTTTGCACATGTGTTCCCCCAAGTAATTGATTTTTGCACAATGTAGGGGAAACAAAGCTATGAAACAAGAATAACTGCCCTATGACGTTTGGATGATACTTCTTACCATGATAATTATCGCTTCATTCTGTCATGCTGGTGCGCAATATGTTTACGAAATAACTGTTTATGTAAATTTACTCTTGCATTAATATGTATCATTCACGCTTTGCTGCACTGAGTATATTCACGTGGTTATGGTACTCTTACAAGTAAACACCTATTATCTACTTGGAATATAATGCAAATGTTGAAGCACTTTGCATCATGATTATAATGAGTTTTTAAGATTTAAAAAGAAAAATAACGAACTAATTCCTGATTTCTTTAACTTGAAGTGTATTATAGTCTATGGAAAAATGATTGGGTCTACCTGAGAGAGAGAGAGAGAGAGAGAGAGAGAGTGTGAGTGTGAGTGTGTGTGTGTGTGTGTGTGTGTGTGTGTGTGTTACTCAGTTACTTGTTCGTCAAGGGGAATCCACGCAATGCGAGCTAAGCTCATTATTATCGCGCCTCCTTAACTGGGAATGTATTGCGTGAAATGCATGTTAAGTGTTTTATGTACTGTTGGAATGGCTGTGGATGTGTGTGTAGTCTGTATTTTAGCCAATTGGCGACATTGGAAACGAAGGCTTAGGGTGGATCTGTATGGTACCATTCTCACTATAGACGGTACCGTCTCGCCCGGAGGCTTAGGTAGCCATCAGCTTAGGTGAACCATGTGATACCCATCTCGCCTTGTACCATTTTTGCCAACCCCAGATTGGACGTCACAACGTCGTCCACTTATTCCAGGTACCTATTTACAGCTAGGTAAACTGAGGCAAACACATGAAAGGAGACAAGCCCAATTTGTCTCCGCCCGGCCGGGGATTGAACCCCCGACCCCTCGTGTGTGAGACGAGAGCTCTAGCTACTAGGCTACGGGCTGTGTGTGTGTGTGTGGGGGGGGGGGGGGGGGAGTGAGAGAGAGACTCCCACGCTCAATATGCATGAAAACAACCAATCATGTTCTCATTCACAGCCACTTCCTACATAAACTAAACCATAAATCAACGAGTGTGCAGCACTATATATTGTGGTTTCACTGGAAAACTCTGCCGTTATTTTCTTTTCAAAAAATCATGTGCATTTTGAAGTTTAATTCACAGTTGATTTTATCTTGTGCAATATTACACCAACAACAACTGTAAGCCTTTGACAAAATTGATAAAATTAATAATATATATAATGTATCGTTTTAGACTCCGTGAGGCGCTTACTAAAAATTTGAAAAACAAGCATGCAGCAACATAAGTATGGTCTTTCAACCCAGTTGGGTTTTAAGTGTGTGCACTCTATCCATTTGTGTGTGTGTGTGTGTATACAGTATATATATATATATATATATATATATATATATATATATATATATATATATATATATATATATAATATATATATATATATATATATATATATATATATATATATACGGAGCTGTTGTGGCCTAGCGAGCTAAGGCTCTACGCGCTATGTTGGTGACGACTAGCCGCGTGGGTTCGAATCTCGGCTATGCTACAACAGTTTCCAGTGCTATATAGGCTTAGTGCTGTAGAGCTCATTACAGTTGGGGATTTCCCGCAGATGAAATGAATTCATAAGGTTATTCAACCTTTAAAAAATAAAATAAAAATAAAAATATATATATATACCGGTATATATATATACAGCATATATATACTTTATACATATTTTTTAAATTGGTGCATTGTGTACATTATGAACATATGAAAATTTCTAATAATTAGGGACAGCAATAATGTAAGGACACAATTACAATATATTATTTGAGTTACAGTAATGCATCAACACTGTGTGTCCTACAATTACAATATATTATTTGAGTTACGGTAATGCATCAACACTGTGTGTCCTACAATTACAATATTGCTAATCTTAACTTTTTCTGTTCCGCAATTTCAATTTGTATTGTTCCTCGCTACAATCACATCGTTCTCTTTAATTAAGTATCTAATTAAATTACCCCAACCATTGTACTTTGTTCAGCCAGGGCCATCAGTGCGGCCAATTACTAGCGCCAGGAAATTAGCCTTCCCCAGTTGCTGTGTAAAGACTTCGTATTTCTAAATCTGGAAAAAAACTAATTAATTAAGTTCAGTCCTTGCCTAATCTAACTTAGCTAATCCAAATACAATACATACATAACACAATGTATCCAATCCGATTATAACCTGCCTGTCTTATTTGTCCTTAATACTTAGTTTATCTTGCCTGTTTATACCAGATCTCATACTTGGATTACTTATTTTCACAGATCTCAATTTGCAGAGATCCTGTTTACATGTTGTCCATGTGTTGGTAACAGCACACTGCTCTTCAGTGATTGATCATTCTTGTGTGCAGTTTTCTTAATACTTAACCCGTTCAGTAACGGTGCCATCCTTTTAAACTTATTCTGGATATTAGTACACGATGTCATTCACTTTCAAAAGGGCCTACAACAATTTCCAGGCTTCGTACTATCTAACTTAATTGTTTACTATCACAGATTCTTCTTAAACTACACAAAATCGTATACATATAGCTAGACTATAATCGTATACATATAGCTAGACTATAATCGTATACATATAGCTAGACTATAATCGTATACCGGTACATATAGCTAGACTATAATCGTATACATATAGCTGGACTATAATCATATACATATAGCTAGACTATAATCGTATACATATAGCTAGACTATAATCGTATACATATAGCTAGACTATAATCGTATACATATAGCTAGACTATAATCGTATACATATAGCTGGACTATAATCGTATACATATAGCTGGACTATAATCGTATACATATAGCTGGACTATAATCGTATACATATACCTGGACTATAATCGTATACATATAGCTGGACTATAATCGTATACATATAGCTGGACTATAATCGTATACATATAGCTGGACTATAATCGTATACATATAGCTAGACTATAATCGTATACATATAGCTAGACTATAATCGTATACATATAGCTAGACTATAATCGTATACATATAGCTAGACTATAATCGTATACATATAGCTAGACTATAATCGTATACATATAGCTGGACTATAATCGTATACATATAGCTGGACTATAATCGTATACATATAGCTGGACTATAATCGTATACATATAGCTGGACTATAATCGTATACATATAGCTGGACTATAATCGTATACATATAGCTGGACTCTAATCGTATACATATAGCTGGACTATAATCGTATACATATAGCTAGACTATAATCGTATACATATAGCTAGACTATAATCGTATACATATAGCTAGACTATAATTGTATACATATAGCTAGACTATAATCGTTTACATATAGACTAATCGTATACATATAGCTAGACTATAATCGTATACATATAGCTAGACTATAATCGTATACATATAGCTAGACTATAATTGTATACATATAGCTAGTCTAATCGTATACATATAGCTAGACTATAATCGTATACATATAGCTAGACTATAATTGTATACATATAGCTAGACTATAATCGTATACATATAGCTAGACTAATCGTATACATATAGCTAGACTATAATCGTATACATATAGCTAGACTATAATCGTATACATATAGCTAGACTATAATCGTATACATATAGCTAGACTATAATCGTATACATATAGCTAGACTATAATCGTATACATATAGCTAGACTATAAACGTATACATATAGCTAGACTATAATCGTATACATATAGCTAGACTATAATCGTATACATATAGCTAGACTATAATCGTATACATATAGCTAGACTATAATCAGGAGGATGACGCCGGTACAGAAGGGGTTAAGAGTCTTTTGGAATGGAAGAAAAAGCTTTGGACTCTGAATACGGAGTAGTTGAATGGATGAAGAAACGTTTGTAGCGGTGGTGGTGTGGCCATATACAACGAAACAATGAGGATAACCTACCAAGAAATATAAACAGAATGCCAAATGATAGAGACTGCTGGTAGTTTGAGAAAATTATATAGACAGTTTTTTTTCCAACATTCTGGAAAGAGTATTTTGGCGCGGCTAAGTAGCATATTATTAAAGATCAATTAGTCTGGAACCGTTCTAATCAGAGGTATTTTTTGGCTGGAGCTTCCCAAGAGCATGTAAGGCCTCAGATGTGATGAGCATAATACATGTAGAAACTACATAACAAAGTAAAGGATTATACTTGTGCATACAACAAGCACAGATATCCACAGGTGGCTATCCTTGTGAATAATAAGTACACAATTTAACTACAACGTTACATGAAGATTGTGAAGGTGTGTGTGTGTGTGTGTGTGTGTGTGTGTGTGTGTGTGTGTGTGTGTGTGTGTGTGTGTGTGTGTGTGTGTGTGTGTGTGTGTGTGTGTGTGTGTGTGTGTGTGTGTGTGTGTGTGTGTGTGTGTGTGTGTGTGTGTGGAATAGGTGGGGCGTTGTTAGGATGGATTAGGTCATGGCTAATTGGTAGGAAGCAGAGAGTCAGCATAAATGGTACCAAGTCAGAATGGGGAGCAGTCAAAAGTGGTGTCCCCCAGGGATCGGTATTAGGTCCCCTGTTGTTTCTTATATACATAAATGACCTAGATTTAGGTATATCTAGTAGGATAAGTAAATTCGCAGACGATACTAAAATGGGGAGATCAATTGATTCAGATAGCGATATTATAGGTTTGACTCCTGTAAGGAGATAAAGAAAACCTAATATTTAGTAGTGGCCCCGTAATCATTGACGAACATGCCTATTACATAAGGCATCCTCTTCAAACACTAATCCGCCGTAGTTTGAATCTACCGCGCAGAGCATTTAAAAACTGAGGAGCCTTCATCATGAGCGCACGCGACCTCACTCATGGCTTCAGTCATTATGAATTGGGTTCTCACTACGAAAAAACTTCGTAAAAAATAAAAACAAAAACAAAATAAGAATAACTATCCAATAAGCTTTCCATCATATCGTGGATGTACTTGTGTGGATTTCTGACCAGACGCTGATTCAGGCGTCATTCCTCCTTCACTGACATATCAAGTAAACTAAAATCCTTAATACATCAACGAATGGGAAGGGGACGGTCGGGAGGGCCCCAGTCGTCAATGATTACGGGGCCACTACTAAATATTAGGTTTTCTTTATCTCCTTACAGGAGTCAAACCTATAATTTATTAGGGGCCCCTCCATCATTGACGAACATGCCTGATATCTAAGACTGGAGGGGGACATTCGTAATCATATCATAACTCTAGAAAAGCAGATAATAAAAACAACCACATAGTATTCTTACTTTTGAAAAATGTATTTAATACGGCGTAGGCCGGAAATATACAAGAAAAAGGGGTTCAGGCAGGTGCGTGCTTCAAAGAAGCCTGCCCGACAAAAAAGGTAACCCTGAAGATTCTGAACACAGATCTGTAGTTACAAAAGGCACCCCACTCAACGAGTGGTGACAAAAATAATAAGTTATAAGTTTATATGTGCACATCATAAACCCCAAAATACATGTGGAGATCAATTGCAAATGAACTCCATTGAACTAATATTACATTGCTTTCGCAGCTAAAACTACTATAACAACACCGTTGTTTTGTACTAAACCTTGTACTAGCACAATTTCTCGCAGAGAAATTTTCATATCACATTTTAACCTTAAATTGTATCACAGCTCTCATACTCCGGCGGGGTCTAGGGTGTCCTATGTCAACTGACTGCACCCCCCCCCCCCCCCTTCCGTGAAAGTAAACATAAGTGACTGCAGGGCCACCTAGACCCTCTGCCTTAAAGCTATACATGGTAAGGAAGGTTTGTCTAGAGCAACTGACAAGTATCTAGAGAGAAACGTATGATTAGACGCCCACAACTGTGTGGACGCAATATCTTCAACTGAAAAGTTTTTCAGGAAACGTAAAGAGGCCGCCCACTTGCGTAAATCATGGGCCCTACCCACAACGCCGGGATTACTCTCTTTAATGACTTCTACCAGAAGAGAGGCTAATCGCCGTTTAAGTAAGCGTTTACCCGTACTCGCTACCCATAAAGCACCTTGGGGGTTTTGAGGAGCTATTCTCAAATATTTGGTTAGAGCTTGCACTGGACATAAATTATGATGCACCTTTCCCCTTTTTAACGCCGGCACCGTGAACTCAGAAAACACGTGTGCACTATGCTCATTCTTGGCTACAAACGCCGGGGAGGGTGCAATGGAAATTGAATCATTAAGTCTACCAAACCTAAGACAATTAGGTGTGTTGCTCATCGCCGCCAGCTCAGACACTCTGTTTCCGGTGGCCAAAGCCAAAAGGAAAACTGCCTTCTTTAAGATTAAAGCAAAGTCTGCAGTATTTTGATACAGACGAGAATGAAGTAAAGACAAAGCTTTGTCCAGAGACCAAGTAGGCATGAGCTGACGGGGAGGTGGGCGGAGTTTAAAACACGCTCTCATAAATCCTGTTTCCTCCGCCACCGGTATGGATAGACCTGTAAGGTCGAAAAAGGGCACTCTAATCGCAGTTAAGTGATTCTTCAAAGTTACCACAGATAAACGTTTCTGCTCAAACAGATAGTTCAAGTAATTAAAAACCAATGCCACTGAGGGTACAGTTTGTTCCGTTCTAACAATCCAAGAAGTAAAAGCTTTCCAATGTGATTGATATTGTCGCTTAGTAGACTGAGTATATTGATTGAGCAATTTATTGGTCACATCCCTACCGTATGGTACTAGCCACTTGGCCTCCTGAATGTCCATAATGCAAAAGTCAGCGAGGTCGCTAGGTTGCCAATCGTGTCTAAGTGGAAGTACCCGACCGGGAGCGATACCGGGTCCGGGCACCACATTATTAATTGCTGGTACCACACCTGCGCCGGCCACAGGGGCGCGATTAGCGAGACTAAGCCTCGATAAACTCGTAGTTTGTTCACTACGTGGCACATTAGTGACGCATCTGGCGGCGGAAACAGATAGATGGAGCTCCATCTGTTCCAGTCTGTCACTAGGGCGTCTGGCCCCCCTGCCGGCGTTATCGCCCGGCGGGTGAGGTATAGAGGGAGCTTGTGAGTCTCCTCGGACGCAAAAAGATCCACTTGTGGATGGGAGAGCTCCGCAATCATTAGGTCGAAAATGGGTTGCTTGAGCTCCCATTCTACTGTCGTGCTCTGTCTCCGGGACAGAGCGTCTGCCCAGACGTTCGCTACGCCTGGGAGATAAGATGCGTGAAGATAAATATCTAGACTGCTGGCTAGAACAAAAATCTCTTCCGACACGAGTAGCAACTTCCTTGACCTCGTTGACCCTTGTTTCTGAATACAGTGAACTGCATTCAGTGGAAGTAGTGAGAGCTGTTGTGCCTGGCACATTGGAAATTGGGGCTGACACAAGCGGATGGCTAGGTATTTTCGCTAAAGCAAAGGATGTAGCCAGAGGTCGCACATTCGTCGACATCGCGGGATCTCCCGTATCAGGAGGAGTTTCCGGCGTAGGGCCCAAGAACCTATTAAGTGCATTCAATAGTAGTCCATCAATCTCTTCCGCCGGTACATACCTAGCCGATGACGAACTCCGTGGAGATTCGACAGTACCCTGAGAGTCGCCTAAAAGGTGACTGGACTCTTCAACCTCCATCTCTGAGACCAGAGATCGTTGTTCTTCATCCGTTAAGTCTGGCTTATCATGGGAAGATCCCGCCGAAGCCGGGACCTCCACATGTTGCCATGTTAAAACTGGGGTAGAAGATGGTACATCGGCATCCCGTGGACGTCAGCACTAGTTGAGTCACAAAGGGATGTGTTCTGTCCTGCCAGGACTGTGAGTATCGCCATACACCTTGGCTTTCCCTCGCTTGCGAGCTCGGTATACTCTCTAAAAGAGAGCCCTGTAAAGGTTTATGATAATTAAAAGCTCCCATAGCTCATTAACACATTGAAAGCAGAGCTGGTGAGCAAAATCATAAAGTATACTAATTAATTTAATTTATATTTAATTGTATTAAAATAAATTACTATAAATAAACACAATATTATCCTAATATAATCATAGAAAATATATATGGTTATTATTATTCAGTGATTAAATTATTTCAATAACAAATGAAAATAATATATAGGGATACCTGATCTTAACGGCGTTGAACATACAGCAATGAGAGGTTCAAGTGCCGACATGGCAGAGACTGGGGGAAAACTACCCCGCCCCCGGGAACTACCTGGTCACCTGGTGCAACACCGGTACTCCGCCCTGGAAAGAGAATTTTCCGGGGATTAATGCTCATAGGGTTACACCCAAAAAATGGTACAAAATATGTGTCACAAGACCGCCGGTCAACGAACCGTAGCACTCCACCACTACTTTTCGTTTTCCTTTAGTTTCATATTAAAGATTTCAGGATATATTTACCTGTCCAGAAGATTTTTAAGCATATCTTTTGAATCCTCATAAAGATGAAGTATATCTTTATTAAAGATGAAGTCTTTCAAGTATCCTTTACACTTGAAACATTAGTAAGATTCCGGCATCTTTTTATCCCATAAAAAGTCTAAGCCTATCCTAATCTCTAATCCGGCTTCTCCCAGAAGCCCTCATAAATCGCCGTCTTGAAGGCCGTGATACCCTATTGTATCAATCAATTGTTTGGCAAATGATCGCGAATTGCTAATCAGTTAATATAACCACCCGAAGGTATAACCGCCGGGTTTTATATGCAATGTCAAACCAATTGTACCTGCCCCAGACCTTTTTTGTAAAAAGGTCGCCGGGAGAGAAAGACTAAACAAACAAACAACATTGTTCCAATTGTTTATTAAGGATTTCAGCATATCTTTTACCTGTTCGAAAGAATTAAGCATAACTTCTGAATCCTCATAAAGATGAAACATATCTTTATTAAAGATGAAGTCCTTCAAGTATCCCTTTACACTTGAAACACTAGTAAGATTCAGGCATCTTTTTATCCCATAAAAAGTCTAAGCCTATCTTAATCTCTAATCCGGCTTCTGCCAGAAGCCCTCATAGATCGCCGTCTTGACGGCCGTGATACCCTATTGTATCAATCAATTGTTTGGCAAATTATCGCGAATCGCAAATTCGTTAATATAACCACCCGAAGGTACAACCGC
Organism: Paralithodes platypus; assembly: GCA_032716605.1. Classification (NCBI taxonomy): domain Eukaryota; kingdom Metazoa; phylum Arthropoda; class Malacostraca; order Decapoda; family Lithodidae; genus Paralithodes; species Paralithodes platypus. The sequence continues at coordinate 11,102,734 of CM064489.1, forward strand.
CGGGTTTTATATGCAATGTCAAACCACTTATACCTGCCCCAGACCTCTTTGTAAAAAAGGTCGCCGGGAGGGAAAGACCAAACAAAATAACTGTGTGGAGCCCCCCTCACCGGGAATAACACAGGAAGCCTGATCCCAGGCTTGACCACAGAAAACGCAGTTTCTGATGAGCCCTCAAGCGACCAAACTCGTCGGGGTAACTTACCTATTTTAGCCATCCTGACTAAAACTCGGTAACCAAAAACGGTGTTCTCGGAGCAACGAGAAAAAACGCCGGAAAGGTAACCCACACCAAACGAGACATAACAGGAGGGCGTAATGCATAAAGCAATGAATAACACAGGAAGCCTGATCCCAGGCTCGACCACAGAAAAACGCAGTTTCTGATGAGCCCTCAAGCGACCAAACTCGTCGGGGTAACTTACCTATTTTAGCCATCCTGACTAAAACTCGGTAAACCAAAACGGTGTTCTCGGAGCAACGAGAAAAACGCCGGAAAGGTAACCCCCACCAAACGAGACATTTTAACACATTTTATACAAAGTGTGTGCGCAAAAATAGGGATACCTGAACAGGAGGGCGTAATGCATACAGCAAAAACCGGGGCAAAGGTAGCCATGACAGAGACTGGAGGGAAACTACTCCAGGTTCTGCATAGACCCGCCGGGACCCAGCTCTGGAAAATTTAAAATTTCCAGGAATTAATGCTCATAAGGTTAACCCACTCATGTTCGCACACAGGTGTTAAATAACCCGCCGGGTAACGAGACGTAATACTCAACGACCACAGCTCGCCACGCGGTGGGGTTTCCTAAGTAAAAGATTTCAGAATATCTTAATTTGTCCAAAAGATTTATGAATACCCTCTGACATAATATATAAAGACCATTATGGCGTTTATAAGTGATTAAGTCTTTCCGGTGGTGTTTGTTTCCATATTAAATATTGGAAAAAAAAACCCTAAAAAAAGACGCCGGCCCCCGAATTATCTCGTAGATAAAAAACTGGGAAGCCTGACAAATATACGCGATCTAACTTCTGCCGAAGTATCTTTTAGATCGCCGTATGTTGAAGGCGGCGATACAAAACGTATCCCTCAAATGTCTGGTTAACTAACTGAATTGTAAATTAGTTATTCTCATCCGTGCAAGAAACACCCGCCGGGTGTGAATAATAGTTTAAAAAAAGTTAACCCCAAATGTGCCCTAAAGCGCCGTATGTTGAAGGAGGCGATACACAAAGCATCCCTCAATAGACTGGTCAACTAAACTGAATTTTGCAAATTCGGTCATCCCAACCTTCCAGGTTGCACCCACCGGGTGAATTAAAGTTTAAAAACAACCGCCGGGTTTTATATGCAATGTCAAACCACTTATACCTGCCCCAGACCTCTTTGTAAAAAAGGTCGCCGGGAGGGAAAGACCAAACAAAATAACTGTGTGGAGCCCCCCTCACCGGGAATAACACAGGAAGCCTGATCCCAGGCTTGACCACAGAAAACGCAGTTTCTGATGAGCCCTCAAGCGACCAAACTCGTCGGGGTAACTTACCTATTTTAGCCATCCTGACTAAAACTCGGTAACCAAAAACGGTGTTCTCGGAGCAACGAGAAAAAACGCCGGAAAGGTAACCCACACCAAACGAGACATAACAGGAGGGCGTAATGCATAAAGCAATGAATAACACAGGAAGCCTGATCCCAGGCTCGACCACAGAAAAACGCAGTTTCTGATGAGCCCTCAAGCGACCAAACTCGTCGGGGTAACTTACCTATTTTAGCCATCCTGACTAAAACTCGGTAAACCAAAACGGTGTTCTCGGAGCAACGAGAAAAACGCCGGAAAGGTAACCCCCACCAAACGAGACATTTTAACACATTTTATACAAAGTGTGTGCGCAAAAATAGGATACCTGAACAGGAGGGCGTAATGCATACAGCAAAAACCGGGGCAAAGGTAGCCATGACAGAGACTGGAGGGAAACTACTCCAGGTTCTGCATAGACCCGCCGGGACCCAGCTCTGGAAAATTTAAAATTTCCAGGAATTAATGCTCATAAGGTTAACCCACTCATGTTCGCACACAGGTGTTAAATAACCCGCCGGGTAACGAGACGTAATACTCAACGACCACAGCTCGCCACACGGTGGGGTTTCCTAAGTAAAAGATTTCAGAATATCTTAATTTGTCCAAAAGATTTATGAATACCCTCTGACATAATATATAAAGACCATCATGGCGTTTATAAGTGATTAAGTCTTTCCGGTGGTGTTTGTTTCCATATTAAATATTGGAAAAAAAAACCTAAAAAAGACGCCGGCCCCCGAATTATCTCGTAGATAAAAAACTGGGAAGCCTGACAAATATACGAGATCTAACTTCTGCCGAAGTATCTTTTAGATCGCCGTATGTTGAAGGCGGCGATACAAAACGTATCCCTCAAATGTCTGGTTAACTAACTGAATTGTAAATTCGTTATTCTCATCCGTGCAAGAAACACCCGCCGGGTGTGAATAATAGTTTAAAAAACGTTAACCCCAAATGTGCCCTAAAGCGCCGTATGTTGAAGGAGGCGATACACAAAGCATCCCTCAATTGACTGGTCAACTAAACTGAATTTTGCAAATTCGGTCATCCCAACCTTCCAGGTTGCACCCACCGGGTGAATTAAAGTTTAAAAGTTAACCCCAATTGTTCCTATCCCCACTTCTTTGAACCAGATCGCCGGGGAGGAAATACAACTACAGCATAGTTTATATTGGCTTTGCAAAACCGAAAAAACTACAAACAACACGTGTCCGTATGAACACTGTTAGATGGGTACAGCCAACCCGCCGGGATGAAACAGGCACCCCAGAGACGCAGACCTGGGGAGCCACAGACACCCACTCGCCGCCGGGGAAACAAGCCTGTTTTAAACCACGCGTGGCCAAAACTAGGCAACCAGCCGGGGTTATCAAGGTGAAACCGAGAAAAACCCGCCGGAAAAAACCCACCCCGTCCAGATACCATCTGAACGCAACACCGGACCGAGGCGTAGCTAAAAACACAACTAACGCCGGCCCAACATAGTCCGTGGAATTAGCCAAAACACAACTAACCCAGGACACATAAATAGTCCGTGGAATTAGCCAATACACAATTAAACCAGGATACACATGACACAGTAGTACATATTTAGAAAATAAATCAATAACACTTGTATATGTGATAAAGCTACGAGAGGCTGGCTAGGCCTAGGCAGACGGATAACAGTAACATGTCGGAATATAAACAAAAAGCACTGAATTATATCACAACAGGAACCACCGCCAACACACCACTGTAGCAAACACTTCCGCAAAGGGAGAAACTGACTCGGGACCCAGAAAAAACTTCACTAAGTGAAGAAAATACGCTGGGAACGACAGCAAAAATACGCTACCTCATCAGAAAGATAAAAGGAAGCAATAACGCGTAATGAAAGCCGCCTGCATCACAAAGCTAGCTTAACTGTGAAAAAATTCACCTGTCCACAACAGGACCACGAGGGTACATCCGAAATAGATGCCCCAAACATACGACCCAAAATACACTGCACTGCGGGCAACCAGCCCAGGACACTCCTGCTACGCATATCCTAACCTTACTCGATACATCCCGGAGTAAACCAATGAGAAAAAACTCACTAGGGACGCAACAAATGCGGAACCCGCGGAGCGTGACAGGTCCGGGCAGGCTGAGCGCAGAGCAGAGAAGGAGGAATGACGCCTGAATCAGCGTCTGGTCAGAAATCCACACAAGTACATCCACGATATGATGGAAAGCTTATTGGATAGTTATTCTTATTTTCTTTTTGTTTTTATTTTTTACGAAGTTTTTTCGTAGTGAGAACCCAATTCATAATGACTGAAGCCATGAGTGAGGTCGCGTGCGCTCATGATGAAGGCTCCTCAGTTTTTAAATGCTCTGCGCGGTAGATTCAAACTACGGCGGATTAGTGTTTGAAGAGGATGCCTTATGTAATAGGGTTTTCGTCAATGATGGAGGGGCCACTAATAAATAGAGTGCCTCCAAAGGGATCTAGATACCTTATATGAATGGTCAGTAAATTGGCAGATGAAGTTTAACATTGACAAATGCAAGGTATTAAAGATAGGGAAGATGCAAACAAATGTTAAATATAAACTAGCTAATTTAGAATTAGAAAATTCAGACTGCGAGAAAGATCTAGGTGTGTTTGTTAGCAATGATTTGAAGCCTAGAAAACAGTGTATAAGCGTTCGTAATAAGGCAAACAGGATTCTCGGGTTCATCTCTAGGAGTGTGAGTAACAGAACTGCTGATGTTATCTTAAAACTTTACTTGTCATTAGTGAGACCCCATATGGATTATGCTGTCCAATTTTGGTGTCCTTATTACAGAATGGACATAGATTCATTGGAGAGAGTACAGCGTAGAATGACAAAAATGATCCATAATATTAGAAATCTTTCGTATGAAGAAAGGTTGAAGAAATTAGGTTTACATTCGTTAGAGAGACGCAGAGTTAGAGGGGATATGATAGAGGTCTTCAAGTGGGTTAGTGGGATTAACAAAGGGGACATGGCAAATGTACTAAAGCTCAGTGATAGCGAAAGAACTCGTACCAATGGTTTCAAATTAGATAAATTTCGTTTCAGAAAAGATATAGGCAAGTATTGGTTTGGTAACAGAGTTGTAGATGGGTGGAATGGACTACCAAGTGCTATAGTGGGATCTAAAATTGTAGGGAGCTTTAAGATAAAATTGGATAAGCATATGGACGACAAGGGTTGGGTGTGAAGGGGGATCAGCCGGGTTGGGCCAATCAGCGCTCTGCAGACCTCCATAATCCTGCGTTAATCTCTAACCGTTTTGGTAAGATGATCCTCAGGGTATTAGAGTGTGAAGCCTATAATTGGGCTTTGTAATTGAATTGGGGTTGTGTGGGACAGGGATCTGCCTTGCTTAGGCCAATCGGCTTTATGCAGACTCCCATTTCTTATGTTCTTGTGTGTGTGTGTGTGTGTGTGTGTGTGTGTGTGTGTGTGTGTGTGTGTGTGTGTGTGTGTGTGTGTGTGTGTGTGTGTGTGTGTGTGTGTGTGTGTGTGTGTGTGTGTGTGTGTGTGTGTGTGTGTGTGTGTGTGTGTGTGTGTGTGTGTGTGTGTGTGTGTGTGTGTGTGTGCCGTAGAGACCTTTTTATGATAAAAGGGATTGGTAAAATTTCAACAGGACGGCAAATTGACAAATATACGCTATAGGTTTGTAAAAATGCTATGTTGCATGTAATACTCAGCCAAACGTAACTTTCTAGAACAAATAAGTTCCACACGAAGCACTCAAATGTGTGTGTGTGTGAGGGGGGGTTGGGGGGGGTGCATTATCGGTGATTTTTTTTTCTTTTTTCTATTCCAGCAATTTTTAGACGATTTTATGAAGCTCAGGATGGATATATGTTAGGTAAAAGTAGTAATGGAGATAGTCTGTAGCCTTTTAATGGGTAGACATCCTTCCTAAGCTGAATACAATCGACTAACCATTACCAGTATATACTGAAAAGGATGCCAACGGTACTGAATGGGTTAATAAACAGGAATAACAAGCCATAATCCGACACTGGTTGCTAATAACGCTGCGAGAATGTTTCTGGTCCCCCTTCTTCCTCCTGTCTAGCGCCATTAGTTTTCCGATTTTAAGACGTTCGTCCCAGTAGTTTGACGATTTTAAGACCGCTTGCCCCATTTCTTTATCAATATTAAGACGTTTCATTTAATTTTCGTGTCGATTTTTTTCCCTGGCGAGCGATAGCGAGCCTGTATTTTAGAAGGAACCAGCCTTTGGTTAGGTGAATTTTCTACCGAAAAATGTACACATTTATCTCGAAGGAGGTTCTTGGGGGGGGGGGGGGGGGGGGGGGGGCCTTTTCTAGAGTTTGATGGAGGTCTAGGGGGGAAACAAAGATAGTGATAAATAAATTAAAAACAAAAGAAAAACAAAAACCAATCAAAAAATACACTCTTAATTATGGAAGTGCCTTGGCCCACCACGGATATCAGGTGCCTTGCCCACCACGGATATCAGGTGCCTTGGCCCACCACGGATATCAGGTGCCTTGGCCCACCACGGATATCAGGTGCCTTGGCCCACCACGGATATCAGGTGCCTTGGCCCACCACGGATATCAGGTGCCTTGGCCCACCACGGATATCAGGTGCACGGATCCTAAAACCCACCATCGTCAGGCTAAAAATTAATTGTCCTCCTTACTGCACTTATGAGACTCCTTGATACCAGCAGGGCCTCCAGTAATTACCACTTTCTGGAGGGCTACAGTATCTAGTCAGTCATTAAGGGGAGGTTTTTAGTGTGTTTCCTAGACTTCCATCAAGCTTGAAATTACACCCCCTTGATCCCCTTTCAAGATAAATTTGTACATTTTTCGGTAGAAAAATTTCCCGGCCAAAGGCCGGTTACCCTTAAATTACAGGCTCGCTATCGCTCGCCAGGAAAAAATCGACACCTATATGGCACGAAAGGTCTTAAAAGTGACATAAATGGGGCGAAAGTTCTTAAAATCGTCAAACTAATAGGGCGAACGTATTAAAATATAAAAAACAACGGGGCTAAACATGAGGAAGAAAGGGGTAAATAAAAAAATCCCTCAAGTGGAAATATATATGTGGTAACCTGGATAGTATATGAGAGCCCCGGTGTACCAGGCTAGGTAATATAATGTGGTAACCTGGATAGTATATGAGAGCCCCGGTGTACCAGGCTAGGTAATATAATGTGGTAACCTGGATAGTATATGAGAGCCCCGGTGTACCAGGCTAGGTAATATAATGTGGTAACCTGGATAGTATGTGAGAGCCCCGGTGTACCAGGCTAGGTAATATAATGGGGTAACCTGGATAGTATAGGAGAGCCCCGGTGTACCAGGCTAGGTAATGCATGCTACCTCCGCAAGCTTAAGGAGGGTAGGGTTTATTTTTTGTTCTATTTATTTATATATTTTTATTTAAGCCTAAGTATTTTTTTATGTTTTTATTGTTTCCTTGCTATAACTCCATTAAGTTTATATAAACACCCCCTAGACCCCCCTTCGAGATAAAATTTTACTTTTCCAGAGGAACACCTTCGAGTGAAAATCTTCCCTTTAAATAATAAAGATACGAAGGTGAGCGATGTGTGTCTCTCTCTCTCTCTCTCTATCTCTCTCTCTCTCTCTCTGCGGTAGCATCACATATTATTATTGACTTTGCTAATGGTTGGCCTTTTCATATTATTGTTTGGGTGCGTTAGTTATTCAGTCAGCTCTTTTGTTATTTTCCAAAATACTTCCTCTCTACTTACGTACGGTATGTACATTTATGTAGGTATGTAGCTGTATCTCGAATCCCCCCCCCCCCAACCCCCAGCTTAAAAAGGGGGGGGGGGGTACGTGTCTGAGTATATAGATAGATATATGTAGCTGTGTATATGCGTGACTATATGCATTTATATTAAGGGGAGATATCCACTTGAGGGATTTTTTTCCTGACTCCTTTCTCCTTCATGATTAGCCCCATTGTTTTTCTAATTTTAAGACGTTCGCCCCATTATTTTGACGATTTTATGAACTTTCAACCCCTTTCTGTCAATTTTAAGACCTTTCGTGCCATTTAGGTGTCTATTTTATCCTGGCGAGCGATAGCGAGCCTGTAATTTAAGAGGAATCGGCCTTCGGCCTGGACATTTTTCTACCGAAAAATGTACACATTTATCTTGAAAGGGGGTCTAGGGGGTGTAATTTTAAGATTGATGGAAGTCTAGGGAACTAACTAAAAACCTCCCCTTAAGCATACATTTCATGGATCAATATATGGAACAGCTAACTGGAACTGGATATATGGAACAGCTAACTGGAACTGGATATATGGAACAGCTAACTGGAACTGGATATATGGAACAGCTAACTGGAACTGGATATCATTTTTTTTTTTTTTTTTTTTTTTTTTTTTTTTTCTATGTGATTGAGGGAGGCAAAAGGCATAACTGCCTATAGCGAGTGCCTCCCCCATAGTTGAAAGAGTGACAGGGCCAAAATCAAGGGACGTTCGAGCCAAAATGCCTGGACACACGGAGTTTGAAGCAATTAAGTCATAGGAAGAGGGAAAGACTGATTCTGGGAGAGAGTTCCAGAGCTCAGCTGTTGAGTAGAAGAAAGTTTGAGAGTAACGTTTCACTCTTGGGTTGGAGAGTTGCACAGAGTAGGGGTGGGATTGAGTTGCAAGACGGGTACCACGTGCCCTACGTAAAGGAGGTGGTATGCACTGGGATAGCTCTGAGGAACACTGATTATTATAGTAGCGATAGAATAGCGAGAGAGATGCAACATTGCGGCGGAGAGAGAGAGATTGCAGAGAGTTGGTGAGTGGACGGGAGTTAATGATACGAAAGGCCTTCCTTTCAACTTTGTCTAGGAGAGCGGTGTGAGAGGAACCTCCCCACACATGTGAACAATACTCAATACAAGGGCGCACTATGCCCCTGTACAGAGCAAGAAGCTGTGCAGGGGAAAAGAACCCCCTAAGGCGGTTGAGCACACCCAGCTTCTGGGAGGCTGCCTTAGCAAGACTGGTAATATGGTCCTTCCAAATGAGAGCAGAAGAAAAAGAGACACCAAGAATATTGAGAGAAGATGAAGGGTTGATTTTTGTATTGTTGAAGAATAAGGGATAGTCCGCTGGGAGATCCTGACGGGTAGATAGATGGAGAAATTGGGTTTTGGAAGCATTAAAGTTAACAAGGTTTTCTCTGCCCCAATTGGAAATAGTATTTAGATCAGAATTTAAGAGTTCTATGGCTTCATTACGTTTGTCGTTGAGGGATTGCTGGCTGGGGCGTTCTGAAAAACTAATGGAGTAGTGTAAGGTTGAGTCGTCTGCGTATGAATGGATGGGAATTAAGGTACAGTTAAGGAGATCATTTATAAAAATTAGAAAGAGAATAGGAGATAGGACAGAGCCCTGAGGAACACCGGAGTTTATAGGGTGAGGAAGTGAACAATGGCCGTCCACAACCGCGGCTATGGAACGGCCGGAAAGGAAATTAGAGACAAAGGCACAGATGGAGGGATAGAAACCGAAGGAGGGTAGTTTAGAAATTAAAGATTTATGCCAGACTCTATCGAAGGCTTTCGATATGTCTAGTGCAATAGAAAAAGTCTCACCGAAGTCCCGGAAGGAGGATGACCAAGAGTTAGTAAGATATGAAAGAAGATCACCAGTAGAGCGACCCTTAAGGAAGCCATACTGGCGATCTGAGAGCAGATTATGAGAAGAGAAATGCTTAAGAAATTTGGAAGCAAGAATAGTTTCAAAAACTTTAGAAAGACAAGAGATAAGAGCAATTGGACGATAGTTGGAGGGTTGAGAGCGGTCACCCTTCTTTGGGACAGGTTGAATGTGAGCAAACTTCCAGCATGAAGGGAAGACGTTAGAGGATAGACAGAGACGAAAGAGTTTGCCTAGGCAGGGAGTCAGCACGGAAGCACAGTTTTTGAGAACAACAGGAGGAACACCGTCCGGACCGTACGCCTTATTAGTGTTAAGCCCAGAGAGGGTAGAAAGTACATCTTTAGAAGAGATTAGGATATTAGGCATAAGTAAGAGAGAGGAGGGCGGAGAGGGAGGAATAGCACCGGAATCATCCAAGGTGGAGTTTCTAGCAAAGGTTTGAGCGAAGAGTTTAGCTTTGTCAGAGGAAGAAGTGATGGTTGTGCCATCAGAGTGGGAAAGGGGAGGGAAAGACGAGGAAGAGAAATTGTTGGAGAGGTTTTTGGCTAGATGCCAGAAAGCTTGGGAAGAGCTAGAGTTGGATAGTTCAGTGCATTTATTATTGATGAAAGAGTGTTTGGCAAGTCAAAGAACAGATTTGGCTTGATTCCGGGCAGAAACATATGAAGAATGAGAGTCTTGAGTTTTAAGGCGTCGGTACCGTTTGAATGCTTCCTCCTTATTGCGGACAGCAGTAGAACAGGCGTGAGTAAACCAAGATTTTTTAGCATTAGTCTGAGAGAAAGAGAATGGAATGTATGCTTCCATGCCCGATAGGATTACCTCGGTAATGCGTTCAGCACTCTCCGAGGGTCCTTGGCCATGGAAGCAGAAATCATTCCATGGGAAATCAAAGAAGTACTGCCGAAGAGCCTCCCAGTCGGCAGCGCCAAAGTGCCACAAGCGCCGCCGGCTAGGAGGATCGGGTGGCTGTACTGGAGAGATAGGACAGGTGACAGAGATAAGTTTATGGTCGGAGGAGCCCAGAGGAGAGAAAAGATCGACAGTATAAGAAGAAGGGTTAGAAGTTAGAAACAAGTCAAGAATGTTGGGCCGATCTCCGATGCGATCCGGGATACGGGTGGGTTGCTGAACTAACTGCTCTAGGTCATTTAGGATAGAAAAGACGTAGGCTTGTTCACCAGGTGGATCAGTAGTGTGAGAGGAGAGCCAATGGCGGTGGTGAACGTTGAAATCTCCTAAGATGGAGATTTCTGAGAAAGGAGAAATGGATAGAATGTGTTCCACTGTAGAGTTTAGATAGTCAAAGAATTTCGGAAAGTTGGTAGAGTTAGGAGAAAGATAGACAGCACAGAAATATTTAGTAAGAGAATGACAGGAAAGTTTGAGCCATAAAGTTGAGAATTCAGAGGAGTCGAAATCGGGAACACGAGAGCAAGTGAGTTTGTTGTGCACATATGCACAACATCCGCCTTTGGCTTTGAAACTAGGATAGAGAAAGTAGGAGGATACAGAGAAGGGGTTGCTGGAAGTTGCTACAGACACCTGAGTTTCGGTGAGGAAGAGAAGATCAGGTTTGTAGGAGGAGAGATGGTGCTCAACAGAGTGAAAGTTAGAGGAAAGTCCGCGAATGTTGCAGAAATTAATAGAAAGAGTAACAGGCCGAGGTCCAGGTAATTGTGTGGGGTCGTCAGGGGATGGTCGGTCGGGTGAGGGGGCATTTATGGTCCCCCCCCCCCCCCCCCTGGGGACTCCGAGGCTGGGCTACAATTCATAATTTTTTTTTTTTTAATTTTGGTGTGGAGGAATGAAGTGTGGTGTGCATGTTTAGTGTAGTGAAGTGGATAGGAGGAGGAGGTGTTTGAGAGAGCTAGCTGGATTGCTCTCAGTGTAAATGAGGCACAAAGAAAATCAGTAAGAGAGGCCAAGCAAATGAAACAGGAGTTCCAGCGACTCTTTATCACATGCCTATAACCTCACCTGGGTCTAGCCCTGATCGATTGGTGCCTACAATCTCCCCACTAGCTGGAAATTGCTAGATTTCACTGATTCAAATCAAGTCTGGACAGTTTCGCCATATTTAAATTTCAACTAAACAAGTCCAATGGTATTTTCATATATAAATTGACGTACCTTGGGTAAATATAAAGTTAATTCATAGTCCTCGGTTGACTTTATAGCTATCTTAAAGCACAACCCAACACGTATATGATCCGCATTTCACATATGAGCTGAGTTTGTATAAAGTCATGAATATGTTTAAGCCAGTGTAAAGTATAAAATATTATACTTATGTATTTCTCAATTGGAGGATTTGACTATATTCCGTACTCAAATAATATCGACATTACAAGTTAATTATGAGTTCAAAACATAACTAGTTTCTGAAGGTCAAAGTTCACCGGCCGTACGCTGCAATATTCAGTGAGGCGTCGAATTTTGCAGCTAAGGACTCTACCTATATATCGATAGTTTTATACTTTAGAAAAAACTTTCATAATTAATTGAAGTTTCATTTCAATTTCAATTCCTAAAGGTCCTTCCTAAACAACTTTTGATACCTACTGTATAAAATGTCCATCCTAAGCTGAGTAAAATGTCCATGCTAAGCTGAGTAAAATGTCCATGCTAAGCTGAGTAAAATGTCCATGCTAAGCTGAGTAAAATGTCCATGCTAAGCTGAGTAAAATGTCCATGCTAAGCTGAGTAAAATGTCCATGCTAAGCTGAGTAAAATGTCCATGCTAAGCTGAGTAAAATGTCCATGCTAAGCTGAGTAAAATGTCCATGCTAAGCTGAGTAAAATGTCCATGCTAAGCTGAGTAAAATGTCCATGCTAATCTGATTAAAATGTCCATGCTAAGCTGAGTAAAATGTCCATGCTAAGCTGAGTAAAATGTCCATGCTAAGCTGATTAAAATCATCTGACAGTGACATTAGGAACCAATTAAACTGTTTCCAGCTTGGAATGCAATAAATTAGGAATGTAATATATTACTAAGCCTTCAGTATGAACATTAGTAGTATTGGTTATATTAAAGGATTCATACATCGCCATAATTCTTCGAAACCAACCTATGCGTATTAAGGGGAGGCAGACCGTTTTTCTGGACCCCCTTCTCCCTAATATTTAGCCCCACTAGTTTTGAGATTATAAGATGTTCGACCCATTAGTTTGGCGATTTTAACACCTTCGCCTCATTTCGTTTTCAATTTTAAGACCTTTCGTGCCATTTAGGTGTCGATTATTTCCTGGCGAGCGATAGCGAGCCTAAAATTTTAAGAGGAACCGGCGGAAATTTTTCTACCGAAAAATTTACACATTTATCTTGAAGGGGGGTCTAGGAGGGTGTTTTTCTAAGCTTGATGGAGGTCTAGGGAGAAAACTAAAACAATATATGAATACATGAATTAATAGACCAAACAATATATGAATACATGACAGATTTGGGACCAAACAAACGGCCAGCCTCCCCTTAAAGGATTTCTATTTCACCATAATTCTCCGAAACCAACTGATGCGAATTCACTCCTAAATTTGCACAAACACGTACAGTGTATTATATATGAAATGTAATACAATATCTCGCTAGGGTAGGCGTAAGCTCGTAATCTCCTTAAGGGGGTAGTACTCGCTTTTTCTGGACCCCCTTCTCCCTCAGGTTTAGCATATTAGCTTTTAAGACGTTCGTTCCGTTAGTTTGGCGATTTTGAGACCTTTCGCCTTATTTTGTTGTCAATATTAATACCTTTCGTGCCCTTTAGGTGTCGATATTAATACCTTTCGTGCCCTTTAGGTGTCGATATTTGCCTGGAGAGCGATAGCGAGCCTCTAATTTTGGAAGGAACCGGCCTAAGGCCGGCACATTTTTCTATCGAAAAATGTACCAATTTATCTTGAGAGGGGGTCTAGGGGGTGTTCTTCTAAGCTTGATGGAGGTCTAGCGAGGAAACTAAACAATAAATAATATATATAAATATATAGACCAAACCAAGCACTACCCTCGTAACTGAGAAGTTTGTGATATTATTGTCCCGGTCGTCAGAATTTGTTGTTGCGTTAGTGAATATGGAATTATATGATCAAAATAAACAGCTTTGAAACTTGTATGACTGTGCGGAGGTCACCGAGAGAGTTAGGTTGTGTACACACCTATATAGTAAATACATGTGGCAGTGTAAGCTATTTATCTCGGATTAAAGCCACACACACACACACACACACACACACACACACACACACACACACACACACACACACACACACACACACACACACACACATATACACACACACACAATTACACACACGCACGCTCTCTCTCTCTCTCACCCACACACACACACACACACACACACACACACACACACACACACACACACACACACACACACAGCCCGTAGCCTAGTAGGTAGAGCTCTCGTCTCACACACGAGGGGTCGGGGGTTCAATCCCGGCCGGGCGGAGACAAATTGGGCTTGTCTCCTTTCATGTGTTAGCCTCAGTTCACCTAGCTGTAAATTGGTACCTGGAATAAGTGGACGACGTTGTGACGTCCCATCTGGGGTTGGCAAAAATGGTACAAGGCGAGATGGGTATCATATGGTTCACCTAAGATGATGGCTACCTAAGCCTTCGGGCGAGACGGTACCGTCTATAGTGAGAATGGTACCATGCAGATCCACCCTAAGCCTTCGTTTCCGATGTCGCCAATTGGCTAAAAATACAGACTACACACACATCCACAGCCATTCCAACGATACATATAACACCTACACATATAGGAGGCGGGAAATAACGAGCATGCTCACTCCCGCAATACAACTAGAGTAAGTACAACTAGAGTAAGCACACACACACACACACACACACACACACACACACACACACACACACACACACATCTACACACACACAAACAACATGCATAGAAAATATCACAGTAATATGATTTACACTTTTCGACAACATCATACAAAATTAGTAAGTTTTCACATTTTAAATACTTTCTTAATAAGGTTCTGAACGTTTGACACCGTTTCTAAAATAGTAACTTTTATCTCGCAACGGGTGCAGGGAAAACATCCAAAAAACACCCCTGATTTTTCCAGTGAAAGGGAATATTGGAATTAATATAGCATCAAGAATTAATATTGGAATTAATATAGCATCAAGAATTAATATTGGAATTAATATAGCATCAAGAATTAATATTGGAATTAATATAGCATCAAGAATTAATACTTGGAATTAATATAGCATCAAAAATTAATATTGGAATTAATATAGCATCAAGAATTAATACTTGGAATTAATATAGCATCAAAAATTAATATTGGAATTAATATAGCATCAAGAATTAATACTTGGAATTAATATAGCATCAAAAATTGATATTGGAATTAATATAGCATCAAGAATTAATATTGGAATTAATATAGCATCAAGAATTAATTGCAGATTAATCATAATTGACCATAGCCATTTTCTTTCCCCATCAGAATATAATTTGTGGAGATACTGTGACGTTTTGTTTATTATCTGTTCCTTTGGCAAACTGTAAGCTGGGTTTTACACAACAGACGGATTTCGATCAAACTTGGCAATCACCTTAAAGGGAGGTTTCTAGTTTGTTTCCTACTCCTCCAGCAATATTAAAATTTCACCCCCTTGACCCTCTTTCAAGATAAATTTGTACATTTTTCGGTAGAAAAATGTCCCGGCCGAAGGCCGATTACTCTTAAATTACAGGCTCGCTATCGCTCGCCAGGATAAAATCGACACCTATATAGCACGAATAGTCTTAAAATTGACATAATGGGGTCGGAAATTCTTAAAATCACCAAACTAATGGGGTAAACGTCTAAAAATCTCAAAAGCAATGGGGCTAGACATGAGGGAGAAAGGGGTCAAGAAAAAAGTCCCTCAAGTGGAAATCTCCCCTTAATCAAGTTCCCGAATAATAATAATGAAGAACTTTGGGCGACTAATTGATGATCCCACCGCCTATATATACCGACTAATTGATGATCCCACCGCCTATATATACCGACTAATTGATGATCCCACCACCTATATATACCGACTAATTGATGATCCCACCGCCTATATACCGACTAATTGATGATCCCACCGCCTATATATACCGACTAATTGATGATCCCACCGCCTATATATACCGACTAATTGATGATCCCACCGCCTATATATACCGACTAATTGATGATCCCACCGCCTATATATACCGACTAATTGATGATCCCACCGCCTATATACCGACTAATTGATGATCCCACCGCCTATATTCCGACTAATTGATGATCCCACCGCCTATATATACCGACTAATTGATGATCCCACCGCCTATATATACCGACTAATTGATGATCCCACCGCCTATATATACCGACTAATTGATGATCCCACCGCCTATATATACCGACTAATTGATGATCCCACCGCCTATATACCGACTAATTGATGATCCCACCGCCTATATATACCGACTAATTGATGATCCCACCGCCTATATATACCGACTAATTGATGATCCCACCGCCTATATATACCGACTAATTGATGATCCCACCGCCTATATATACCGACTAATTGATGATCCCACCGCCTATATATACCGACTAATTGATGATCCCACCGCCTATATACCGTATAATTGATGATACCACCGCCTATATACCGACTAATTGATGATCCCACCGCCTATATACCTTATAATTGATGATCCCACCGCTTATATATACCGACTAATTGATGATCCCACCGCCCCGTATAATTGATGATCCCACCGTCTATATATACCGTATAATTGATGATCCCACCGCCTATATATACCGTATAATTGATGATCCCACCGTCTATATATACCGTATAATTGATGATCCCACCGTCTATATATACCGACTAATTGATGATCCCACCGCCTATATATACCGTATAATTGATGATCCCACCGTCTATATATACCGTATAATTGATGATCCCACCGTCTATATATACCGACTAATTGATGATCCCACCACCTATATATACCGACTAATTGATGATCCCACCGCCTATATACCGACTAATTGATGATCCCACCGCCTATATATACCGACTAATTGATGATCCCACCGCCTATATATACCGACTAATTGATGATCCCACCGCCTATATATACCGACTAATTGATGATCCCACCGCCTATATATACCGACTAATTGATGATCCCACCGCCTATATACCGACTAATTGATGATCCCACCGCCTATATACCGACTAATTGATGATCCCACCGCCTATATATACCGACTAATTGATGATCCCACCGCCTATATACCGACTAATTGATGATCCCACCGCCTATATATACCGACTAATTGATGATCCCACCGCCTATATATACCGACTAATTGATGATCCCACCGCCTATATACCGACTAATTGATGATCCCACCGCCTATATATACCGACTAATTGATGATCCCACCGCCTATATATACCGACTAATTGATGATCCCACCGCCTATATATACCGACTAATTGATGATCCCACCGCCTATATATACCGACTAATTGATGATCCCACCGCCTATATATACCGACTAATTGATGATCCCACCGCCTATATACCGTATAATTGATGATACCACCGCCTATATACCGACTAATTGATGATCCCACCGCCTATATACCTTATAATTGATGATCCCACCGCTTATATATACCTTGATGATCCCACCGCCCCGTATAATTGATGATCCCACCGTCTATATATACCGTATAATTGATGATCCCACCGCCTATATATACCGTATAATTGATGATCCCACCGTCTATATATACCGTATAATTGATGATCCCACCGTCTATATATACCGACTAATTGATGATCCCACCGCCTATATATACCGTATAATTGATGATCCCACCGTCTATATATACCGTATAATTGATGATCCCACCGTCTATATATACCGACTAATTGATGATCCCACCGCCTATATATACCGTATAATTGATGATCCCACCGTCTATATATACCGTATAATTGATGATCCCACCGTCTATATATACCGACTAATTGATGATCCCACCGCCTATATATACCGTATAATTGATGATCCCACCGTCTATATATACCGTATAATTGATGATCCCACCGCCTATATATACCGTATAATTGATGATCCCACCGCCTATATATACCGTATAATTGATGATCCCACCGCCTATATATACCGTATAATTGATGATCCCACCGCCTATATATACCGTATAATTGATGATCCCACCGCCTATATATACCGTATAATTGATGATCCCACCGCCTATATATACCGTATAATTGATGATCCCACCGCCTATATACCGTATAATTGATGATCCCACCGCCTATATATACCGTATAATTGATGATCCCACCGCCTATATACCGTATAATTGATGATCCCACCGCCTATATATACCGTATAATTGATGATCCCACCGCCTATATACCGTATAATTGATGATCCCACCGCCTATATATACCGTATAATTGATGATCCCACCGCCTATATATACCGTATAATTGATGATCCCACCGCCTATATATACCGTATAATTGATGATCCCACCGCCTATATATACCGTATAATTGATGATCCCACCGCCTATATACCGTATAATTGATGATCCCACCGCCTATATATACCGTATAATTGATGATCCCACGCCTATATACTGTATAATTGATGATCCCACCGCCTATATATACCGTATAATTGATGATCCCACCGCCTATATACCGTATAATTGATGATCTCACCGCCTATATACCGTATAATTGATGATCCCACCGCCTATATACCGTATAATTGATGATCCCACCGCCTATATATACCGTATAATTGATGATCCCACCGCCTATATACCGTATAATTGATGATCCCACCGCCTATATATACCGTATAATTGATGATCCCACCGCCTATATACCGTATAATTGATGATCCCACCGCCTATATATACCGTATAATTGATGATCCCACCGCCTATATATACCGTATAATTGATGATCCCACCGCCTATATATACCGTATAATTGATGATCCCACCGCCTATATACCGTATAATTGATGATCCCACCGCCTATATACCGTATAATTGATGATCTCACCGCCTATATATACCGTATAATTGATGATCCCACCGCCTATATACAGTATAATTGATGATCCTACCGCCTATAAATACCGTATAATTGATGATCCCACTGCCTATATACCGTATAATTGATGATCCCACCGCCTATATATACCGTATAGTTGATGATCCCACCGCCTATATACCGTATAATTGATGATCCCACCGCCTATATATACCGTATAATTGATGATCCCACCGCCTATATACCGTATAATTGATGATCCCACCGCCTATATACCGTATAATTGATGATCCCACCGCCTATATACCGTATAATTGATGATCCCACCGCCTATATATACCGTATAATTGATGATCTCACCGCCTATATATACAGTATAATTGATGATCCCACTGCCTATATACCGTATAATTGATGATCCCACCGCCTATATATACCGTATAATTGATGATCCCACCGCCTATATATACAGTATAATTGATGATCCCACCGCCTATATATACCGTATAATTGATGATCCCACCGCCTATATACCGTATAATTGATGATCCCACCGCCTATATATACCGTATAATTGATGATCTCACCGCCTATATATACAGTATAATTGATGATCCCACTGCCTATATACCGTATAATTGATGATCCCACCGCCTATATATACCGTATAATTGATGATCCCACCGCCTATATACCGTATAATTGATGATCCCACCGCCTATATACCGTATTATTGATGATCCCACCGCCTATATATACCAGATAATTGATGATCCCACCACCTATATATACCGTATAATTGATGATCCCACCGCCTATATATACCGTATAATTGATGATCCCACCGCCTATATACCGTATAATTGATGATCCTACCGCCTATATACCGTATAATTGATGATCCCACCGCCTATATACCGTATAATTGATGATCCCACCGCCTATATATACCGTATAATTGATGATCCCACCGCCTATATATACCGTATAATTGATGATCCCACCGCCTATATATACCGTATAATTGATGATCCCACCGCCTATATACCGTATAATTGATGATCCCACCGCCTATATACCGTATAATTGATGATCCCACCGCCTATATATACCGTATAATTGATGATCCCACCGCCTATATATACCGTATAATTGATGATCCCACCGCCTATATACCGTATAATTGATGATCCCACCGCCTATATATACCGTATAATTGATGATCCCACCGCCTATATATACCGTATAATTGATGATCCCACCGCCTATATATACCGTATAATTGATGATCCCACCGCCTATATACCGTATAATTGATGATCCCACCGCCTATATATACCGTATAATTGATGATCCCACTGCCTATATATACCGTATAATTGATGATCCCACCGCCTATATATACCGTATAATTGATGATCCCACCGCCTATATACCGTATAATTGATGATCCCACCGCCTATATATACCGTAGAATTGATGATCCCACTGCCTATATATACCGTATAATTGATGATCCCACCGCCTATATATACTGTATAATTGATGATCCCACCGCCTATATACCGTATAATTGATGATCCCACCACCTATATATACCGTATAATTGATGATCTTACCGCCTATATATACCGTATAATTGATGATCCCACCACCTATATATACCGTATAATTGATGATCCCACCGCCTATATATACCGTATAATTGATGATCCCACCGCCTATATACCGTATAATTGATGATCCCACCGCCTATATATACCGTATAATTGATGATCCCACCGCCTATATATACCGTATAATTGATGATCCCACCGCCTATATATACCGTATAATTGATGATCCCACCGCCTATATATACCGTATAATTGATGATCCCACCACCTATATACCGTATAATTGATGATCCCACCGCCTATATACCGTATAATTGATGATCCCACTGCCTATATATACCGTATAATTGATGATCCCACCGCCTATATATACCGTATAATTGATGATCCCACCACCTATATACCATATAATTGATGATCCCACCACCTATATACCGTATAATTGATGATCCCACCACCTATATACCGTATAATTGATGATCCCACTGCCTATATATACCGTATAATTGATGATCCCACCGCCTATATATACCGTATAATTGATGATCCCACCGCCTATATATACCGTATAATTGATGATCCCACTGCCTATATATACCGTATAATTGATGATCCCACCGTCTATATATACCGTATAATTGATGAGCCCACCGCCTATATACAGTATAATTGATGATCCCACTGCCTATATATACCGTATAATTGATGATCCCACCGCCTATATATACCGTATAATTGATGATCCCACCGCCTATATATACCGTATAATTGATGATCCCACTGCCTATATATACCGTATAATTGATGATCCCACCGTCTATATATACCGTATAATTGATGATCCCACCGTCTATATATACCGTATAATTGATGATCCCACCGCCTATATACAGTATAATTGATGATCCCACTGCCTATATATACCGTATAATTGATGATCCCACCGCCTATATATACCGTATAATTGATGATCCCACCACCGCCTATATACCGTATACCTATTGACCCGTCCAGTACCAGGGACGTCCTTTTCATCATATGCTGGCAACTATTAAAAGATTTTATTCAGCTTAGGAAGGACCTCTAGTAATAATATTAAGGCTTCAAGCTATCTCAACCAATCCCTTTGAGTACCACAGATCCTGCCTATAAGCTGCATAATATCGTCTATATACTGTATAGCTATAATGACATATAACACACGTCGCTGGTACTCAAAGGGTTAAACAATTTCCATTAGCATTATTATTAGTTTTTGTTTTCGATTATCCCGATACTCATTATGAAAGGTGTTGGTTAGGCGTCTAATAGTTTCAAAATTAATATTGAAAAGACGTTTCCGGTACAGAAGGAGTTAACACAAATTTTGGTACTGGCAATGATTGATGATAATTGCTTGTAAGATTTTGTGTGCCCTGTTTAATTATTTATCACAAACTTTATTGGTGCAATTATATGAAACTTGGCCGTTAGCTTGGTTTGATAGCCGACTGGGAATTGTTAATTGTTGGCCAACATGAAAATTACCCAATTACAGTCTATTTTTGTTTTAATTGGCGAGAAATTGGCTTCTTCCCATCGTAATTACTAAGCTATTACAGCGTTTTTATAGCCCAATATCCTGTTAATTACGACAAAATGGCAATAACATGATGCAGAGACATAGTAGTTTCACATTTTATAATTAGTTATAAAACAATATTAGCTGCTAAAGGAGTAAAAGTTCCGCCAGGTTGAAACAAATCGAGTATAGTTTAATTACGTCCGCTAAATTGATCACCCACCCGAATATTACTCCTTCATAATAAATGTTCTTGGATCCCGGACATGTCAACCGGCAGACCATTTATAAGGGGATGGTTCGTTTTTCTGACCCCCTCTTCTCCCTCATGTTTAGCCCCATTATTTGATATATTCTAAGACTTTCGGCCCATTAGTTTAGTGATTTTAAGAAATTTCATCCCATTTCTTTTGTCAATATTATGACTTTTCGTGTCATTTAGGTATTGATATTTTTCCTGGCGAGCGATAGCGAGCCTGTAATTTAGGAGGAATAGGCCTTCGGCCGGGATATTGTTCTACCGAAGATGTACAAATTCGATTAGAAGGGGGATCTTGGGGATATTTTGGTGTTCAAGCTTGATGGAGGTCTAGGGAGGAAACTAAGACAATATTCGATAATTAAATAGTCCAATAAATAAACCCTTCACCCCTTCAACCCGTAGATCTCAACCAGTGCCTAATCAACCAGAGCCAACCAAACCATTGTCCTTGTATACCACTAACCTAATTCTACCTAACCTAACTGTATCGGTTGAGTTGGTACTGGTTGAGATCTACTGGTTGAAATGGTCTACTGGTTGAGTTGTCCGGTCACCCTCGTAAGACCTTTGTGATTTTTTTTTTTTTTTTTTTCTCATTATATATAATGTACCGTACTTTATATATAATGTACTGTACTTTATATATAATGTACCGTACTTTATATATAATGTACCGTACTTTATATATAATGTACCGTACTTTATATATAATGTACCGTACATTATATATAATGTACGGTACATTATATATAATGTACCGTACTTTATATATAATGTACCGTACTTTATATATAATGTACCGTACATTATATATAATGTACCGTACTTTATATATAATGTACCGTACATTATATATAATGTACCGTACTTTATATAATGTACCGTACTTTATATATAATGTACCGTACATTATATATAATGTACCGTACTTTATATATAATGTACCGTACTTTATATATAATGTACCGTACTTTATATATAATGTACCGTACATTATATATAATGTACCGTACTTTATATATAATGTACCGTACTTTATATATAATGTACCGTACTTTATATATAATGTACCGTACTTTATATATAATGTACCGTACTTTATATATAATGTACCGTACTTTATATATAATGTACCGTACTTTATATAATGTACCGTACATTATATAATGTACCGTACTTTATATATAATGTACCGTACTTTATATATAATGTACCGTACATTATATATAATGTACCGTACTTTATATATAATGTACCGTACTTTATATATAATGTACCGTACTTTATATATAATGTACCGTACATTATATATAATGTACCGTACTTTTATATTTTTTTAGTTTCCTCCCTATATCTCCATGAAGCTTAAAGGTCCAATAAATCCTTCCTAAGTTGTATAAAATTGTCTAATGATAGCCAGAAAAAAAATAAAAATGCATCAAGATCCTCAAGGGGTTAACCTGGAAGTCCAGCATATAGGGACATGGGGTGTAATCAGAGTAACGGGCTTAATAATATTTCCGCGTCTCTTTTAACCTCTGTACAGTTGCTCTCAAAATTAGATTGCTTACATCACCAAAGGAATAGCCCTGATATTGTTTTTCATACTAACAAGGACTGCACTTCCTTTTCCTTACTTCAAACTTGGTGAATGCATACACATTTATTGTTGCAGTGACTCTTCTTCATGTTTCCCTTAAATGGGGAGGGGGGTAAATGTTTCCTCATATATATTTGTTTTATATATATTTTTTAGTTTCCTCCCTAGACCTCCCATCAAGCTAAATAATACACCTCTCACATACCCCCCCTTCAAGATAAATGTGTATATTTTTCGATAGAAATATGTCCCAGCCGAAGGCCAGTTCCTCTTAAATTACAGGCTCGCTATCGCTTGCCAGGAAAAAATCGACACCTGAATGACACGAAAAGTCTTAATATTGACAAAGAAATGGGGCGAAAGGTCTAAAAATGGCCACATTAATGGGCCGAACGTCTAAATATCTAAACTATATACATGAGGAAGAAGGGGGACCAGAAAAACTCCCCATCTCCTCTTAACTTACGCAAAGATTATAAACATACGACCCAGAATATAATTATGCATCAAGCTTTCTCAAGAAACACTATATTTTATGAGAACCGGCTGAAGAGCGTACAATATACCTTTATACTGTATATCGCTCCAAGGCAGTTTATGAAGTCTTTAGTGGGAGGCAATCCAGGTTTTATGGCGGTGATAGGCGGAGGTAGGAACAGGTGCTTGAGAAGAGTGAAATATGCTAGACACTATTTATTATTAACCCCTTCTAAACCGGCGACGTCTTTTTTTATTTTATTATAGCTATATGTTGACTATTCTGTGCAGTTTAAGAAGGATGTGTGGTAGTACAAAAGCTTAAGTGAGATAGTTCGAAACCTGTTGACTGCTGGAGGCCCTTTTCTAACTGAATAAAATCGTCTAATAGCAACCAGCATAAAATTAAAATTACGTCGCCGGTACAAAAGGGGTTACACATGTATTTATTACGTTATAATATATTAAATTTCGTTTTATTATGTTAACTTTACTGTTAGTTTCATATTTTCAATCCTGTTTGGTATAGTTTACGATAGATTGTCTATAATATGATAGGTCATACCTATTTCAAGAAGTGCTGCAGGTATCCTCTAATACTCCTTGATCTCTCTCTCTCTCTCTCTCTCTCTCTCTCTCTCTCTCTCTCTCTCTCTCTCTCTCTCTCTCTCTCTCTCTCTCTCTCTCTCTCTCTCTCTCTCTCTCTCTCTCTCTCTCTCTCTCTCTCTCTCTCTCTCTCTCTCCTTTTATATTTGTCTATATAATTAGATAGATAGAAGGAAACATATTATACAGTAGGTATTCCGGTATATACGCTTTATATACAGTATGAGAGGAGAAAAATAATATTTATAATATCTCAATCGTTAGGGAGATATTCATTGATATATATATATATATATATATAATGTCCTCCCCCACAGCTCTTTAATGGAGTCTTCCATGTCTATCTTCCAACAAGTCTAGGGTGACCTATAATGCCTCTAATCACTATGTAACTTACGGAATTGTATATCTTGTTTAAAATACGGTAAAGTATTCTAAACAGGTGAGTGTGAGGTATAGACTCTTTGATTTTGATTTTTTTTTTTTTTTTTTTTTTGTCTGTGGTTAAGGAAGACAAAAGGCAAAACTGCCTATTACGAGTGCCTCCCCCAGAGTTGAAAGAGTGACAGGGCCAAAATCAAGGAATGTTCGAGCCAAAATGTCTGGACACACGAAGTTCGAAGACATTTAAGTCAGAGGAAGAGGGAAAGATGGATTCAGGGAGAGAGGCCCAGAGCCCAGCTTTTGAATATAAAAAGCTTGGTAGTATCGTTTCACTCTTGAGTTGGAGAGTTGCACAGAGTAGGGGTGGGATTGTGTTGCAAGACGGGTTGTACGTACCCTACGTAGAGGAGGTGGTATACACTGAGAGCTCTGAGGAACACTGATTATTGAAGTAGCGAAAGAATAGCGAGAGAGATCAACATTACGGCGAAGAGAGAGAGAAATTGCAGAGAGTTGGTGAGTGGACGGGAGTTAATGATATGATAGGCTTTCCTTTCTACTTTGTCTAGAAGTGCTGTGTGAGAGGATCCTCCCCACACATGTGAACAATACTCAATACAAGGATGCACTGTGCCCCTGTACAGAGCAAGAAGCTGTGCAGGGGTAAAGAAACCCTTGAGGCGGTCGAGCACACCCACCTTCTGGGAGGCTGCCTTAGCAAGAGTGGTACCAGCCTTATGGGGAAATACATGGGAACATACCATTGTCAACGGTCAATATCTTTGTCACAATTGGGATATGGAGTTTTATTTATAAAACACTTTATGCTTTGAATATTATTGTTAACCTAATCCTACTGTTTGCCACACCTTTTTTGGGAGACCCTGTATAATATCAACAAAATGAAATCGCTTAGTCTATATATATATTATTCACCCTTTGCTGAGAGCACAGAGTTCATGTTTTACAAACTAAGCTTAATTGAAATACATGTTTAACACTTCCTAATTGTAAGCCATTGAATCCTCTTTTCCTCTTGCAGCTATTATGTAACGGTGAATCCATTCTGGCCAGAGACTAGCATCAAATTGTAAGTATTGAGCTTATACAGTACAGTACACTCGAGGAAATAAACAATCTATACACTGGTGAGCTGTATATAATCTTAGGTGAACGGAATGAAACGGGTGAAAATACGTCTGTGAGGTATTATCACAAGATTTAGACCCACTTCCAGAATGCTTAGAGCGTTAATGTAAAAATTGTTTTTTCCTCGAGTGTACATTTGGACAGTGTTGCCAATTTAACTACTTTTCCACTAGATCTGGAGATATTTTCGATCAAGCGGCACATGTTTACACTGAGCGACATGAATTGGCACTAATTTGGAGATTTGCGCCATTTTAGAGCGATTTTGTAGAGGTTGTGGTGTTATTCTAGCGATATTCGGCATTTATTCACTATCTAGCAGACTTGATTTGGCAGCCCTGCACTCGGATACCATAGTCTCTAGCCCACTCATAGGGAACCCTGGACCCTTATGTTTATATTTATTCTAGCCCACTCATACGGAACCCTGGACCCTTATGTTTATATTTATTCTAGCCCACTCATACGGAACCCTGGACCCTTATGTTTATATTTATTCTAGCCCACTCATAGGGAACCCTGGACCCTTATGTTTATATTTATTCTAGCCCACTCATAGGGAACCCTGGACCCTTATGTTTATATTTATTCTAGCCCACTCATACGGAACCCTGGACCCTTATGTTTATATTTATTCTAGCCCACTCATAGGGAACCCTGGACCCTTATGTTTATATTTATTCTAGCCCACTCATAGGGAACCCTGGACCCTTATGTTTATATTATTCTAGCCCACTCATACGGAACCCTGGACCCTTATGTTTATATTATTCTAGCCCACTCATAGGGAACCCTGGACCCTTATGTTTATATTTATTCTAGCCCACTCATAGGGAACCCTGGACCCTTATGTTTATATTTATTCTAGCCCACTCATAGGGAACCCTGGACCCTTATGTTTATATTTATTCTAGCCCACTCATAGGGAACCCTGGACCCTTATGTTTATATTTATTCTAGCCCACTCATAGGGAACCCTGGACCCTTATGTTTATATTTATTCTAGCCCACTCATAGGGAACCCTGGACCCTTATGTTTATATTTATTCTAGCCCACTCATAGGGAACCCTGGACCCTTATGTTTATATTTATTCTAGTACATCTATCTGGGATCATTTTTAGATAGAACTTGCTTTTCAATATAGAATATATATAGTTTTGTAGTTGAATTATAGAAAATTATAGTCATACAATCGTTTCCAGAGGTATAGTTCAATGATTAGAAATAGGTGAAGTCCATGAAGGTGTAGAAGGCTAGAGACTTTGGCATCCAAGTGTACATGTAAGGATTTAATGGGAGATGGCTGTATTTATTTAATGGGAGATGGCTGTATTTATTTAATGGGAGATGGCTGTATTTATTTAATGGGAGATGGCTGTATTTATTTAATGGGAGATGGCTGTATTTATTTAATGGGAGATGGCTGTATTTATTTAATGGGAGATGGCTGTATTTATTTAATGGGAGATGGCTGTATTTATTTAATGGGAGATGGCTGTATTTATTTAATGGGAGATGGCTGTATTTATTTAATGGCAGATGGCTGTATTTATTTAATGGGAGATGGCTGTATTTATTTAATGGGAGATGGCTGTATTTATTTAATGGGAGATGGCTGTATTTATTTAATGGGAGATGGCTGTATTTATTTAATGGGAGATGGCTGTATTTATTTAATGGGAGATGGCTGTATTTATTTAATGGGAGATGGCTGTATTTATTTAATGGGAGATGGCTGTATTTATTTAATGGGAGATGGCTGTATTTATTTAATGGGAGATGGCTGTATTGATTTAATGGGAGATGGCTGTATTGATTAGCTTATTGTTTTATCTATTGAATTTGTTTTAGTTTCCTCGCTAGACCTCCACCGAATTGAATACCCCCCCCCCCCTATAGTCTAACCCCCCCCCCCCCCCCCCTCTGCAAGATAAACTTATAAATTTGTTGGTAGGGAAATGTCCCGGCCGAAGGCTGGCTATTCTTAAAATTACAAGCTCGCTATAGCTCGCCAGGAAAAAATCTACACCTAAATTGCACGAAAGGTCTTACAATTGATAGACATGGGGTGAAAGGTCTTAACATAGCCAAACTAATGGGGCGCACGTCTTAAAATATCAAACAAAGAGGCTAAACATGAGGGAGAAAGGGGTCCAGAAAAAATACCTTACGTGAATATCTGCCCTTAAGTCTAAATGTCAAGCGAAGGCTACCATACAATATTTCCCCTTCCTATTTCCCTGCATAATGGCTAAGCATAACTATATTTCAGCTCCAGAACCCTAAATTGTCGTATTGGTCTATGTACAATCGCGCTAATAAGTGATGTCTCGGCACCAAATATATTTTGATCATTAATTGGTATCAGCAATATCTAAGCTTCATTTCTTCATACCGAGTGAAATATACAAACATGTTCCTACACTTATCCACTCTATTCAACATCTGACAGACATTAATACAGCACAGAGCAAGCCAAACGTAATGACAGCTGGGACATGACTTATTAGCGCGACCGTACCTCTATATTCCCCTCCATACCCTTCGATGACATAACCCTCAATATATTATTTAGGAATGGAACATCATATTAGTTTTCGATACCAGTGGAACAAATATATAATGTTAACAAATGTATAAAATGTATACAAATATTATATATATACATGTTGCTGGGAAAATGTTGACTCCCATCAACTCCCTTCTTCTTACTTATCCTCTATAATCTCTTTCTACACGCTGCAATGTTGCATCTGTCACGTTTCTACCACTATTACAATAACCAATGTTCTTCAAACCTTTGTTCAGTGTATACCTCCTCTCTTTACGGAGAGTGTGGGGCACCAGCCTTCCAACACTCTCCCACCCCTATTCTGCCAAATTTCTAACCCAAGAGTGAATTAATTTTCCCTGTAATTTTTATCTACTCAACATGTATGTTCTGGAACTCTCCATCAATTTGCCTTTCCCTCATCCTATGACTTAAACTGCTTCAAGCCCCGTGTGTCCAGATATATTGGCTCTAACGTACACTCAAGGCAAACAAAAAATTACACTAGCGCTCTAAATATTCTGGAAGTGGGTCGAAATCTTGTGATAATACCTGACAGACGTATGCTTCACCCAATTAATTTCGTTCACACTAGATTATATACAGCTCACCAGTGTAAAAACAAATTTTGCTCGAGTTTACGTACCTTGAATTTATCTTTCTATCACTCTTTCAACTTTGAGGGAGACACTTCTTACAGGCAGCCTTGCATTTTGTCTCCTTCACACACATATAAAACAACAAAAAGTAAATATATAAATACAACAAAATATTAACAAGCTGCTCATGACTGTACCGCCTTTTACTGCAGGCGACTGAAACACATCGGCAGTCGCTGTAAATATGTACCGTGATGTTTGCCACCAGGGATTAACTCTACATGCTTCACTTTTTGACGTTCACCTTGCTTTCTCAATCCGGAATATTGAAACACGTTGCAAGATTTTTCAATATTCCTTTTACCGACATATATATTTTATTCTATCATATATCCTTTTTGATGCTTTATATATTTTCACCATGTCAAATTATATAATATAAATTCACAATCATATTACATTTCAAATTATTATTTTGATGACGATTTTGTTAGATACAAGAATATATTACTTTGTTTTCTTAAATTGTATTGTACATCTAAATACGATCAACATGTTATATCCAAATATATAATAACATCTATGAATTAAAGAATCAGAAGCTATGTATAACATTCTCTACACTGATAGCAGATAAAAGGCTAATTATACAGTACATAATTATGATAATACATCACTGCATAATTATATACATTTCTCGTTTGCATGATTTTTGTAATTACCTGGATATAATAAGGCTGACAAGGAGGTACATATAAGCTCTATATTAAATAATACAATAAATATTTCTGATTCAGTAATGCATGAAGATTTTCCCTTCGTACACAAATGTCATTCAAAAAATATAAATAAAGAAAGGATTGCCTCAAGCAGTAAGCCATTAGCACAACGTATAATAAAGAAAGGATTGCCTCAAGCAGTAAGCCATTAGCACAACGTATAATAAAGAAAGGATTACATCAAGCAGTAAGCCATTAGCACAAGTATAATAAAGAAAGGATTGCCTCAAGCAGTAAGCCATTAGCACAACGTATAATAAAGAAAGGATTGCCTCAAGCAGTAAGCCATTAGCACAACGTATAATAAAGAAAGGATTGCCTCAAGCAGTAAGCCATTAGCACAACGTATAATAAAGAAAGGATTGCCTCAAGCAAGCCATTAGCACAACGTATAATAAAGAAAGGATTGCCTCAAGCAGTAAGCCATTAGCACAACGTATAATAAAGAAAGGATTGCCTCAAGCAGTAAGCCATTAACACAACGTATAATAAAGAAAGGATTGCCTCAAGCAGTAAGCCATTAACACAACGTATAATAAAGAAAGGATTGCCTCAAGCAGTAAGCCATTAACACAACGTATAATAAAGAAAGGATTACCTCAAGTAGTAAGCCATTAACACAACGTATAATAAAGAAAGGATTGCCTCAAGCAGTAAGCCATTAACACAACGTATAATAAAGAAAGGATTACCTCAAGCAGTAAGCCATTAACACAACGTATAATAAAGAAAGGATTGCCTCAAGCAGTAAGCCATTAACACAACGTATAATAAAGAAAGGATTGCCTCAAGCAGTAAGCCATTAACACAACGTATATTAAAGAAAGGATTGCCTCAAGCAGTAAGCCATTAACACAACTTATAATAAAGAAAGGATTACCTCAAGCAGTAAGCCATTAACACAACGTATAATAAAGAAAGGATTACCTCAAGCAGTAAGCCATTAACACAACGTATAATAAAGAAAGGATTACCTCAAGCAGTAAGCCATTAACACAACGTATAATAAAGAAAGGATTGCCTCAAGCAGTAAACCATTAACACAACGTATAATTATATGGTTTACAATGAAGCAATTGTAAATAGATAAGCTTAAGGGGAGGTTTTTAGTTTGGTCTCTAGATATCCATCAAGCTTAAGATTGCACCCCCTTTGAGCTCCTTTCAAGATAAATTTGTACATTTTTCGGTAGAAAAATGTCCCGGCTGAAAGCCGGTTCCTCTTATATTACAGGCTCGCTATCGCTCGCCAGGATAACATCGACACCTAAATGGCACGAAAGGTCTTAAAATTGACAGAAATGGGTCGAAAGTTCTTAAAATCGTCAAAATAATGGGGAAAACGTCTTAAAATTAGAAAAGCAATGGGGCTAAACATGGGGGAGAAAGGAGTCAAGAAAAAAATCCCTCAAGTGGAAATTTCCCCTTCATTTTGAATTCAATGCAATTCAAATATTGTTGCAAACCTAAAGCTCAACCATAATAATTAACCTTTAATAGGGTACTGTCACCAGAACAAAATGCGCATTACTTTGAAACATGCTCTACTATAAAGAAAATGCACAACCTAATACAGGAATGCTAGTTTATATACTACAAAGATGGGCGTATTTATTTGCTAATTTATTTATGTTTTATTATTGTTTTAGATTCCTCCCTAGACCACCATCAAGCTTTAAAAAAAAAAAAAAAAAAAAAAAGAGGCTGGTTACGTATACTATAATACAGGCTTGTTATAGCGTAAATGGCATAAATGGCAACACACTCACTTTAATTAGCATCAAACACAAACGAGGCAATACAATACTTACTTATAGCCCAGATGCTTCGAAACGTGGGTATAAAGGTTCAACGATTTGAACTAGTGTAACCTTTTATGCTCACGACTGTACTTTGAATATGGCGCCCTATCACTCTGTCAACCTGAAGTGACACGATATTTTCCTGACCAGCGATAACGAAGCAGTCTTGGCTCTCGTTTCCTTCTTGCACATCGAAAATATAAAAGTGTATTGTTTGCATAAGTGTCGACAAATTAATTCCTCACAGCTCAGCCAGTGCTTGTAATAAAACTCTCTTTCCCTTCATTCATATATAAATGTGTCGAAGAAAAATCACCGACAAAATAATTATATAACCTTGCTAGCATTGGCTTTAAAGGTGAATTACTGTGGACCTACACAGAGATTTTTTTTTTTAGATAAGTTATTCAGCAGAACGTTAAAGGCTCTAGTAATACACCACCATTGGGAATATCCTTAAATTTGCCCCTAACATATAAAATAAATTGGGCTAAGTTAAAGGTAAATTTCTGTTGCCTGATAACTATCAGAATCTATGACGTCATCACAATACTGGAAGGCGCGAAATTTGCAAGACAGTCAACTATCAGACGTCGCCAGATATAAAATTGTTGAATATTTGTTTTCTTTACTGACTTAAATGTACGTTCTTATACACAAACCTGAGCATCCTTAATATGTTTTGATGCATACAAAATATACATCTTCGATGGTATGCAACTTATGTAATTCACCTTTAAGATCGGGTAAATGCATTCTATTGTATCCAGGAGATTTTGTTTTAGTTACGAGCTAACGGAGGAGGCAGGGGAGTTACCACTATCTGATCCAGCCTCTTGTGGTTTATTAGGATGTTTGTTTTATATTATTATTGAGCTTGGGTTTGGCTTATTTGTTCTATGTATTTTAGTTTGTCTCCTAGGCTACCAAAATGACTTCCCAAACTTCCTTCAATCTGAATATATATATATTATATATATTTATATATATATAATATATCATTGTTTTAGTTTCCTCCTTAGACCTCCATCAACTATTAATAAATTATCTTCAAGATACATTTTTACATGTTTTGGTAGAAAAATGTCTCAGTCGAAAGGCAATTCCTCTAATATTACAGGCTCGCTTTCGCTCGCCTGGAAAAAAATTACACATATGGCACGAAATATCTTTATATTGACAAATAAATAGGACGAAAGGTCTTAAAATCGACAAACTGGTGGGTCGAATGTCTTAAAAATCTCAAAGGTACTGGGGCTAAGCATAAGGGAGAAGGGGGTCCAGCAAAAGCAACTACCTCCCCCTTAACCTGGCGAATAATATACACTTTGTCGTTTGGACTGGAAAACTAGACTTCGACCTAATTAGCTAATGGTATTGTGTTTTAATTCCTTCTGTACCAGCGACGTCTTTTTCATCTCTCTCTCTCTCTCTCTCTCTCTCTCTCTCTCTCTCTCTCTCTCTCTCTCTCTCTCTCTCTCTCTCTCTCTCTCTCTCTCTCTCTCTCTCTCTCTCTCTCTCTCTCTCTCTCTCTCTCTCTCTCTCTCCAGCTGAAGGTAAATTGCCATGTCATCATCTTAACTTGGCTATTACGAAGAGTTTGTAGCGAGAAAATTAATTGTCCTTAATTATAAAAACTTGGTATTGATATGACTCCGAGAATCATACCCTTTTCCCAATAAGTAGGCCAACACTCTTGAACATTAACCTCTATAACTCACAAACGACAAGAGTAATCAAGCTAATAAAAATATACCATTCGGGAAGAGTCAGACAGGGAATAGGTGATGAGATTCGCAGCCCATTTGCTCTAGCCCAGATTAGGCTTCACGATTTCTGGACGATCTATTTTGAACGGGGTATTGTTTGATATTTTCCATTAAGGGGGGAGGGGGGGGGGTCACCTGCTTTTTATATTTTGTTCTCCCTTTCTCTCTCTCCCTGGCTTGTATCCATTCGGCCCCATTCAGCCAACTCTAAATGCCTCTAAAAAACTGGGACTCCTGTACAGAGTTCGAGAATTCTTCACTGACGAGCAGTTGGCCGTAATATATAAAAGCCATGTGCGTTCTCAGATGGATTACTGTTCACCTCTGTGGGGTGGAAGTGGAGTGGTTGCATTGAGGCAGTTGGACAAAATTCAAAATAAAGCTATTAGATTAATCAATAACCCTGCAATCACACAGGACCTTCCTACATTATCCATACGAAGAAACGTTGCATCCCTTGCATTATTCTACAGATATTTTCACAGCAATTGTTCGGAGGAACTTGCTTCAATTGTGCCGCCTCTCCACATCTTTCCCCGTAGAACTAGGGCAGCTGAGAGCGCCCATGAATTTACACTTTCTCCTCCACAATGCAGAACTTCTGCTTATCAGAATTCATTTATCCCCAGAGCTACTACTCTTTGGAATTCACTTCCCTCGAATTGCTTTCCACAAACTTACAATCTACAAAAGTTTAAATCCAGTTGTTACAAACATTTTATAAATGGAGGATGCCTTTAGGCACATGGACCTTTTTGTTTTATCTGTGTTTTTCCTTCCTCCGTTCATTGTCTCTTAAAAAAAAAAAAAAAAAAAAAATGTTTTAAGACGTTTATCCCCATCCAGGTTTCGCGTTCTTCCTGGCGAGCGATAGCGAGCCAGCATTGTATGAAGAAATCTGGCTTCGCCGGAGACATTTTTCTATCGAAAAATTTACAAATTTAGCTTGCTGTCAAAACAAAAATATATATATGATGACTCGCTACCGCTCGCCAGGAAAATATTGACACCTGGATGGGGGTAAACGTCTTAAAACAGTAGGGTGAATGGGGCCGAATGGATACAAGTCAAAGAGAGAGGGAGAGAAAGAGAAAAAAAAGCGAG
Source organism: Paralithodes platypus (assembly GCA_032716605.1). NCBI lineage: Eukaryota > Metazoa > Arthropoda > Malacostraca > Decapoda > Lithodidae > Paralithodes > Paralithodes platypus. The sequence goes on from CM064489.1 coordinate 11,137,422, forward strand.
GTAGGCTCCCTTAAATATCGATAAATAAGTTACTAAGGAATTAATTTCACCGGTAGCTGATTTAGAACTGACTGTAGTTAACCCTTTGAGGATCATGATGTGTTTCGGTAGTATATTCTGGCTATCATTAGACGATTTTATTCAGCTGAGGAAGAACTTGTTGGGGCTAAAGTGTTAATTGAGATACTATTAGCCCCTTTGTTTGCTAGATATCCTTTCTAAATATCAAACCAAAAATCATCTCATGATACCCATAATAAACTGTCAAAACGCGTCATTATCCTCAAGGGGTTTTAAGGGGAGATTTGTATTTATTTGTTTATTTATTTATTTATTAATTTGTTATTTTTAGTTTCCTCCGAAGACTTCCATCAAGTTTTAAAAAAACACCAACAACTCCCTTATGAGATAAATGAGTAACGGTCGAAGGCAGGCTACTCCTAAATTACAGACTCGCTATCGCTCTACAGGGAAAAATCGACACCTAAGTGATTGAAAAGGTCTTAAAATCGCCAAAGAGACTCTAATATTGTTCAAATTCCATGAAACACTATATAATATGCAGTACAATAAATCAGTGATGTACATACTGTAAATCATCAATAATATTACAAAGCCTGAATGCCGAAAATACTAGAGACGACCTTTCAATGCGAAGGTACAGTCGGCCTAATTAATCAATACTCGGCACCATGTATGTTTTGATCAATAATTGTCAATAATTGGTATCAGCACTATCTAAGCTTCATTTCTTCATATCGAGTGAAATATATAAACATGTTCCTACACATACCCGCCCTATTCAACATCTGACCGACATTAATACAGCACATAGCGAGACAAACTTAATGACTGCTGGGACATGACTTATTAGCGCCACTGTACGGTCGCGCTAATAAGTCATGTCCCAGCTGTCATTACGTTTGGCTTTCTCTGGGCTGTATTAATGTCTGTCAGATGTTGAATGGGGTGGGTAAGTGTAGGAACATGTTTTTATATTTCACTCAATATAAAGAAATGAGGCTTAGATATTGCCGATACCAATTATTTATCAAAACATAATTGGTGCCGAGACATCACTTATTAGCGCCACTGTACCAAGAGCCCAGGGTGCGTGTAATGCACAAATGAATAATTATATTACCGAGCATTATTTCTCTCTTTGTTTCTTCCCTTTTACCAACATTTCAGACACTGTCGTGAAAAGAGCTTTTGTCCCTCCGTGTAAGCTTTTGTCCCTCGTGTAAGCTGCTTTCCAGGATTTTATGACGAGTAATAGTGTTATGTTACATGTTATGAGGCAAATGTCTCTTTTATGACGAGTAATAGTGTTATGTTACATTTTATGAGGCAAATGTCTTTCGTTTATGACGAGTAATAGTGTTATGTTACATATTATGAGGCAAATGTCTTTCTTTCTCCTCCCCTTTTAAATGTCTTTCTTTCTCTTCTCCTTTTAAATGTCTTTCTTTCTCCTCCCCTTGTAAATGTCTTTCTTTCTCCTCCCCTTTTAAATGTCTTTCTTTCTCCTCCCCTTTTAAATGTCTTTCTTTCTCCTCCCCTTTTAAATGTCTTTCTTTCTCCTCCCCTTTTAAATGTCTTTCTTTCTCCTCCCCTTTTTAATTTCTTTCTTTCTCCTCCCCTTTTAAATGTCTTTCTTTCTCTTCCCCTTTTAAATGTCTTTCTTTCTCCTCCCCCTTTAAATGTCTTTCTTTCTCCTCCCCTTTTAAATGTCTTTCTTTCTCCTCCCCTTTTAAATTTCTTTCTTTCTCCTCCCCTTTTAAACTTGAGTACGATCTAAATAAGTGTTTTTATTTTATATATATTTATGTATCTATATTATTTAATTACTTATATACAACACCGTCCGGACCGTACACCTTCTTAGTATTGGGCCCAGAGAGGGTAGAAAGTACATCTTTAGAAGAGATTAGCAATATTTTCTTTAACCAACAAAATGCACACCATTCTTAGGTACGGTTCATTTACAGAGTGAATGGTGGGTTCGCCATTTGGATATGAAAATAGTTTTTAATTTCATAATTCATAGATCTTCTAAATTAAACAAAGGTTTTAAACATTCCTTTGCTGGTAAGAATATATAGAAACAAAGTATTGTTACTCGAAATAATAAAATAAACAAAATGTGGTCAAGTAGAGGGTTGAGAGACATCCCCATGATATTCTGCATTGCCAATTTTGGATGGTCAACATTTTTCCAGGAACATTTCTTGAATTGTTTGCACCAATATCTGAAACTAGATAGACAATAGACTAACCCTCTCATGCCCTAAATTTAAGTAAATCCTAGACGGTTCCCATATTCGTGCCAATTTTGTTTTTATCCTCGGTGGCACATCACTGAACATGCGCACATTAAGAACATAAGAACATAAGAAAATGGGAGTCTGCAGAAAGCCGATTGGCCTAAGCAAGGCAGATCCCTGTCCCACACAACCCCAATTACAAAGCCCAATTATAGGCTCAACACTCTAATACCCTGAGGATCATCTTACCAAAACGGTTAGAGATTAACGCAGGATTACGGGGGTCTGCAGAGCGCTGATTGGCCCAACCCTGCTGATCCCCCTTCACACCCAACCCTTCTCGTCCATATGCTTATCCAATTTTATCTTAAAGCTCCCTATCGTTTTTAATCCCACTATAGCACCTGGTAGTCCATTCCACCCATCTACAACTCTGTTACCAAACCAATATTTGCCTATATCTTTTCTGAAACGAATTTTATCTAATTTGAAACCATTGGTACGAGTTCTTTCGCTATCACTGAGCTTTAGTACATTTGTCATGTCCCCTTTGTTAATCCCACTAACCCACTTGAACACCTCTATCATATCCCCTCTAACTCTGCGTCTCTCTAACGAATGTAAACCTAATTTCTTCAACCTTTCTTTATACGGAAGATTTCTAATATTATGGATCATTTTTGTCATTCTACGTTGTACTCTCTCCAATGAATCTATGTCCATTCTGTAATAAGGACACCAAAATTGAACAGCATAATCCATATGGGGTCTCACTAATGACAAGTAAAGTTTTAAGATAACATCAGCAGTTCTGTTACTCACACTCCTAGAGATGAACCCGAGAATCCTGTTTGCCTTGTTTCGAACGCTTATACACTGTTGTCTAGGCTTCAAATCATTGCTAACAAACACACCTAGATCTTTCTCACAATTCGAGTTTTCTAATTCCACATTAGCTAGTTTATATTTAACATTTGTATGCATCTTCCCTATCTTTAATACCTTGCATTTGTCAATGTTAAACTTCATCTGCCAACTTTCTGACCGAATAATTCGTGTAAGGTATCTAGATCCCTTTGGAGGCACTCTACATCTCTATCTGAATCAATTGTTCTCCCCATTTTGGTATCGTCTGCAAATTTACTTATCCTACTAGTTATACCTAAATCAAGGTCATTTATGTATATAACAAACAACAGAGGACCTAATACAGATCCCTGGGGGACACCACTTTTGACTGCTCCCCATTCTGACTTCGTACCATTTATGCTGACTCTCTGCTTCCTACCAATTAGCCATGACCTAATCCATCCCAACAACGCCCCACCTATTCCATGCGCCTCAACCTGAATATGCTGAACATGCACACATATATAATTATGCAAACTATGCAGCTATGAAATATATTTCCAGATTTAGGGCAATGAATAGAAATGCATATATAATAAGAACCATGGCTCTACCACTACAACTTGATCTCATATGAATATATATTTTACTATATGTATAAACTTGTGACTATTAACCGTTATTTCTTGACCGAATGTGTAATAACGATGAACAAGCAATTCTATGTAATTTCCAATGATATATAGTATCATTTCAATAACATATAAGCACTATTTGTTGGTAGAACGAGCGATTTCTCAGATTTAAAGGACTCACGGGATGCGGGCGGCCAAGCCTACCTCACCATGGAAACTGGTGATCAATTCAGTTCAGAGCATTTGCGGACACACTTCTTGCGGGCTTACAGTTTCATGTAATTCCTGAGATCCTGAGACTCTCACAGCCAGATTTCTCCATACAATGCTGGCTCGCTATCGCTCACCAGGAAAAAATCGGCACCTAGATGGGGAGGCGTTGCAGAGTGGTCTTGCCACTGGACTGGTAATCCAATGGACCCGGGTTCGAATCCCAATATGTCAATGGGAAGATATTATTGGGATGGAACTTGTGCTGTACCTAGAGTATCAGTGCATTACCAAAGCACACCGAACTGCCAAAAAAATACCCTCATAGTTCCCTGATTAAATAGCATTGTATGAATATTTCCATAAGCAAAAATATGCTACAGGGGGGCAATACCTAGTGAGTTAATTGCTCAATAGGTAGCGTTCTGAGAGTGAGGGTCCGAGTCGTGGGAGTGAGACTGTGAAGCGCAGAGGCATCGGCTTTGGAGTTGCTTCGAGCCGTGAAGCTTCGCATGTCTCACTCCCTAGACTGGAGCAAGACCTCACGGGCCTCATCGTGTTCAGCGGTTGAGTGTAAAGGCTATCAGCCTATGCCCGAGAGGGAGTAGTTGGAATATAGAAGAAAACAAAACTTCTTAAAATAGTAGGCTGAATGGGGCCGACTGGATACAATCCAAAGAGAGAAAGAAAAGGAGAGAAAAAAAGCAGGTGACCCCCATTAACACAAGGTCGGGCACGTAACATTGGGGAAAAAATTGACTCGATTCTAATTAATATATACCCAAGGAAGATTATCAGCCATAGTACTAAACATTCCATTCCTTTGAAAAGATTCTTCCTCTGTTTTCCCATAATCTAATATGACTCTCCCATAGAACCTATCTTCAAGTACCGGATGGTTCACTTTTTGGGAGATTTTTGCATGTATTCATTATTTTTCTAGTTTCCTCCCTAGACCTCCATCAAATTTAAAAACACATGCATTAGCTCCCCCTTCTAGATTAATTTGTAAAAAAAATCGGTAGAAAAATGTCCCGGCCAAAGGCCGGTTCTTCCAACATTACAGGCTCACTATTGTTCGCCAGGGAAAAAATCGACACCTAAATGGCACGAAAGGTCTAAATATTGACGAAGAAATGGGGCGAAAGGTCTTAAAATCGACTAACTAATGGGACAAGCTGAAAACTAATGGGGCTAAACATGAGGGAGAAAAGGGTCCAGCAAACCGGCCCATCTCCCCTTAAAGATCTTGTACGTACCATCCCTTGTTTGGTGGTCCCTCACGAAGGGATAGGCCACACACATTTTTATTCGTCGTTGCGAGTCGTTCGTGGAAAAGAGAGAGGGAATATTTGGTACTTTTTTGTTTATATCGATAAATGTACTCTATTATTTCCAATTCTACAAATAATGTTCACTCCCTCACCTCCTTACATCTGTACCACTATACGTTTCTCCTGATCTAACAATATTGACACCTAAATGGCTCGAAAGGTCTTGCTATTGACAAAGAAGTGGGCGAAGGTCTTAACATTTGAAAACTAATGGGGCTAAGCATGAAGGAGAAGGGGGATCAGGACAATAACAATACTTCCCCTTAAAACGCGATAGTGAAATCATATAAAAGAAATCCTCGTCAATCTGAAAAACAAATATTTACTTTAGTATTTGTTATTTAATCTTCAAATTACAAAAACAAATATTTACTGATTAATATAATGGAAATACATCTTGCACTATTTATTATTAATTATAAAGTGTTCCAATCCCAAATTTTGATTATACAATATGTTGCATTAAGGGGACGTTTTTAGTTTGTTCCCTAGACCTCCATCAAGCTTAACACCTTACGAGCGGCCTATGCGGTTTATTTATATGTACCGCACAGCGGGGTGTTTTTAGCCAAAATAGGGCTGTTTACGTGATCATTTTCATGCCTAAATAAGACCCAGAACGTAAAACAAGTACCTATCCCTGAAAGGGCATAAACAGAGCTTTCGAATGACACCATAACGATCCTTGTATGATGGATAGTTTTCTTGCAATAACCGTGCAACGCGAGTGCAAAAAGCAGGTAATTCGGTACTTTCGGTACATAATTGAGTATGTAGCGAGTGAGAGAGGGAGGAGGGAGCTGAGATTTGTGTCAGTAGGTTCGCCGCGGTGGTCTGGAGCAGTCATACGCTCGCTAGTCTCCTGCCACCACTTGTCTCTCTCTCTCAGCCACATTACGTGCTGAAATTGCCACTCGACCTATGTCGAGCGCCGCCACATAGTCCAGCTTTATTTAACTCGACTTATGTTGCTCGCCGCTAAATAAGGGTTAAAATAACACCCCTTTGATCCCCTTTTTAACACTCAACGAGCGGCTAGTTTTGTAACGCTACTACCTGCCCAGCGGGTAGTTTTACCCTAAACGAGCTTCATTCCATTCTCTTTTTCATGCATAAAGAAGAGCCAGAGTGTAATACAATTATGTATTCCTGAAAGGGCGATAATTGAGCTTTCCAATGACACCTGAACCATCCTTGTACGACCAAGGGTTCTCTTGCAACGATCGTGCAACAAAAAGGGAAAATCCCTAAAATACAGTAATTTCGTCAGTTTTTACCCTGTATTGCGGGACCAGGGATGTGGTGGGATGTGATGTTACAGCCCACCCGTGCTCCGCCCACCGCTCGGACTCTCTCTCAGAGCCGATTATGTGCTAAAAATCGCATACGACATAAAGCGGGCGCCGCTTTTTAGGCCTTGGTTCTCTAACCGCCTTAAGGCGGTCGCCGCCAAAGAGGGGTTAAAGATATATTTATAAATTTTTCGGTAGAAAAATGTCCAGGCCAAAGGCCGGTTCCTCTTATATTACAGGCTCGCTATCGCTCGCCAGGAAAAAATCGACATCCAAATGGCACAAAAGGTCTTAAAATTGACAGAAATGGAGCGAACTTTCTTAAAATCGCCAAGCTAATGGGGTGAACGTCTTAAAATCTCAAAAGCAATGGGGCACAACATGAGGGAGAAAGGGGTCAAGCAAAAAATCCCTCGAGTGGAAATCTCCCCAAAGTTATGACAAATGAAGTACTGTATTACCTGGTTTTGGAGATCGACCTTGCGTCATACTGTCTAAGTTTTGTATTGATGAAAATAAATCCAAAGCGTATTATATTTCAAATACTTGCAAAGACTTCAAACCGGAGCATCATCAAAGCAACATTTCACACCAATAACTTATTTTTTCCTTGATACATAGTAATTAATTAATTGACCTTTGATCAGTTTTGGACCCTAACTTTTTTTGTCTTATATTTTTTTCAACTAACACTTTATGTCAACACTGTATATTAAGAGGGCCCACCTCGATTTTTTTTTATTTTTCTCTCCCTCTCTTTGGCTTTTATCCATTCGGCCCCATTCAGCCTACTGTTTTAAGACGTTTACCCCATCCAGGTGTCAATATTTTCCTGGCGAGCGGTAGCAAGCTAGCATATATATAATTGTGTTTTGACAGCAAGCTATATTTGAAATTTTTCGATAAAAAAATGTCTCCGTCGAAGCCCGATTTTTCCATACAATGCTGGCTCGCTATCGCTCGCCAGGAAGAAATCGACACCTGGATGGGGATAAACGTCTTAAAACAGTTGGCTGCATGGGTCCGAATGGATACAAGCCAAAGAGTCTGGGAGAGAAAGAGAAAAACATCGAGGTGGGCTCCCTTAAGTTATTTCAGAACACGCTTGATGTTATGCCACTAAATTAAATTAATAATGTTCCCGTTCTCTTACTCGCTCGAAATTATGTCTTTTTCTGGAAATATATTTGACCAGCGAATGTACTGACAAATTACTGATACTTAAGGGGGCATTGTTTCATTTGTTTGTTTGTTTTATCATTACCGGTACCGGTACATATATTTGTACTAGTTTGCTTCGTAGACACCAATCAAGCTTAATTAAAAACATCCCAAAGACCCCTCTTCGAGATAGGTTTGTACATTTTTGGGTAGAAAAATGTCCCCCTCCTAAATGACATGCTCGCTGTCGCTTGCCAGGAAAAAAAAAAAAAGAGAGAGTACAAAGGAAATCAAGCAACAACAGGTCTAGTGACCCTTCTAGGTTGCTTGTCCTCCAAAACACTGAGGATCAAGTGTCCAAACAGTGGTTTAGAGTGGGTAAGGGAACATTGGAAAGGGAACTACTGCCCTGCCACTAACGTGGCAGGACTAGGAAGTTAGTAGGGGACATATGGGTTAGTAACTGAGGGGAGGATAAAGTTATTCATTTACAAACGCAGTCAGTCGCGGGTTTGATGCGAGATATTTGTCTAGGCGGAATTTAAATGAATCAACGTGCTGCTGCAGTCTATAAAACGTCTCGGGGAAAGCCCATTCCACAAGTTGACAACTCGATTGAAGAAGAAATTCTTAGATTCGTGCGACGGTTAAAAAGATTTACCAATAATTTTGCAACCGTTTCCCCGCGTGTAATTAGATTGGTCGATAGTGAGTACTTACTACAGTTCATATTGTCGATGCCTTTGATGATTTTGAACACTTGAATTAAGTCGCCTCTTAATCTGCGCGGGTTTAAAGGAAATAGATTTAATTCTCTAAGACGCTCTTCGTATGGTTTGTTCTTTAGGCTAGGTATCATTTTGGTAACTCTACGTTGAACTCGTTCTAGCTTGTTTATATCTTTTGGTAATAAGGGGGCACCAGGATTGAACGCAGTATTCCAGAAGAGGGCGGACTAAGGAATTGTAAAGGGTTAGGATAACTTCTTTGGATTTATGCTCAAATGACCTGCCTATAAAGCCAATTATTTTGTTTGCCTTCTTAACAACTTCTGAACATTGTTGACTCGGTTTTTAGGTTACTCGATATTGTTACTCCCAGATCGGTTTCTCTGTTTACATTCTTTAGCTGAGTGCCATTCATCGAATAGTTTGCTTTCTCATTTAGGTATCCGACATGTATACTTTACATTTATCCGCATTGAAACTCATTTGCCAAATTTGGGCCCAACATGACAATTTATCTAGATTGTGTTGCATATCGTCAACTTGTTCTTTGAGAGGTACGCTATTTGCAATTTTTGTATCGTCAGCAAATTTTGAGATTGTGCAGTGAGACCCTCATCTATGTCGTTGATGTAAATTAGAAAGAGAATTGGTCCTAGTACCGATCCCTGGGGTACCCCGCTACTTACATTGGTCCATTTAGATGCCTTACCGTTTATGACTACCCTTTGCTTTCTGTTGCTGAGCCAATTTTCTATCCATTTCAACACACGTCTTGTATTCCATGCGCTTTTAGTTTAGCAGTAAACGTTTGTGGGGAACTTTGTCAAAGGCCTTTTGAAAATCAAGGTATATAATATCTACAGCTTTACTCTCATCGTAGAGGTTGAGGATATCGTGGAAGAAGTCTAAGAGGTTTGTTAAACAGGAACGTTTTTTACGAAAGCCGTGTTGAGTATCTTTAAGTATGTTATTTTCCTCTAAGTGATTTACGAGTCTGTCTCGTATGACCGTTTCTAGCATTTTACATACAACTGAGGTTAAGCTAATTGGACGATAGTTACTGGGTAGGGATTTGCTGCCTTTTTTTAATATCGGTGTTAACGTTGGCTAGCTTCCACTGATCAGGCATAGTTCCAGACTGCAAGGATGTATTGAATAGTAATGTCAGTGGTTTGGAGAGCTCATTCTTAGCTTCCTTTAGAACTCTAGGCGAGATTGTATCAGGTCCTGGCGTTTTATTTACATTGAGTTTATCTAAAACAATTCAATACTTCTCTCTCTGTAACGGTGATATTGCTTAGAACATCTGAATTATCAATCTGAATCGGCGATGGTGTAGGGATATCACTGAGGTCTTCTGTTGTAAAAACTGATGCAAAGAAGGTATTGAGGGCATACTCATTTGTACTTCGTCTTTGGTGTATTCTCCTTTTTCATCGACTAACGGTCCAACAGTTGAAGTAACTACTTGTTTTCTTTCTGATATAACTATAGAATTCTTTCGGGTTTGTTTTACTTTGATTCGCAATATGTAACTCTAAGGTCTTTTTACTTTGCGTAATTAACTTTTTGGCTTTGCGTCGTAGCTCTACAAATTTCACCCGTTCTTCGTCATTTTGTGAGGATTTAATCTATCATTAGCAAATTTTTTAGCAAGCAGGCAGTTTGAAATATCTTTATTCCACCATTTGGGCTTATTATTTAGGCCTGGACGCCGTATTTTCGATGGTATGCAGTCTTGCACTGCTTTTTAGGTAAGTGGTTTCGAATAACTTCCAAGATGTATTTATGTCGTTATTGTTAATTAAAAAGCTCCAGTCAGTTTCTTTAAACATAGCTCTAAGTTTATGGAAGTTTGCTTTCTTGAAATTAGGGACTTTTTCGATGCTACTATTTGGTCGTTACTAGTAAACTTTAAAGTGAAAGTTATCGTACGATGGTCGCTGTTACTGAATTCATCACCAACATTCAAATTCTCTATCAATTCTTCTTTGTTGCAACTACAATCTCAAGAACCTTATTACCACGCGTCCCCATTCCAACAAATTGTTACAGCGAAACTCTCTTGCAAGTTCGTATACAAGTCATGTCCGGAGGTGTGAAGTAAGAGTATCGCCCCACTTGGTCACAGTAAATTAAAGTCGCCAAAAATTACGGTATCTTGTGAGTTACTTATATCTGCAATTTGTTCGTAAATTTCTCGGTCAGTTTGCACTGATTGAGCTGGAGGTCTGTATATTAACGCAAGTATTATTTTTGTACCTTTATTATTCTTTATTAGCACAAAAGATGTGTCGACGTTCACAATTGAGGTTTTGACACGAGGGTCGGGTTAAGACTTTCTTTGATATAAAATAAAACGCCACCTCCATTTTTATTATTTTCGGCTGTTCTCAAACATTACATAACCGGGAAGTGAATACTCTGCTAAAAAGTCTCTATCTTGTGTATTGAGCCAAGATTCTGTTATGCCAATCACATCATAATTTTCTGTAAACACTAGTTCCTCTAAATCTGAAAATTTATTGCGTATGCTACGAGCGTTTGCATAGAAAACATTCAAAGTTTTGGATTTGGGATTCAAGGAACGGTCTTTATTCAAATTATTGGTTCTGGTCGGATCTACATTTACATTCATGGCTGTCCTTGGTCCTCGGTCGTTATCCCTGACGGTTTTGAATTTGGGTCGTGTTGGTGGAGCTATATCCAAATTCGCGGTTCTTGACGGATTAGTATTTAATTCCTTTGTAGATTGCCGTCCTCGCTGTCTTCGGTCTCCTTCCTGGTTCTCCTGTGCTGAGTCGATTTCTTCTCCGAAAATCCTTCACCGCATCGTTGAGAAGACGCCCAAAACGCGCTGCTGCTCCCACCTGGTTCAGATGAACTCCATCGTCCGAAAACAAATAGTCATCGTAGTAGAAATTGTCCCAGGTGTCGACGAATCCACATTCTCCTTCCTGCAGAGGTTTGCTAGACAACGATTTGTGCTGGTGGCTATGTTGTAAAATCGGCTCTCTACACCGAGGCGGGGGGACGATTCCTGAGACGATGATCCTTGATGACTTCTCCTTAAACGACTTGATCAGCTGCTGGTACTTTAAAAGCAAATCTTCCGACCGGGTTTCCTGTACATCGTTGGATCCAACGTGGATGACGTACATTGTATTAGCTGGGGCCAGCTTTGATACTTCGTCAACTGCTGCAACTAAGTCATCCACACCACCACCAGGGATACAAAAACGCTTCCTGGTCTTAGGTGCCCTGGCGCAAAACTCTGTGAGCTGACCACGTATCATCGAGTCTCCCACGAGCCGGACTTCTTCTATTTCCTCTTCGTCATCTGAGTCTGCAAGTATCTGGAAACGGTTTTTTTGACACTCGGTAATCGGTATGTGTTTCCTGGTCTTGGGGCAAACGTTGTTCCTCACGACACGGAAGTTGTCTTGAGGGGGAAGAGAGTCGCTATTTGTATCTTGAGTATCGGAAACATCAGCTGAAATGGCTACTGTAGGCGTTGAATTGTTGGCAGTTGACGTTGGGGCGTTGGTGGCTGCTGGAGTTGCGGTGACAATTGAAGTTTGTGGCACTCCAACGTTTAGTGTTACAAACTCTTGGAGTGATTCCAGCTTCATGGTGAGGACGTTGATCTTGTTGTAGGCTTCATCTAATTTCACTGAAAAAATTCTCTCGTTGCTGGCAGAGCCGGCAGACTTGAAGATCGATAGTAGCAAACATGGACTCACCAAACCTACCGGCGCAGGTCGCACAAGCGCGAGGCATGGTGACATTCACTTTCTTCAGATCACTTCACTCACTTAAAAAACAATTCACTCACTTTACAACACTTCACTCACTTTAAAAACACTTCAATCACTTCAACCGAAAACAAATATGCTGAAATACGCAGAACAGAAATAGGTTATCAGGGGTGATAGCCTAACCGAAAACAAAAATGTTGAGATACGCAGAATTAGGCTTCCAGGGGCGATAGCCTAACCAAAAGTTTTTTTAAAAAATTGAAATACGCAATAATAGGCTACCAGCGTTGAATAGCCTAACCGAATATAAAAAAATTGAAATTCGCAGAAATAGGCTACCAGGTGTGATAACCTAACCTTAAACAAATATATGTATAACAGAATATGTAACTAAATATACAATTCACCAAATAGGGATTATATAAAAATAAAGTGTGACTGCACACAAGGGGTTAATATACTGTGTGTAAAAACAGATGAACCCTGGTGTCACTGTAGCCTAGTAAAGCAGTAGCCTACTCTTTTTAGATAAAAAAGTGTATCAGTCAAAGGTTATTACAAGATCGTGCAAGCAATAACTAAAATTACAGATATATATAGCTACAGTAGGATACTAAATACAATATCTACAAGATTTAATAATACAACAGATTGGCTGGCTATAGGCTAGGCTAGGTTTGGGTTAGGTTGAGAGAGAGAGAGAGAGAGAGAGAGAGAGAGAGAGAGAGAGAGAGAGAGAGAGAGAGAGAGGAGAGAGAGAGAGAGGAGGAGAGAGAGAGAGAGAGAGAGAGAGAGAGAGAGAGAGAGAGAGAGAGAGAGAGAGAGAGAGAGAGAGAGAGAGAGAGAGAGATCACACCATGTGGGGTGTCAGGAAAATATATCAAGAAAGACAAAAGCACTGCCAGTAAAGATGAAGTTCTGAGAAAAGATCAAGTTGCATTCCAATGAAGTGACGGAAACTGACGCATGGGAAAGAAAAGTTGGTGAAGCTGGAAAGGTTGGTGAAGCTGGAAAGGTTGGTGAAGCTGGAAAGGGAGTATAATATTTAAGTCAATTAAACTGAAACTGGATATTAAAAGCACTAATTATAGGGTGTACGGTACTAAAAATGCACAGTCCTGTAATTTTGTTTTCTATGTGAATGAGGGAGACAAAGGGCAGTAACTGTCTGTGACTATAGTGCCTCCCCCAGAGTTGAAAGAGTGACAGGGCCGTATTGAAGGAACGTTCGAGCCAAAATGCCTAGACACACGCGGAGTTTGAAGCAATTTAAGTCATAGAATGAAGGAAACATTGATTCTGGGAGAGAGTTCCAGAGCTCAGCTGTTGAATAGAAGTAAGATTGAGAATATCGTTTCACTCAGGGGTTGGAGAGTTGCACAGAGTAGGGGTAGGATTGTGTTGCAAGACGAGTGCTACGTACTCTACGAAGATGGGGGTGGCATACACTGAGAGAGCTCTGAGGAACACTGGTTATTGTAATAGCGGTAGAATAGTGAGAGAGATGCAACATTGCGGCGAAGAGAGAGAGACTGCAGAGAATTGGTGAGTGGACGTGAGGTAATGAGACGGAAGGCTTTCTTTTCTACTTTGTCTAGAAGTGCTGTGTGAGAGGATCCTCCCCACACGTGTGAACAATACTCAATACATGGACGCACTGTGCCCCTGTACAGAGCCATTAGCTGTGCAGGGGTAAAGAACCCCCGGAGGCGGTTGAGCACACCCAGCTTCTGGGAAGCTGTTTTAGCTAGAGTGTAATATGATCTTTCGAAGAGAGTTCAGAAGAAAAAATGACACCGAGAATATTTAGAGAAGATGAAGGGTTAATTTGTATGTTGTTGAAGAGTAAGTTATAGTTTTCTGGAAGGGGGCGACGAGTAGACAGATGGAGAAATTGAATTTTGGAAGCATTGAACATAGTGTTGTTAGGAGTAATAGATGGATTAAGAAGGGAGTTGATTAAGCTGTAAACGAAAACTATATATATATATATATATATATATATATATATATATATATATATATATATATATATATATATATATATTTCTCCTCACATGGTGTTTATGCCCATCGCTATATACCGTATCTATACTATCATACTATAGGTAGCGCCAACGAACTTGATAATAATCTTGTTCCCTTGACTTCTTAAAACTTAAAATGAATGAAAGCAATCGGGCTGCCATTTCAATTATTTGGGGAGAGTCCACCAAGAAATAGGTGTGAATATTTACAGCCACTTTGCTCAAGGTCCTGTTGAGTTACAGAGAGGTCAGGGATCGAGATTATTGTCAAGTTAGTTGGCGCTACCTACAACATCATATGTAATGTTTGTTTGATTCCCTCGTCTAGCGTTGTTCGAAAATAATAAATAGATAATGTCGCTATCCAATGTAACACTAAACCCCCTACTCACATTCCAAGCTAAGACCCTGTTCCCACTTCGACCCATTAATCCTGCCCTAGACCTAACTTCTGTAATAGGAACATTAGACGAAATGGTTAAGGGAGCCCACCTCGCTTTTTGCTCTTTCTCTCCATCTCTCTCTCTTTGGCTTGTATCCATTCGGCCCCATTCAGCCTACTGTTTTAAGATGTTTAACCCCATCCAGGTATCAATATTTTCCTGGCGAGTGGTAGCGAGCCAGCATATATATATATTTTGTTTTGACAGAAAGCTAAATTTATAAATTTGTTGATAGAGCAATGTCTCCGGCGGAGCCGGATTTCTGCATACAATGATGGCTCACTATCGCTCACCAGGAAGAATTAGACACCTGGATGGGGATAAACGACTTAAAACAGTTGGCTTAATGGGGCCGAATGGATACAAACCAGGGAAAGAGAGAAAAGGAGATAAGGATAAAAAAAGGCTGGTGACCCCCCTTAATGCTTGTGACCCCCCTTAATGCTGGTGACCCCCCTTAATGCTGGTGACCCCCCTTAATGCTTGTTTCGTGCTGTACAGTAAAATTGCAAGTGTTGCAAAGCACACAGGCTTTTGTCGAACTCTGTCAATCGCCCAGCTGGTCCAAACCCTTCTCCTTCCTCCCTCTCCCCTCCCTGACAACTCTTTCGGCTAATCCAGTCCAACACGAAAAACAACTGCACCCTCCTCAGCCCCCTCGCCTGGGAGCGGCTTCGGTCACCTGGGCTTTCTTAGTGGTAAAGTAGGGAGGGTTCTGTGGGGGCGCTTGGTTGTGGCCTTGGCCTTGCTTGGGGCCTTGTGGCTGTTCGGTCGAACAGCCTGGGGAACAACAACAGCAAGCGTGAAACGAGCAGTAATATACTTTACGTTTGTTCCCGACGGAGGTACAAATCAAACCCACCTACATCATTTTACAATATCGTAACTATATACCAATTGACCAAACTCTCTTACTCTTATCTCCAACTTCACCGTCCTCTACTTCCCTCTCCCTTCGACTGTCACATCTGGTTGTCCTCACCCTCATCATTGTGACTCTCCCACATATTCATTAATCACCAGTGGGAGACCATCGCTGTCTGTCCAGTGTCAACATGTCAGAGGGGGAACTTCTCAAAAGTTAATATCTTGAAATATTGTGCATAACGTCCTAATCCTTTAATATATATATATATATATGTATATATATATATATATATATATATATATATATATATATATATATATATATATACTGTATATAACAAGTTAGATATGTTTCAGTTATTCTAATCCCATTAAATGTTCAATAACTTGAAATACTTGCAAACTCTTGTGCCTAAAAAATCTTGGAACCTGGGATTTGTTTTTGTTTTTCTATGTGAATGAGGAAGACAAAAGGCATAACTGCCTGCAGCGAGTGCCTTCCCCAGATTTGAAAGAGTGACAGGGCCAAACTTAAGGGACGTTCGAGCTAAAATGCCTGGACACACGGAGTTTGAAGCAATTTAAGTCATAGGAAGAGGGAAAGACTGATTCTGGGAGAGAGTTCCAGACCTCAGCAGTTGAATAGAAGAAAGTCTGAGAATAGCGTTTCACTCTTGGGTTGGAGAGTTGCACAGAGTAGGGGTGGGATTGTGTTGCAAGGTGGGTACTACGTACCCTACGTAGAGGAGGTGGTATACTGGGAAAGCTCCACGGAACACTGATTATTATAGTAGCGATAGAATAGCGAAAGAGATGCAACATTGCGGCGAAGAGAGATAGATTGCAGAGAGTTGGTGAGTGGACGGGAGTTAATGATACGAAAGGCTTTCCTTTCTACTTTGTCTAAGAGTGCGGTGTGATAGGATCATCCCCACACATGTGAACAATACTCAATACAAGGATGCATTGTACCACTGTACAGAGCAAGAAGCTGTGCAGGGGTAAAGAACCCCTTGAGGTGGTTGAGCACACCCAGCTTCTGGGAGGCTGCCTTAGCAAGACTGGTAATATGGTCCTTCCAAGTTAGAGCAGAAGAAAAAGAGACACCGAGAATATTGAGAGAAGATGAAGGATTGATTTTTGTATTGTTGAAGAATAAGGGATAGTCCTCTGGAGGTTCCTGACGTGTAATATGATGGATACATTGGGTCTTGGAAGCATTAAATGCAACAAGGTTTTCTTTACCACAATTGGAAATAGCAGCTAGATCAGAAGATAAGTGTTTTATGGCTTCATTACAGTTTGATTTTGAGGGACTGCTGGCAGTGGCTGATCCAGGGGGGGGGCAGCTCCCCCCCCCCCCCCTTAGTGACCAAAATTGCGCCCTTACATCTGATATATACTGCATTTTATCTGAAATACAATACATATAAAGAATATTGTGTGAATTATGGCGCCCCTCATGTATATCAGCCCCCCCCTTAAGCCTGAGCTGGATCTGCCACTGGCTGGTTGGGGCATTCTGGAAAACGAATTGAGTAGTGTAAGGTAGAGTCGTCTGCATATGAATGGATTGGACTGGATTATAAAATAAGAAAGAGAATAGGAGATAGGACAGAACCTTGAGGGACACCGGAGTTGATAGGATGAGGAAGTGAGCAATGGCCGTCCACATCCGCAGCTATGTAACGGTCGGAAAGGAAATTAGAGGCAAAGGCACAGATGGAGGGATAGAAACCGAAGAAGGGTAGTTTGGAAATTAAAGATTTGTGCCAGACTCTATCGAAGACCTTCAATATGTCTAGTGCAACAGAAAAAGTCTCACCGAAGTCCCGAAAGTTGAATGACCAAGAGTTAGTAAGATATGAAAGAAGATCTCCAGTAGAGCGACCCTTAGGAAGCCATACTTGCGATATGAGAGCAGTTTATGAGAAGAGAAATGCTTAAGAAATTTGGAAGCAAGAATGGTTTCAAAAACTTTAGAGATAAAAGAGATGAGAGCAATTGGACGATAATTGGAGGGTTGAGAGCGGTCACCCTTCTTTGGGACAGGTTGAATGACAGCAAACTTCCAGCATGAAGGGAAAATGTTGGAGGAGAAACAGAGACAAAATAGTTTGCTTAGGCAGGTAATCAGCACGTAAGCACAGTTTTTTAGTACAACAGGAGGAACACCTGGACCGTACGCCTTCTTAGTATTAAGCCCAGAGAGGGTAGAAAGTATATACATCTTTAGAAGAGATTAGGATATTAGGCATAAATAGGAGAGAGGGGGGTGGAGAGGGAGGAATAGCACCGGAATCATCCAAGGTGGAGTTTCTAGCAAAAGTTTGAGCGAAGAGTTCAGCTTTGTCAGAGGAAGAAGTGATGGTTGTGCCATCAGAGTGGAAAAGGGGAGGGAAAAACGAGGAAGAAAAATTGTTGGAGAGGTTTATGGTTAGATGCCAGAAAGCTTGGGAAGAGCTAGAGTTGGAATGATCAGTGCATTTATTATTATAAAAGAGTGCTTGGCAAGTCGAAGAACAGATTTGGCTTGATTCCGGGCAGAAACATAGGAAGAGTGAGATTCTTGAGTTTTAAGGCGTCGGCGGCACCGTTTGAATGCTTCCTCCTTGTTGTGGACAACAGTAGAACAAGCGTGAGTAAACCAAGATTTGTTTGCATTAGACTGAGAGAAAGAAAATGGAATGTAAGCTTCCATGCCCGAGAGGATTACGTCGGTAATGCGTTCAGCACTCTCCGAGGGTCCTGGGCATTGCATACAACCGCCTGCACATGTAGCTGGTACACTTCCTATATTATAAACTTCAAACCGTGAACAATGATTGAGGGAAAATACTGACTCGGGCGTGTGTATAAAGGGAATGTTTCTAAATGTGTCTTCGGTATTTGTTTTTTTTCTATATGTATGAATTAGACACAAATTAGGCTGCCTGTAGCTAGTGCTTCCCAAAAATCCAAGAGAGTGACAGAGCCAAATTCAAGGGACGTTGGGGTGAAAATGTTTGGACACACAAAGTTTAAAGCACTCTGAGTCATAGGATGAAGAAAAAATTGATTGAGTGAGAGAGTTCCAGAATTCGGTTGTTGAATAGAAGATAGACTGGGAACATTTTCTAATTCTTGGGTTGGAAAGCTGGACAAAATAGGAGTGGGACTGTGTTGAAAGGCAGGCGCTTCACCTCGCCACAAGGGAGGGGATATGCACTAAGAGAGCTCTGAAGAATACAGATTGTTGTAATAGTGATACATGAGTGAAAGAGATGCAACATTGTGGCGTGTACAAAGAGATTGTAGGGAACTAGTAAGAGGAAGTGAGTTGAAAAAGCGAAATGCTTTTAACTCTACCCTTTCGAGAAGTGTGGTATGGGTGGAACCTCCCCTCATAAGCGAACAATACTTGATATATGGGCGCACTGTGCCCCTATACAGTGCAAGAAGGTGAGCAGGGGTGAGGAACCCACAGATAAGGTTGAGCACACCTAACTTCAGAGAAGCTGTTTTAGCAAGAGTGGTAATATGATCTTTCCAAGAAAGGTCGGATGAAATGATACACTAAGAATATTGAAAGAAGATGAAAGGTTGATTTGTGTATTGTTAACGAGTAATTGATATTCCTGCTGAGCTTTGTGATGGGTAGATAAAAGGAGAAAGTGGGTCTTGGAGGCATTGACAGTAACAAAAATTTCGCTGCCGCAATCAGAAATAAGAGATAGATCAGAGGATACTCGTTCTATGGCCTCGTCGCGTGAGTTTTGGAGTGATTACACGCTGGGTTGTTGTGAAAAACTAGTTCAAAAGTGTAAGGTAGAGTCATCAGCATATGAGTGGATGATAAGACTAGAGGTATAGTTGAGGAGATCATTAATAAATGTTAGAAAGATAACTGGAGACAGAGCAGAACCCTGAGGAACACCGGAGTTGATAGGTTGAGGAAGTGTTACTGAAGAATAGTTACTGAAAGTTTATACTACCTTTATCTGTCAACAAGTGTACCTGTTTATAGTCTATGAATAATGCCGAGTCCTCGTGACCTCTAGTCTTTATACCCTATTCCAAATTAGTAGGCCAAAACTCTTGAACATTATCCTCTAATACTTCACAAACGACTAGAGTAATCGAGCTATTATTGCTACCATTAGGGAAGGGTCAGGCAGGGAATAGGTGTGCAAATTTACAGCCCATTTGCTCTAGCCCTCTTTGAGTGACAGAGGTTAGGGTTCACGATTTCTGGCCTACCTACTTGGAACAGGGTATAGTAAATCCCCACACTTTTAATGTTTAGGAGGTTGGGAGTCTGGATTTCTATCTTCGTCACAATGAACAGACTATAGTTGATTCTCGGTCCCAATATACGAGTATTCTACTTTCATTCACGTATACCTGAACCTACATTAAGGAGATGCATAGAGTTATTCTGGACCCCTTCTCCCTCGTGCTTAGCCCCATTAGTTATGACATTTTAAGCCGTCCGACCCATTAGTTTGGCGATTTAAAGTACTGTTGCCCCATATCTTTGTCAATATTAAGAACTCTTGTGCTATTTAGGTACTTTTTTTTTTTTTCCCCCTGGCGAGTGAAAGCGAGCCTGTAGAGCCGGTCTTTGGCCGATTTTTTTTTTTTTTTTTTTTTTACCGAAAGATGCACAAGTTTTTCTCGAGGGGCGGATCTTGGGTAGTGGTTTCTTAAGTTTGATGGAGGTCTAGAAAGCAAACTAAAAATATACCGGTATATATAATAATAAAAACATATACCGGTAAATAAAATACCCCCCTCTCGTTAACTATCTTTATAGTGAGGGCAATCGGTACTAAATAGGACAAGAATTGCTGACAAGGTGATACAAGCATAAAACTTTCCACAATAGTTCACAAAGACCTATTTTACAATTTCAGGGCAGGAGCCACCGAGATTTCAGTGTTGCATAGCAATGGTTGCTAGGCAAATCATTTTCCTTAGCAACCGGCAGCAACAATGCAGTTTCTGGAAAACTGTGAGGTGCTATGGTTTTTTCTCAACTCCTTGTTCTAAAAAACATGTAGCATTGCATTTGGAGATCATATACAAGAATGATGTGGCATAAAATCCAATTTAGGGCAAGTCAGGCTATAAAAATGACACTCCTAAAGCTTCAGACACTGTTGTCACAGTCACTTTTGCATTTGCAGTAGGCTGTGCATTTTAGATGCGCATCAACACATTTGCAGTCTGTGCATCCTCCTCGGCAAGAACACTTCAGTAGTTCTGGGCAGGTTGCACTGGCTTCGGGCAAGTTAGACCACAGAGGCCTCCACTTTTCTGGGCAAGTCCATCCCCAGTCACTTGGAGAGGGCAACTGTCGTTCTGGCACCGTGGTGCAGCCCCAGTGGTGCCCACCTTGTAGTACTGCCCTCTTCATGTGTTGCTGTAGAGCAGCCTTGGTTGGAGGTAGACATGATATCTGACGTCCTTTGTGGATGAACAGATTCTTTCTGACTTCATTGATGGAACGAGAAGTTGCTGTCCTGTCATAGAGTCGAATGGTGAAGTACTCCAGAGAAGCCTCAGTCGCTTCACCAATTTGTTCAGGTGCATTGTGCAGCTCATAGAATGTCGCAGTAAATTTATCATGTGCCTCCCACACTTTCCATGCAGTCTTCTTTCCCACCTGGACCAGATGGGACACGGTATCACAACCTGTATAAGCATGGAACACAGGCAGTGCCAAGGATCTTTCTGTGCCAAGTGAAGCACATATTTCATGAGCTGGGATGTACCTAAAGTCCTTTCCACAACCAAAGGCAATCCAGAGTTCTATCTGCTGTCTCTGAGCCAGCTGTTGTACGACTGCCACTGCCAATACTACCACGTCAGTGTCCACAGTTCGAACAAGGATCTTGTGGAAGCCCTGCATAACAGCATCACTGACATGCACCATGATCCTCGAGTCTGCCTCCTCATAGTTGCAGGGAGCAATGTTGCTGGTGTCTCGTGTAGGTAAGCATAGCACATTGGCACCATCAGTAACAATGAGAGTCTGGTCTCCTGATGCATTTTCCAGCAGCTCCTTGTTCAGGAATGTAAACAGGTCTGTCTTGTTGTTGGCCAAGCGAAGGAACTGCTGCCAGTTCTTTGGTGTTGGGCTAGACGCCCCAACTCGTCTGCGCTGAATAGGACCAGTGACACGTTGTTCTCTTGTCTGTGACTTGAGGCTGTTATCGAAGTACTGGTCCCAGACAACATCCACTCTCAGAGCCTGACTTTGAGCATTGTTTATGTATGGAAGAAAGACCTTGGCAGCATAGTCTCCAAATGTCTTGCAGCCCTCAGGTCTAAGAAAGTGAACAAGTGCCGCACCATCCATGATTCGCACTTCAGTCTCTGGTGTCACATCATTTGATGACCCTACTTTCTTTTCAAGACATTCTATGAGATCAGACTTCTTCCCTGGACGTAGCTGCCCATAGGCAGACAGAGATGGAGGAAATGGGAGGTTTTCATGATTGAAGAAATTGTTCAAGTCAGCTTTCCTTGTCTGACATGCAACATACAGACTTGCAAACAGCGAAGATTCACTTTTGAGGAGACTGACTTTGTCCCCTGATTTGTTTGATCGTTTGCCTTGGACATTGAACAGTACCACCTTGTTCCTGGTAATTGTTGCTGTGATTGGCTTAGTATTTGTTCTGAGCCGCTCTTCCACAAATGTTGCATACTGCTCCTGACCCTTTGATGCGAGAGTGGTTAGACACTCGACTGACTGCTCATCCATGATGTCCTTTGTATGGAGTCTGAGAAGGTCCTGCCCTTCCTCCTCAAATGGGCTCCCCATGTCCTCCATTACACTAACTACCGCCTGAACCTGTCCAGCAAACAACTTCTGGGTTGACCGGGTTTGTTCATGATGGTTTCTTTGCCCAGAACTTTGTTGTTTCCCTACCATGGTCGCTTCAAACTCAGAAATTACTCTGACAAGTTCTGGTCCTGCCACTGCCCATCTCAAGAGGGAGTTTGCATCCTGGGTAAGCCCGATGATTCCGCCTTCATCCTTCATTACTCCATTGTTTTGTTCATGGCAGTGATCGACAGCAATGAGGGAGAATTTTCTCTGGGATTTTGCCACAACAAACTTGCCTTGCTGAAATTCTTTGGCAACATCTGGATGAGTGTGAGATAGACTGCTCATGTCACGCACATGTACGGACATCCAACGTGCGTCATGGGTGTGGTTGAGACTGAAGAACCAAGGTGTCAATATCTTCAATGTATCCACATACAAATCAAAGTCACCAGTACGTAGTGATCGCACAAATGTGAACAAGAGAAGTTCCAGCTCTAGACTCGTATGCCAGTACATGAACTGAGGACTTTCAGCTTTTCGCCGTTGACACCATGTGCTGAAAGTGTCTGTGGATTCTTCGGAATTGTTTGCAACATATCCATCATAAGCCTTCTTGAGAAGGATGTACAATGCACATGCAGTGACTTGGTGAGCATGACGGGCTCGAGTCACATGTGATGCCTTCAGGAAGGACTCAGCAATGCCTGGTGTGGCAACATCAGCTTCCTGGAGAACTTCCACCCAACCACTTCCATCAAGCCAATGGCCCAAAGCTTTCAAGCCTGTCATTTCAGTGTGTAGACCCCCCATAAGCATTACAAACTTGTCCTCACCATACAGTTCGGACATATTCCATTGCAGCTTCTTCAGTGTAGCATACAGAGGTTGGTCCCCACTAATCACTGGAGTCTGTTCTTTCAATGTTAATTGAATACCATTCCCATGGTCAAGTCGTGCCAGATTGATTTTGATTGGCATTGAGTCAAGGTTACTAAACTGTGTGATGTTGTCTACTATGGTTTCATAGCCTCTGTCAGTTGGTGATATGAGAGACTCTTTGGTGTCCAGTTGACAAAAAACACAGATAGTCCAATCAGTTGCTTGAACAGATGAAGATGAGGCACTGGCCATTTCTGTGAATATTCAGTACGTCTTGACTATCACTGTGCGCAGATCAAATATATCAAACTTGCTGAAACTGGAATCAAAATATGATTAAGGCCGAGGGTTTATCCTTTTACCACCTTTATCAAATACATCTGTTGCACACATTCCTTTATGGGATACAACTAGGTTCAGTTTCCCTACACCTAGCCCGATCGTTCATCCAGTGCCATTTAAGTCCCGTGCGATCTGTACACCTTCCGGGTAATTCTTAAGCCCCGTTACCCTTGGCTCGGCTCTCCCGCGCTGGCACATCCTGTCAATTCAGGCGCGGCTATCTAACTACATCTACCAACTACAAACTACAGTTTAGTAGCTAGTGGATTTGGGGCTGTTAGATAGCATTTGGGACACTGATCTAGATATACTAGTACTTATTAAAGTACTAGTATATCTAGATCAGCTGGCACTGAACCCCATGCTGAGTTACACAGCAGTGATGTCACCAGTGTGCCCTGGTTGTGTGCTGACATTCACTCTATTATATAGATATATATGCTTTTATACATCTTTTGAACCATTTTAGGAGTGAATATAGGAAAATAAATAAAAGTACAAAGTCATAACACTTCATAGTAGTTCAGAAACTGCATCGTTGCTGCCGGTTGCTAAGGAAAATGCTTTGCCTAGCAACCGTTGCTATGCAATACAGAAATCTCGGTGGCTCCTGCTCTGAAATTGTAAAGTAGGTCCTTGTGAACATTTCCGGGAAGTTTCATGCTTGTATCACCTTGTGAGCAATTCTTGCACCCATTTCCTTGACTTTAAATCAATATATATTTAGTCCGTCAATGATCAATTTCCTTAACAAGATTAACTGAGTATTGGTTTCTAACGACAAGAACACTGATGAAATATAAATAGTGGAGATATTATTTGGATTCAGTTTATCTTGTGACTGTGTCAGTATTAGGGTCGTAGACATACAGTAAAATTGCCTGTGATGTTCTCAATTTACTATAGTCCTTTCATAATAGTTAGGCCAGGATTCATGACCCCTTAGTTCTGTAACTCAAAACGGGGCTAGTGTAAATGGGCTGTAAATTTTCACACATAGTTACTGGCTGACTCTTCCCAAATGGTAGAAATATTAGCTCGATTACTCTCGTCGTTTTTTAGTTATAGAAGTTACTAAAGTTAGCGCCAACGAACTTGACAATAATTTCTATCCCTGACCTCTTCGTAACTTAAAAGGACCTTGAGCAAACTAGCTGTAAATCTCTACACATATTTCCTGGTGGACTCTTCCCAAATAATAGAAATTTCAGCCCGATTGCTATCATTCATTTTGAGTTATAAGAAGTTAAGTTACAGAGGTTAGGGTTCATGCTTTCTGGCCTAGCTATTTGGAACAGGGTTTAGGCAGCACACATAGAGCAGGATGTTCAATTTATTCCAGACAAGTTTGAGTTGTGCGGTTGTGGAATCTGTTTATCATATTTGGGCCAGAAATCTTGACTATAGGTAACGCCAACGAACTTGACAATAATCTGGCCCCCTTAACCCTCTCCGACATATGACGCGATTTTGAGCCTATTGGGGATAGTTTAAAGCCTTTGTTACCATCAGGGGTATTTAGAAACCTTTAGTTTAGTTACTTCAACCTCTGCAGTAGTATTTGAGTTAGCTGTGGGGAGAAAACTAATTTTGGAGAGGTGATTAGAAGAGTGAGAGAACTCTATTTATTCTTGCTAATCTGGCAACCTCTGCGTCATATGTGCGTGAAAGAAGGACTACAGCAAATGGGCTGTAAACTCCCACACCTATTCCCTGGCTGACCCTTCCCAATGGTAGAAATATTAGCTTGATTACGCTAGTCGCGTGTGAGTTATACAAATTAATGTTAACCATTTCAAGCTCCAATATGCGTGTCTTTTCTGGCTACTATTAGACGATTTTATTTAGATTAGTAACGGTATATGGAAGTCAAGGGGTTGATTGAGATAGTCTGTACCCTTTTAATACCCACAGATCTTTCCCAAGCTGCATAAAATCGTCTAATGATAGCCAAAATAAACTGCTAAAACGCGTTAGAGCTTCAAGGGGTTAAAGATTTTTGGCCTACTAATTTGGAACAGGATATAGTTGTCAGCTGTTTCGATCCCGTAGTGGCTGTTGGGGTCCTGTAGATGCAGTTAGCAGGTGATTGGAGCGACACAATGGTCAATCAGGCTGAGTCAGTCTACCGCATGACCTGCCTGATTGGATGCTAGGCTGTGTGTGTGTGTGTGTGTGTGTGTGTGTGTGGGCCTGTGTGTGTGTTTGCCTATGTGTGTGTGTGTGAGTGTGGGTGTGTGGGCCTGTGTGTGTGTGTGTGGGCCTGTGTGTGTGTGCGTGTGTGGGCCTGTGTGTGTGTGGTTGTGTGTGTGTTACTCTGTGTGTGTGTGTGTGTTTGGTTGTGTGTGTGTGTGTTACTCTGTATGTGTGTGTTTTTTTTTTACTCTAGGTGTGTGTGTGTTTGCGTAACTATGTATGTGTGTGTGTTTAACTTATATGTGATTTACATAGATACACTGGTCACAGAGATCTTACGACCCCTGCTAGGTAACCAGGATATAAGCCTAGTAGAGATAGCAACCCTAAGATAATGTGGAAGGAAAGGATAGCAAAGGAGAGAGAGAGAGAGTGAGTGTGAGAGTGAGAGTGGAGCTAATACCCCAACAGAGCTTCCAGGGAGCTAACATGGACACAGACCTAGACATTACCTAGAGCAAGCAACCTAATAACTGTCCATCGTGCTAGCCAAAATCATAGTAAGGCCGGGGTCACCTGCTTTTGTTCTGTTTCTCCTTTTTTCTCTTTCTCTGGCTTGTATTCATTCGGCCCTATTCAGCCAACTGTTTTAAGACGTTTATCCCCATCCAGGTGCCAATTTCTTCCTGGTGAGCGATAGCGAACTAGCATTGTATGGAGAAATTGGCTTCGCCGGAGACATTTTCTATCGAAAAAAGTACAAATTTAGCTTGCTGTCAAAATAAAAAAAATATATATACTGGCTCGCTACCGCTCGCCAGTAAAATAATGACACCTGGATGGCGGTAATAAACGTCTTAAAACAGTGGGCTGAATGTGGCCGAATGGATACAAACCAAAGAGAGAGGGAGAGAGAGAAAAAAAGCGAGGTGGGCTCCCTTAAAGGGATAGAATATATTTGTTTAGCATATACATGTATTTATTTGGTTATTTATTCATCTATATTTATTTATTCATCTATATTTATTTATTCATATATATTTATTTATTCATCTATATTTATTTATTCATCTATATTTATTTATTCATCTATATTTATTCATCTATATTTATTCATCTATATTTATTCATCTATATTTATTTATTCATCTATATTTTTTCATCTATATTTATTCATCTATATTTATTCATCTATATTTATTTATTCATCTATATTTATTTATTCATCTATATTTATTCATCTATATTTATTTGTTTGTTATTTTATATTTTAGTTTCCTCGCTAGACCTCCTTCAAGCTTTATAAATACAACCTCTAGATCCCCTTTCGAGATAGATTTGTACATTTTGCGGTAGAAAAATATCCCGGCCGAAGAACGATTCCTACTAAAATGTCAGGCTCGCTATTGCTCGCCAAGAAAAAATCGACACATAAATGGCACGAAAGGTCCTAGTATTGCCAAAGAAATGGGGTGAAATGTTTTAAAATCTCCAAACTAATGGGACAAATTTCTTACAATCTCCAAACTAATGGGGCTAAACATAAGGGAAAAGGGGGGGGGGGTCTAAACGCAAAACGACAAACCTCCCCTTAATGGGGGTGACTTGCTTTTTGTTATTTCTGTCCTTTTCTCTCTTTCTCTGGCGTGTATCCATTCGGCCCCATTCAGTCAACTATTTTAAGACGTTTATCCCCATCTAGGTGTCGATTTCTTCCTGGCGAGCGATAGCGAGCCAGCATTATATGAAGAAACCCGGCTTCGCCGGAGACATTTTTCTATCGAAAAATGTACAAATTTAGCCTGCTGTCTAACAAAAATAAAAAATATGCTGGCTCGCTACCGCTCACCAGTAAGAAATTGACACCTGGATAGGGATAAACGCCTTAAAACAGTAGGCTGAATGGGGCCAAATGGATACAAGCCAGAGAAAGATAGAAAAGGACAGAACAAAAACAGGTCACCCCCCTTAATGAGATATGAGACACAGTTTAACACACGAGAGTTTTGTCATTAGGCTATTTCGGTAGCTCCGCGGTATATTGTATAAGGAGAGTTTTGTCACCTTATTTTTTGGTCAAAGGTCAGAGTAGCTCCTTTACCATTGCAAAATATTAATGATCTCAGAACTAGTGTTGGAAATATCTTGTCCTTCGATAGTTTATTATTTTTATTTGTTTTATATATATGATACCCTATAGCATACACACACACACACACACACACACACACACACACACACATGGATATATATATATATATATATATATATATACTGTATATGTAACTCAGATGTATCTCTAATATGAATGTATTGAAAGCTAGTCCATCCTACAGAATAAATAATGAACTTGTGAATATTCAAGTAAACCTTGATTAAATTCAACGTTGGCATAATCCACAGATTAATCTAGTTAAAAGTATATAATTTACTATTAATGTATTTATTACATATTATTATTTTGTCTGCAACCCGTAATCAAAGGGATACAGTCGATCTCAATTATCCCTCTCATTGCTATTGACTCTCTCTAAGCTTAATGAAATCGCCTAATAAGAGCCATATCATATGAGAGAATACGTCATGGCAAACTGAAAGTGTTGAGGGGGGTCACCGGCTTTTTTTTTATTTTGCTCTCTTTTTCTCTCTTTCCCTGGCCTGTATTCATTCGGCCCCATTCAGCCAACTGTTTGAAGACGTGTACCCCCAACCGGGTGTCGATTTCTTCCTGGCGAGTGATAGCGAGCCAGCATTGTATGGAAAAATCCGGCTTTGCCGGAAAAAAATTCTATCGAAAAATGTACAAATTTAGCTTGCTTCAAAACAAAATATATATATATGCTGGCTCGCTACCGCTCGCCAAGAAAATATTGACACCTGGATGGGGATAAACGTCTTAAAACAGTAAGCTGAATGGGGCCGAATGGATACAAGTCAAAGACAGGGAGAGAAAGAGAAAACAAGCGAGGTGGGGTCCCTTAAGGATACTGCCACAAGAGAAAGCAGAGTGATGGGAAAACAATAAAAATAAACACGGGTTGCGCTGAGACCTCTCGATTCTTCCTCAACTCTGTGATCGATTGTCGGAAAAAGACCCGAGATAATGAGATCCTGCATTAAAGAAGGTCGGCCATATTTTCTTGGAACGTCATTATAGTGCCACAATAATCAAGGAACGTGGCGATATTTGATTATACATATATTTGATTATACATATATTTGATTATACATATATTTGATTATACATATATTTGATTATACATATATTTGATTATACATATATACTGTTTTAACTATATGGAAGTATGATCTAAGGACTAAACTATACTTGCAGAGCCGCATATCTATTGCACAATGGGTGTGGTACACAGAATACAATACAGTTATGGTCATTTATACTGGATTATCTCATAATAATAACATTAAATATTGAATATAATGTGTGTGTGTGTGTGTGTGTGTGTTCCTGTGGCTCTAGCAAGTTTTCACAATAGTTCGCCAGTGTATTGTAATTGCGTTACCAAATATTGTCCAGAAACTCTTGACTGCGAATCTACATATCCAAGAGTCAAGCGAGGCTAATGTCACCAATGTAACGGAGGGAAGCTGATTTTGTTTTTCTATTCTTTGTTTAACTCAAGTGCATGAAGGATACAAAAGAAAAGGCTGCCTGTAACAATTCCCCCCCTCCCCCCTCCACACCAAGATTGAAACAGTGATAAAAAGTGATAGGAAGTCATTTAAGTGTGTTAGAAAGAAGTGTGGTGTTCTTGTTAAGTCTAGTGAAATGAATACGAGTAGGTTTTTGTGAGAGCTGGCTGGATTACTCTCTATATAGGCGAGTCACAAATAGAAATAGTTAGAGAAGCCAGGCGAATGAAACCGGAGTTCCAGCAACTCCTTATCATGTGGCTATGTGTCCTCCCCTAGGTACTGCCCAGCTTGATTGGAGCCTGCAATCTCCCCACTTTTTGTAGGATCTCTAGTGGCACCAATATGTTAATCGATCTCTGTTACTGTAGCGTCTCTATTGAATTGAATTGAAACTTTTTATTTAGCCAGTAGAACGTACACATGATAATCATAATACAAAATTAACATTACATTGGCTGAGCCTTGTGAGAGGTATCTCTCTTAAAGGCACATCAAGCTTAAACTCGAAAGCTGTTACAGTAATAATATGAAAACAAAGTAAATAATGTCAAAATTGTACACACTACAAGACAAATATCCGGGTCAAAATTAGATTTACTAATCAAATAGATATAGCGAAGCTTTTGTTTCTTCATAATTTCTATGTCGTTATAGTTATTTTAGATACTCTACAGTTAAGGTTAATAAACAACTTGTGCAATTTAGTATCTGTATGCTAGCGAAAAAATGAAAATATTTCCATAGAGAAAATATATAATCCAAACGACCCCGAGATATTAGTCCCAGACCACATGCGTATGTCAATACATGGACCCATGTAATTATTCCGTCTCTATTGGAAATTTAAAATATGGAAAACGATAGTTATTATATACACGCATTTACCCTTACACCAAGATATCAACCTATACTCACTCATATACACACATATACTGGACGTACATCCACACGCTGTACGTAAATACGCACTTACACAACATACGAATACATAATACCAAGTTGTACACGCACATGCACTTACATATACGCATGCACCCAGAAGTACATACGTATTTATCCACACAAATATATACCCAAGGACTGCACACATACAAATACATATATAACAATGAAATGTTAATATTTGGACAGTAGATGTCTTTTTAGTGCAACTTTGAAGCCAGACACTGTGTTTATATTTTGCAATGCTTGTGGTAACTGATTCCAAATCTTAACGCCATGGTAATTGATAGATGTTTGGGATTGGCTAGTCGTTCTTAATGGAATTTCAAGTTGGTTGACATTTCTTAACTCGTATCTTTGATTAATTCGATATCGAAATAATCCCTCATTGCTAATATGGTTTAATGATTTAAATACAAATAAAGCACTGCAATATATATTTATGTCCTGGAACTTCAAGAGTTCTAGCTTTTTGAAGAGTTCGTTGGTATGGGCGTATTTTGACTGGTATGTAATTGTTCTAATAACTCTTTTGTGAGCTACATCTAATGATTTTAGTTTAGTTTTCCCAGACTGCCCCCAAACAGTGTGGCAATATGAGAAGAATGGATACATCAGTGAATAATATAACTGTTTCATTGTGTCATTATTAAAACAATGTCGTGTTAAGTAGAGTATGCCACACTGTTTGTTGATCTTATCCCTCGCATTTCGAACATGGAAGCTCCATGACAACCGTTCATCCACCTCTATCCCAAGAAACTTCAAGCTCTCCTTTTGTCCAGGATTATGTTCCCTAGTTTGATTGGTTCAAGGTTTTGCATGATGGACTTATTTCTTTGGAAAATTATGTATTTGGTTTTATCAATATTGAGTGTTAGCTTATTTGTAGTTATCCAATCGCGAACATTTTGTAAATTAGTATTGACTATATCAATTAATGAACGTAGACCCCTGTTACTAACATAAAGAGTTCTGTCATCTGCAAACAGTAAAAACTTGAACAAGCTACTTGAATTAATGAAATCATTTATATATAAAATAAACAGTAATGGGCCTAATATGGATCCTTGCGGGACACCAACAGAAATAAGTTGTTGTGATGATTTACTTTCTTTGTATTCCACAAATTGTTTGCGGTTTTCCAGATATGATTTAAACCAATCGTTTGTGATACCACGAATACCATAGTATTTGAGCTTTTCCAATAGGATACGATGATCAATAGTATCAAAAGCTTTGGAAAGATCCAGAAATAAGCCAACTGTAAATTCTCGTTTGTCAAATGATGCAAGGATATCGTTTTTAAATTTAGTCAGAGCTGATTCTGTCGATCGTCCCCTTCTAAAACCATACTGACTATCAGAGATTATCTGGTTTGATTCACAATAATCTAATATTCGGTTATACATTATTTTTTCTAATATTTTACTCATAACCGGTAAAATAGAAATTGGACGATGGTTTTTAATTAAGCAGAGTTTTGTCTCCAGATTTAAAAATAGGCATTATTTTAGCTATTTTGAGTTCGTCAGGGAAAAGTCCCGAGTGAAATGATTTGTTGCAAAGATGCAAAACAACTGGGGACAAAACTGGAACCACCGCTCTCAATATTTTCATGGGAATATCATCACAGCCCGGAGAAGAGTCCCGCAATTGTTGGATAGCATTTATCAATTCGTTGTTTGTAACAGGTGATGTTGTAAATACTGTTTGTTGTCTATTTGGCAAGGATGTGGTGAAGTTAATATTGGAATTTGGTATATTTTCTGCTAGATTTTTCCCAACATTAATAAACGCTGAATTGAAATGATTCGCAATTTGTTCTGGATTGTTCAATTTCATGTTGTTTTCTACAAAATGTTCACTTATTTTGTTTTGCTTTTGGCTGTTAAGAACCGAGTTAATAATATTAGTACTAATATGGCGGAGGGTGGTTAATCTCTGTCTCTGTAGGGTCTCTAGTGGCACCAATAGGAAGAAGGTTGGGCGATCTCTGTTACTGTAGGGTCTCTAGTGGCACCAATAGGAAGAAGGTTGGTTGATCTCTGTTACTGTAGGGTCTCTAGTGGCACCAATAGGAAGAAGGTTGGTTGATCTCTTTTACTGTAGGGTCTCTAGTGGCACCAATAGGAAGAAGGTTGGTTGATCTCTGTTACTGTAGGGTCTCTAGCGGCACTAATAGGAAGGTTGGGCGATCTCTGTTATTGTAGGGTCTCTAGTGGCACCAATAGGAAGAAGGTTGGTTGATCTCTGTTACTGTAGGGTCTCTAGTGGCACTAATAGGAAGAAGGTTGGGCGATCTCTGTTACTGTAGGGTCTCTAGTGGCACCAATAGGAAGAAGGTTGGGTGATCTCTGTTACTGTAAGGTCTCTAGTGGCACTAATAGCAAGAAGGTTGGGCGATCTCTGTTACTGTAGGGTCTCTAGTGGCACCAATAGGAAGAAGGTTGGGTGATCTCTGTTACTGTAGGGTCTCTAGTGGCACTAATAGGAAGAAGGTTGGGCGATCTCTGTTACTGTAGGGTCTCTGGTGGCACCAATAGGAAGAAGGTTGGGTGATCTCTGTTACTGTAAGGTCTCTAGTGGCACCAATAGGAAGAAGGTTGGGTGATCTCTGTTACTGTAGGGTCTCTAGTGGCACCAATAGGAAGAAGGTTGGGCGATCTCTGTTACTGTAGGGTCTCTAGTGGCACTAATAGCAAGAAGGTTGAGTGATCTCTGTTACTGTAGGGTCTCTGGTGGCACCAATAGGAAGAAGGTTGGGCGATCTCTGCTACTGTAGGGTCTCTAGTGGCACTAATAGCAAGAAGGTTGAGTGATCTCTGTTACTGTAGGGTCTCTAGTGGCACCAATAGGAAGAAGTTGGCGATCTCTGTTACTGTAGGGTCTCTAGTGGCACCAATAGGAGGAAGGTTGGGTGATCTCTGTTACTGTAGGGTCTCTAGTGACACTAATTGGAAGAAGGTTGGGTGACCTCTGTTACTGTAGGGTCTCTAGTGGCACCAATAGGAAGAAGGTTGGGCGATCTCTGTTACTGTAGGGTCTCTAGCTCAAGATTGATGAGCTTGGTGATCAGCAGCGGCCGGGCCCACATTTCTTACCGACTGACCCCCAGACACAAAGAGAAGAAAGGTGAAGCGGTGATTCACCTTAAGGGGAGATTTCCACTTGAGGGATTTTTTTCTTGACCCCTTTCTCCCTCATGGTTAGCCCCATTGCTTTTGATATTTTAAGACGTTCGCCCCATTTGTTTGGCGATTTTAAGAACTTTCACCCAATTTCTGTCAATTTTAAGACTTTTCGTGCCATCTAGGTGTCATATTTTCCTGGCGAGCGATAGCGAGCCTGTAATTTAAGAGGAACCGGCCCGGGAAATTTTTCTACCGAAAAATGTAAACATTTATCTTGAAAGGGGCTCTAGGGGCTGTAATGTTAAGCTTGATGGAGGTCTAGCGAACTAACTAAAAACCTCCCCTTAAGGGACTAGCCCACCTCGCTTTTTTTTTTCTTGCTCTCCCTCTCTTTGGTTTGTATCCATTCGGCCCCATTCAGCCTACTGTTTTAAGACGTTTACCCCCATCCAGGTGTCAATATTTTCCTGGCGAGCGGTAGCGAGCCAGCATATACTGTATATTTTTGTTTTGACAGCAAGCTAAATTTGTACATTTTTCGATAGAAAAATGTCTCCGGCGAAGCCGGATTTCTCCATACAATGCTGGCTCGCTATCGCTCGCCAGGAATAAATCGACACCTGGATGGGAACAAACGTCTTAAAACAGTTGGCTGAATGGGGCCGAATGGATACAAGCAAGGGAAAGAGAGAAAAGGAGAGAAAGATAATAAAGCCGGTGACCCCCTATAAAGAAAAAACATTAGTCCTCTGTGAATGATTACGAATGGCCCGAAGTTTTGGGAGTTTAACCCCTTGAGGATTATGAAGCGCTTTGACAGTCTATTCTGGCTATCATTAAACGCCTTTGTACAGCTTAGGAAAGATCTGTGGTAATTATAAGGGTAAAAACTATCTCAATTAACCCTCTTGACTTTCATATCCCTTTCCAAATCTGAATACAATCGTCTACTGACAGCCAGAATTAACTGTCAAAATGTGTCATAATCCTCAAGGCGTTAATGTTGATGGTCTGCTTTGGTACGCAATTACTGTGTTTATTTATTGATAATACCTTTTGATATAATTATGTATGCATTTTTGTATTTATATTTTGTTTTCGCTAAGGTGGATCATATTGGAATATTGGAAGTTCAGTGTACAGTAATGGGAATATGTACAGTCGAGGTTAATAAGTGTTGGCAGATGTTTCACAAAGTATCGGACACTGACTAAAATTCTGAGGGATAAGCACTTTTCCCAGTAACTATAAAGATACCAATAACACTTGTTGAGCGAAAACCACTGGAATCTATGACAACACTTAATACCCCCGATTGTACACCAGTGTTCGTGTTTATTATACAAATTATATTTCCATGTTCTAGTGCAATTCTGTATTTTACTTTGGATACTGATTCTTTTGTAGTCTTACCTTATTCAGAAAGCCCTGCTGATGCCCACATTACAGGGGTCAGGTTAAGTTAATGCTCACACTGAAAATGCGAGTCGACGAGACAGGCGCTCCCGGACGTAAACAAACGCTCACCTCCCTCCTTCGATGACATTAACCTAACTTTACAACCAAACCAGACTCCGCTGCTCTTAAAAATTATGTAAAGACGCCATGTGACTTACTGCGGGAGAGGGATAATCATCTTTGAATTGCGGGTCATAAGCAACTGGGTCAACAGAAAACGGGGGTTGCGAGGGTAAACTCATCCGGTAGAACGGCAATGCCCACACGTTATATATTACGAACAAAATAGAAAAAATACAGTAATTAAATTTAAAACATCAATCCGAGCTTAATCAAAGTATACTAAATCTGATAAGAGGCACAATAATTTATTCTGAGCAATATCATATTACCTCTCTTGCTAAAACAGCTTCCCAGAAGTTAGATGTGCTCAATCATCTCCTGGGTTCTTCACCCCCGCAAAGCTTCTTGCTCTGTATAGGGGTACAGTGTGCCCATGTATCTGGTATTGTTCGCATGTGTGTGGAGATTCCACCCATACCGCAATTCTCTAAAGAGTAGAGTCAAAAGCATTTTGCCTCCTCTTACTATACAGTAGGTAGCACCACCGAACTTGACAATAATCTCGATCACTGACCTCTTCGTAACTCAAAATGGACTCAAGCAAACTGGCTGTAAATATCCACACCTATTACCTGGTGTACTCTTCCCAAATGAGATTTTTTTTAGCCCGATTGTTTTCATTCATTTTGAGTTATAAGAAGTTAAGGGGTCAAGATTATCGTCAAGTTCGTTGGCACTACCTATAGTTCCCTACAATCCCTTTCTATATGCCACAATGTTGCATCCTTTCACTCTTCTATCGCTATTAGAAAAATCAGTGTTCTTCAGAGCTCTCTCAGTGCATACCCCCTCCTTTGTGGCGAGTGCGAGGCATCCGCCTTTCAACACAGTCCTACTCATATTCTGTCCAGCTCTCTAATCCAAGAATTGGCAAACTTTCTGTCTTTCTTCTACTCAACAAGTGAACTCTTAAACTCTTTCACTTAATCATTCTGTCCTTCATACTATGACTTAGACTGCTTTAAACTTGGTGTGACTAGGCATTTTGACCCAAACGTCCCTTGAGTTTGGCCCTCTGTTCACTCTTTTGGCTTTGAGGAAGACACTTGATACATGCAGCCTTTCCTTTTGTCTCTTTCATACACATAGACATAGAAAACAAACAGTTGACCGACAAAATATGGGGAGTGTATGTGTAGATTATTTTATCATGTCAAACATTAACCTAATATTTTATTTACCCTGGCTGAAGGGGAGGTTCTTAGTTTGTTTCCTACTCCTCCAGCAATCTAACAAATTCACCCCCTTGACCCCCTTTCAAGATAAATTTGTACATTTTTCGGTAGAAAAATTTCCCGGCCAAAGGCCGGTTACTCTTAAATTACAGGCTCGCTATCGCTCCCTAGGATATAATCGACACATATTGTAAATGGCACGAAATATCTTAAAATAGACAGAATGGGGCGTAAATTCTTAAAATCGCCAAACTAATGAGGTGAACGTCTTAAAATCTCAAAAACAATGGGGCTAGACATGAGGGAGAAAGGGGCCAAGAAAAAAGTCCCTCAAGTGGAAATCTCCCCAGGACTTAACTTGAATTTGATGTTATGACTTGTCTGATCTCACTCTTACCACAGCATCATAGTACGTGTTAGTATGCATGGGTTACCTTAATCGATCTTATAGTAGATAAAGCCTGTGTTTATGCTCGTTAAATGCACTGCGCAATAGCAAACGCAATGAATTGCATCGTATAGCTATCGAAAATCCTCAACTATTATAACTGTCAGTATATTACGACGCAGTTTCATTTTCTTCAGGTAGTTATTAGATGATATTATTAAGCTTAGAATAGGTCTGTGGGTGTCCAAAGGGAAATTGATATAGAGCTTACTCCTCTGACTGCTAGAGGTCCTTCCTAAGCTGCATACAATCATCTAATAATAGCCAAACTAAAACAAAAGAGAGCGTTTATACTGAAGGGGTTAGAAACTATAGTCCATTCAATATACCTAGGCAAGAAATCGTAAACCCTAACCTCTATAACTAAAAAAGGGCTAGAGTAAATGGGCTGTAAATTTACAAACACATTCTCTGGCTGACTCCTCCCAAATTATAGAAATAGTAGCTCGATTACTCAAGTCATTTGTGAATCATAGGAGACTTTTGTGGTCAAGATGTCTGGCCTACCTATAATGAATAGTCTACCGTATAGTTATTGTATTGCATCTGATCCTGTTGTGTGGCAGTACAAAAATATAATACCTCAAGGGAACCTAAAACAAAAACAAAGAAGGACAGAATGATAAATAACACTTGAGTGATTCCTATAAAGTCCCCGTTTTCTCTCCACCGACTTCACGAGAAAATGGAGAGAGATGATGAAAAGGGCTGACCCCTCCCTCCTCGCCCCCCCCCCCCCCCCCCCCCACACACACACACACACATCACCACCTACTTACCTGTGTACCCAGGTAGCCAGATTAACACCTGCATGGAGACGGGGCCCAATTACATTCAGCAGCAGCCCAGGTTAGCCGTTATTACCCTCTCCCGTCCAGAAGACAAGACAGAACAACTACTTATAGTCTACCTGAAGTCAACTAAATCAACCTCTCTGGCACCTCCTCTCACTGGCACAATCCCTAGTCTGAACACACCCATCGCAGCCCAAACTCTTTCCTTTCACACGCCCATCGCAGTCAAAACCCCTCCCAGTGACCCGCCCGTTGCAGTCACCTCTACTCATTCGCTTGTCACGCCCATCGCAACCCAAATCTTTCCCAGTGACCCGCCCATCGCAGTCACCTCCAGTTCCCCTTTTGGCACGACCATCGCAGCCAAAACCAGTAACACGCCCATCGTAGTCACTCTCTCCGTACCTCGTGGCACGCCCATCACAACCAAAACTAATGACACACCCATCACAGTCACTCCTTTCCCTTCTGGCACGCCCCTTGCAGCAACCATCCAACCCTATGTTAAGAAATCAAAGAGGAAGAAGAGGAAGAAGAAGGAGAGGAGGAAGAAGAAGAAGAAGAAGAAAAAGAAGAAGAAACAGGAAGAAGAAGAAACAGGAAGAAGAAGAAGAAGAAACAGGAAGAAGAAGAAGAAACAGGAAGAAGAAGAAACAGGAAGAAGAAGAAGAAAAAGAAGAAGAAACAGGAAGAAGAAGAAGAAGAAACAGGAAGAAGAAGAAGAAGAAGAAACAGGAAGAAGAAGAAGAAGAAACAGGAAGAAGAAGAAGAAGAAACAGGAAGAAGAAGAAGAAGAAACAGGAAGAATGAGTTGCCCAAGGAAAATAGAAAAACAAAGTCGAAGTACCTTGCTACCACGCCCGAGAAAAATAAAAAAAGAATAGCCATTACCCTGCGACTCCTGAGAAAAATATATCCCTCTTTCTTGCACTTCAGGAGAATAAATACGTCTCGGCTTGCCAGAACCCTATACAATCACCAGAAACGCCAAACTACAATACACATACCATAAATGTAACTTAGACTTAATAATCCCAGGATCTTTCAATATTCTTACCTCTCCGTGTAAGTAAGTATTGGATTCAAGATATTATCGGTCATCCTTTGCAAATTACCCAACACAGCACTGCATAATTATACCTTAAGGGGAGATTTCCACTTGAGGTATTTTTTTCTTTACCCCTTTCTCCCTCATGTTTAGCCCCATTGTTTTTGAGATTTTAAGACGTTCGCCCCATTAGTTTGGCGATTTTAAGAACTTTCACCCCATTTATGTCACTTTTAAGATCTTTTGTCCCATTTAGGTGTCGATTTTTTCCTGGCGAGCGATAGCGAGCCTGTAATTTAAGAGGAACCGGCCTTCGGCCGGGATATTTTTCTACCGAAAAATGTACAAATTTATCTTGAAAGGGGGTCATGGGGTGTAATTTCAAGCTTGATGGAAGTCTACGAAACACACTAAAAACCTCCCCTTAAGAGATACGTTTAAGGGGAGGTATTTAGTTTGTTTCCTAGACCTCCATCAAGCTTAAAATTACACCCCCTTGAGTCCCTTTCAAGATAAATTTGTAAATTTTTCGGTAGAAAAATTTCCCGGCCGAAAGCCGGTTCTTCTTAAATTACAGGCTCGCTATCGCTCGCCAGGATAAAATCGACACCTGAATTGCACGAAAGGTCTTAATATGGGGTGAAAGGTCTTAAAATCGCTAAACTAATGGGGAAAACGTTTTATAATATCAAAAGCAATGGGGCTAAACATGAGGGAGAAAGGGGTCAAGAAAAAAATCCCCCAAGTGGAGATCTCCCCTTAACTAGCAATACATTCTATATTTTATGTATAATGTTATTTTGGATAGTGTATGTATATTTTGGATAGTGTATGTATATTTTGGATAGTGTATGTATATTTTGGATAGTGTATGTATATTTTGGATAGTGTATGTATATTTTGGATAGTGTATGTATATTTTGGATAGTGTATGTATATTTTGGATAGTGTATGTATATTTTGGAAAGTGTATGTATATTTTGGATAGTGTATGTATATTTTGGATAGTGTATGTATATTTTGGATAGTGTATGTATATTTCCCGTGTGTTCTGATGTACCAAGGCTCTTGATTTGTTTGTTATTTTGTTTATACAAATATCGCCAATTATTAGTACCTTGCGTTGGTTATACCTCA
The DNA here is from genome assembly GCA_032716605.1 of Paralithodes platypus. Lineage (NCBI taxonomy): Eukaryota > Metazoa > Arthropoda > Malacostraca > Decapoda > Lithodidae > Paralithodes > Paralithodes platypus. Next base: position 11,177,083 of record CM064489.1, read on the forward strand.
GAGATTCCCTTGCTCACTTACATAAATAACTTCACTACGTTGTTTTATTATTGTGATGCACTGATTCTATATATATAACCCGTACAGTACCGGTGACGTCTTTTTTTATCCTATTCTGGCAACTATTAGACGATTTTATTCAGCGTAGGAAGGACCTCTAGCAATTATATATGACTTCAAAATTTCTCAACCAACCCTTTTAACTATCACAGATCATTCCTAAGCTACATACTATCGTGGAAATATAGCTAGAATACAATATAACACACGTCGCTGGTACTCAAAGGGTTAACGATCGCTCAGCCCTCAACCAATGATAATATTCAGCTTTGATTTCACCTCTTGTTGTATAATAATATCTACACATAACTCTCTTATATCACTTATTATTTAGCCTTCAGTAGCTTATTCCTATAGCCTTCAGCATCCACTTTGGAATATAAATTATGGCCCTTACAGCTCCTCTAACGTCTATAATAAACCCCTGAAATCCATATAATTGATACGGAATTTATAACAAGATTCGATTCTGTTCAGGATAGCTTCAACAACTTAAAGCCCCGATTAATGTTCTAGAGTGTACATTCCAGACGACAACATTAAGGGGGGATGGGCTTATTAATTAAGGGGGGATGGGCGTATTAATTAAGGGGGGATGGGCGTATTAATTAAGGGGGGATGGGCGTATTAATTTGCTTATTTATGTATATTATTAATATTTTTTTAGTCTCCTCCCTAGACCTCCATCAAGCTTTAAAAAAAACCCTGCCTAAGACCCTCCTTCAAGACAAATTTATAAATTTTTCGACAGAAAAATTTCCCGGCTGAAGGCCGTTTCCTCCTAAAATACAGGCTTGCTATCGCTCGCCAGGAAAAAATCGACACCAAAATGACACGAAAAGTCTTAATCTTGACAAGGAAATGGGGCAAAAGGTCTTATAATCACCAAACTAATGGACCGAGCATCTTAAAATCCATAAAACAATGGGGTTAGATATAAGGGAGAAGGGGACCAGAAAAACGACCCATCTCCCCTTAAGATGTCCAAAATATATGCCCGACCAGAGAGATTGACCCGAGCTGACAGAATCAAATGGAGGGGAAGGAAGGCCACATACCATTTATTGTCCTGTGAGCAAGGTAGTCTGTTTGTTTTATAATGACGGTTAATTGTATAGTTCCCATCAAGGTTACTTAGATATTTTGATGATTTTGTAGTGAAATATGGTGCTAATTAAATCACTTGGTCTAATTTTGATGCAGAAACATAGTAGTTTCATATAAATCAGCTTCTTAAGTATTCAATTTATCGTCAGCTGGAAAAGAAGACTATTGTTTGTGTTTATGAGAGTTTGAACAGTTGTGGTCTGGAATCCCTTGACAATCCATAGACGAACAATTATGATACACCAGCGAACTATTTTGATATAGCCTATTCGTACCACAGAGATAACTTCTTGGACTCACTAGATAATGCTCACTGTATTGTTTTTATCACTATACTCGGTTTCATCTCATCTGACAGTAAATTGCAAAGTACCCATCAAGATTTATCGGATATTTGGAAGATTTTGTAGTGAAATAGGGTGATAGTTATATAAGCTTGGTCTGTATGTGATGCAGAGACATAGTAGTTTCGGATTTGTTCATTAAGTATCGCGAAAATAGCTGCTAAAGGATTCAATTTATCGTCAGCTGAAAAAGAACAGTCTATACTTTGTTTATGTGAGAGTTCGTACAGTCCTGGTCTGGAATCCTTTGACAATCTAAGGATGAGCAATTATGGTATACCAGCGAACTATTTTGATAACTTATTCGTACCACAGAGATAACTTATTGGAGTCACTGCATTGTTTTTATCACTAGGAGGTGTTCACTTATTCATGACCGCGACTGCACGTGCCTATTACGAACATTTTTTAGCGGATTATGGTCATAATTATGAGAAAATGCCATTAATATGACGTAGACACCAAGAAGTTCCATATGTTCCCGTTAAGATGTTCACTTTTGTTCACTTTTTGGTCGATTGTTTCATTTATATATTAGTTTTCTAGTGTTTTCCCTAGACCTCCTTCAAACTTAGAAAATCGTCCCCTAGACCCCCCTCAAGATAAATTTGTACATTTTTCTGTAAAAAAATGTCCCGGCCGAAGTCCGTTTCCTCATATAATTACAGGCTCGCTGTCGCTCGCCAGGAAAAAATCGACACCTTAATGGCACGACAGGTCTTAAAATTGACAACGAACTACAGGTGTTAAAATCGCCGAAAATGGGCCGAACATCTTAAAATGTCAATACTAATGGGGCTAAATATGAGGGAGAAAGGGGTCCAGAAAAACCGGCCCATCTCCCCTAAGACAATCAATTTGCCGTGAGGAGGACAAAAAGAGACTATAGTTGATACAAAGGGAATTATAAATACATATCAGAGTTAGCCAATATAGTATCACCTCGCAAACAAGAAATCTGATTAGTTAATATAGATAACAACAATTCTAACTCTGTAATGCATCATAAAAGGTTTACAAGCTCTTTAAAGGGGTAGTGCTTGGTTTTTGGGCTATATATATATTTATTTATTTATGTTTGAGTTTCCTCGCTAGACCTCCATCAAGCTTAATAAAATACCCCCTAGACTTCCTTTCAAGATAAATTGGTACATGTTTCGGTAGAAAATGTCACGGCCGAAGGCCGGTTCCTTCTGAAATTACTGGCTCGCTATCGCTAGGCAGGACAAAATCGTCACCTAAATGGCACGAAAGGTTTACATTTTAACAAAGAAATGGGGCGAAAGGTCTCAAAATCGCTAAAGTAAGGGAAAGAACGTCTTAAAACCTCAAAACTAATATGCTAAACATGAGGGTGAAGGGGGTCCATAAAAAGCGAGGTGTGGCGGAGTGGTCTTGCCACTGGACTGGTAATCCAGTGGACCCGGGTTCGAATCCCAATATGTCAATGGAAAGATATTATTGGGATGGAATTTGTGCTGTACCTAGTATCAGTGCATTACCACAGCACACCGAAATGCCAAATAAATACCCTCACTGTTCCCTGATTAAATAGCACTGTATGAATATTCCCATATTCAAAAATATGCTACAGGGGGCCAATGCCTAGTGAGTTAATTGCTCAATAGGTGGCGTTCTGAGAGTGAGGGCCCGAGCCTGGGGGATGAGACTGTGAAGCACAGAGGCGGAACAGCTTCAGAGATGGAGTTGCTTCGAGCCGTGAAGCTTCACATGTCTCACTCCCTAGACTGCAACAAGACCTCACGGGCATCACCGTGTTCAGCGGTAGAGTGTAAAGGTTATCAGCCTATTGGAATATTAAAAAAAAAAAAAAAAAAAAAAACACTACCGCGAGACGATGCATGTATATCATCACTCTGTTTTAACTCACAATATTATTTGTACATGCAATGTATTACACATCCAAAGATTGAGCAATCCTGTAAGATCAAATAATCACATTTAAAATTGTTATATGAATATTTAATCGTTTTTCCGAAATTACACCATCATAATTCCGTTGATAGCTGAGCAATATTTATATATACAGGAATATATATGAGATTAGAGGCATTTTTCACGTTAATTTCAAGTGTCGTCATAATTTATCAATCATCAATAGTCGTTTTATATATGAATAATATATATAGGGTACTTGGCGAATTATAATTATGCATGCATAACCAAAATGTTCATTCCACATCAATTTTCAGCAACAAGATCACGTTTAGTACAATCTAGTATATTTCAATAGAAAGATGAAAGGTTCGTCTACAATAATACAGTTGCAAAACCTAAAACCAACAAAAAATAATCGTCGATCAAATTGATGCGGACTAGAACATTTGTCTTTCCAACATCTTCCGAATTATATTTAGGAAAGTTAGGTAAGGTTTCAAGGCTCTTCTGAAGCTAGAAATCAAGGAATAGTTTTGAATATATTTGTTGTCTTCCATATTGATGTTATGTATTACATTGATATATGGTTTTACTTTGAGAGTTTGGACTGAACGTAATGAGCAATAATACAGCGAGTGTCTTGTTCAAACTTACCTTTTATTGTTGTATGTAAATATGTATGTATGAATTTCCTATGCATGTGTGTACGAATGTATGTAGTTGAAGCATGGTTGTTGTTGTTGTTGTTCCCTAAGCTGCCTGGCCGAACAGCCCCGAGTCCCTGAGGAAGGCCATGGCCACGATCGGGCTTTCCCACAGAGCTCTCATTGAGTGTAGATTGTGTTGTTGCATGGTTCAATAGCATTGCTACCTTGATTTATCGCCAAATCTGTCTTAAGGGGGGTGACCTTCTTTTTTTTTATCTCCTTTTCTCTCTTAGGCCTACTCTGGCTCGTATTGATTTGGCCCAATTCAGCCTACTGTTTTAAGACGTTTATCCCCATCCAGGTGCCGATTTGTTCCTGGCGAGCGATAGCGAGCCATCAATATATGAAAGAAATCCGGCTTCGCCGGAAACACTTTTCTATCGAAAAATGAACAAATTTAGCCTGCTGTCAAAACATTGTTTTTAAATGTGCTGGCTCGCTACCACTCTCCAGGAAAAAAATCGACACCTGGATGGGGATAAACGTCTTAAAACAGTAGGCTGAATGGTGACGAATGGATACAAGCCAGAGAAAAAAAAAGTAGGTGATCCCCCTTAAGGTCTACAGGAAGTCTAGAGAAGAAAGTCCCACAAATCTCTATTGGAAAGCTCCAGAAAGCAATCAGAAATATTGGATTGTAAGGAGCGGAAAGCGGTCACTCGTAAATGAGTTGGACTGTGCTGATAAGAGAGAGAGGGAGAGAGAGAGAGGGTGTGTGTGTGTGTGTGTGTGTGTGTGTGTGGGGGTGTGGGTGTGGGTGTGGGGGTGTGTGTGTGTGTGTGTGTGTGTGTGTGTGTGTGTGTGTGTGTGTACAAGAGGAGGTTAATGGCCCATCACACACACATACCCCAGGGTCTCTTCAGTTCCTGCCTCACTTTTAACTTTAATCACTTTCTGTTTAATCGAGAATTCCAGGATACGGTTAGCACGGCAATGGCCATCATTTTACGAGACTCTTTTTGCTTCCTTCTGACGATTTATTTGATACTAACAGGAGCTACCCAACATGGCCCATGACAAAAAGATACATCAAATGCCACTAACTCCCCATCATCTGGTGCCCATACAACTATGTGTGTATACCACCAACTTAGAAATAGAACAGGAGAGAAGTAACGAGAATGAACCGTCACCATCAATCCTCAAGAGAGCCATTTGTCATGCAATGGATCCTCACCAGACACACTCTGGGTTAAGTTGGCCTTTATCACTGGCTATACCTCCCTATGCCTATGCCCCTAGTACTCTGACAAGGACCAACCCGGACCAACCACAACAAATTCCATAACATTCTTCAAGGCTTTGTCTGCATTGATAAAACTTCAATTGCAACTGATAGTATAAGTAGGTAGTAGGGGTAGGCAGCCCCGCCCAGGGAAGTACTACCGCCAAGGTTTCGGGAGACTCAGGGAATAGCCTGAATTCCATTTTCTCTCCCAGGCCTTGGTAGCTGGATACATATCTTTCTGCCTCACACATCAGGGGTATCAGGAAAACCCTCTTTATATAACATACACATCCAACTTCACGACATTGCCCTACAACGCTATCCTCTATCCATAAAATACTACTCTTCCCACTACATATCATACATGTAACACCATACACTTACCTTATAAATATGGCAGTACAATTGTTAAGAGCAAACCTGGTGGTCCCTCGGATATCCACCCCCGGCAGGGTTGGGTTATTGACACAGGGCCCTCCCGGTCGTCATCATGCGACTGTGTCAAGAGCATTGCAACGTCCCAAAGCTGCTTGTCAGTACAGCTATTTCTTTAGTAATATAAGGGGACTTCACTCTAACATCAATTCTGTACACCAATTTCTTCAAGCAGAATCCCCTACTCTCCTTTTTTTGACAGAGACTCAAGTAACATCCACATCTGACACATCTAGATTTAATTTTCCAGGTTATCAACTGCTCCAAAATTTCAGACCTAAAGGTGGTGTATGTTGCTTCGCAAAATCTGAAATTGCCCTGGAGGAGGTTACTAGTTTCAATTGTCCCTATTTTGATTATTCTATATACAAATTAATTTCTGCTGGTAAATTTAAATACATATGTTGCATCTACCGTTCCCCAAATACTCCTCCAGAGCAAAGTCTTTTTGATTCTCTGTCCTCACAACTCAGTGTCCTCAACTTAAATGCTTCTTCTGAAATCACTGTGTTGGGTGATTTTAATGTCCATAATGTTGAATGGCTCACTCATTCAGCCAGGACTGATGATGCTGGTCTTGAATGTGAGCTATTTGCAGACTCATTTAATCTCATTCAACTAGTCAACCAACCCACCCGTGTACCAGATAATCCTAATCATAATTCCCACCTACTGGACTTATTTTTAACAACCAATTCAGAAAATTATGATGTTACAGTGAGGTCCCCACTTGGATCTTCTGATCACTGTCTGATACAGGCCACCTGTCTATCACCTACCACACCTTCCCACTCTGAACCTGTTTTGGTGACTAAATGGCATTACGATAGGGCAGACTGGGAGGGTCTTCAAGGTTTCTTTATTGATATTCCCTGGACCTCTTTCTTTTCTAATGATGCACACTCCACCTTGAGCCACATACAAGATTTTGTAAAAAATTGGAATGGAAACTTTTATTCCTCATCAAAAGTACAGTAAAAGATCTAATTCACCTAAATGGTTTGACCATAATTGTGCTAGAGTAACTGAACAAAAAGCAATAGCCTACAATGCATACACAAGATCAAAAACACATGAAGCCTTTAATTACTTTAGAAACATCAGAAATCATGCCAAAACTGTATTAAACCTAACTAAATCAAACTTTCTCCATAAGCAGGCAAATAAACTTCTAAATAATCCAAATGATAACAAAATATTTTGGTCTACTCTTAACTCATTCAAATCCAACTTCACTACTGCTTCATCCATTCCACCATTAAAATCTCCGACTGGCAATCTTGTAAGTGACCCACGAGGTAAAGCTAACCTTCTTGCAGATATTTTCTCCACCAACTCAACCTTAGATGAAATAAATCAAGATGTCCCTGTACTTAATTTAATTCACCTGAAATTCCCTCACTTAAGATCCACACCAGACATGTCAAAACTATTTTGCAGAATCTCTCAGTAGATAAGGCTCCTGGTCCAGATGAAATTCCTCCAATAGTACTTAAGAATTGCTCCTTGGTGCTCGCTCCTGTATTGGCAAAAAATTTCCGTCTGTGTACTCATACCTCATGCTTCCCAGTACCCTGGAAAGAAGCAAACATCCATCCAGTTCCTAAAAAAGGTGCCTCTTCAGATCCATCAAACTACAGACCAATAGCTATAACTTCCACTCTTGGCAAAGTTTTTGAAATTATATTAAATAATCACATAATTAACCCGTGGAGCCCCGGCTAGTTTTGTAATGTTTGCGCACCAGAACCCGGCCGGTTTTCAAAAAATGGTTTTATTCCAGAAACAATAGCGAATGGGTTAGGAATGAAGGAAAAACCACGAAAAACTGCTCAAAAAGCTTTAAAAATGGTCCTACAGAGCCCCCGAAAATGGGTTTTACAAGAGTAAAAAATTGAAGGCAATTATCCCAAAAAAACAGGTTATTGTGTGGTTGGGCGCACGTTCGTGGAGTTTGAGAGTTTTCAACCATCTGCACGGTTGCGTGGGATACGTACACAGTTCCCATACAAATCTGAGCCCTCTTGAGTGGCTACACCTGAGGTTACGGTCGGCGCAATTAGGGTGACGCGTCAGGCGCGTCTCTGGGGCTGTGCGTTACATACATCGCCGACGCGTCAGGCGCGTCGCTGGGGCTGTACGGGTTAAGCATCTGGAGAATAATAAATTAATCAGTGATAGGCAATATGGTTTTAGACGATGTCGATCAACTGCAGACATTCTTTGCCTTCTTACGCATCAAATCAACCAAGCTACAGACCAACATGGTGAAACACATACAATAGCACTGGATATATCAAAGGCATTTGATAGAGTCTGGCATCAATCCTTATTGTCGAAGATGTCACACTACGGCCTTGCATCATTAGTTCCACTAATTTCTTCTTATCTTCATAACAGAAAAATATGTGTAATGGTAGATGGCCTTTATTCTCAATTCCACTCAATAAATGCTGGTGTTCCCCAGGGATCAGTTTTGGCCCCAACTCTGTTCCTCATTCATATCAATGATTTCATATCTACCACTCATAATCCAATACATTCCTACGCAGATGACTCAACACTCCACAGTTCCTTCACATTTACCAATTCTTTCACCCAACCCGATCTTATAAATTCAAAAATAAACACTGCAATTTCTCTGAACCGGGACCTTTCTAGAATTAATGAATGGGGACAAGAGAATCTAGTTTCCTTTAATGCACAGAAAACCAAGTACATTCAATTTTCTAACCGACAGAATCTCACTGACTCCCATATATTTTTAATTATGTAAATATTCCCACTTCCCCTAGTATTGACATTCTCGGTGTAACATTAACTACTAACTTGAGCTGGACACATTATGTTAGAAGCATTGCTAAGAATGCCTCTAAAAAACTGGGACTCCTGTACAGAGTTCGAGAATTCTTCACTGACGAGCAGTTGGCCGTAATATATAAAAGTCATGTGCGCTCTCAGATGGATTACTGTTCACCTCTGTGGGGTGGAAGTGGAGTGGTTGCATTGAGGCAGTTGGACAAAATTCAAAATAAAGCTATTAGATTAATCAATAACCCTGCAATCACACAGGACCTTCCTACATTAGCCATACGAAGAAACGTTGCATCCCTTGCATTATTCTACAGATATTTTCACAGCAATTGTTCCGAGGAACTTGCTTCAATTGTGCCGCCTCTCCACATCTTTCCCCGTAGAACTAGGGCAGCTGAGAGCGCCCATGAATTTACACTTTCTCCTCCACAATGCAGAACTTCTGCTTATCAGAATTCATTTATCCCCAGAGCTACTACTCTTTGGAATTCACTTCCCTCGAATTGCTTTCCACAAACTTACAATCAACAAATGTTTAAATCCAGTTGTTACAAACATTTTATGAATGGAGGATGCCTTTAGGCACATGGACCTTTTTGTTTTATCTGTGTTTTTCCTTCCTCCGTTCATTGTCTCTTAAAAAAATAAAAAATAAATAAAATAAAATAAAAAATAAAGACAAATATGTCAGCGACTTGTTGTAGTCCATTGTCTGTGACTGAGGCAATTATAAAAACAACTTTGTCTGTGCTAGTTGTTGTGCCGCACATCGCTTCCACCAACATCCGGCCGAGAAGATCATAATAGTCCTGACTGGATCCTCTTCTCTATACCTTTTTTGCCTCAGTATCAGCCAAAGGCCATCTTTGTCTCGTTTCTCAAGTCTAGGGGTACCAAAAATTAACTACCCAGGGGTTATACTATATTCTAGACTATTAAATATAGATTGACTATCTCGTTGTATATTACTTGAACCAGATTATACCTATGTAATTTGTGTTTAACATATTCAATTGACCTAATCATGAGCAGGTGAAGAATGTGGAAGTCAAATATACACTATATAATAATAATTAGTTCTCAGTATTTCTTCGCCTGTTCTTTATAAACAGTGATAACAGAGAACTGAAGATTTTAGGAAGTAATGAAAGTATCTCGAAAAAAATATTGATGTAATTTCAACCATACAGGTCTGACCGACCAATTTGATATTGACTTGAGTAATTGTATATAGCACAGCTAATCTATGATATTTCACAGTGTAGTTATCAAGCTATATATTTGAAAACTTCCACAAGTAATGAAAATAATCAAGAGAAATGTTAATCACAGCGACCGACACAACCATATCCAAGTCGAAACGTAGCAGACTATGGATTTTAGGCTCAAACTTTATACATATCAGAAAATCAATATCAAGGTGCTTGATTGATGGTGTAAGAGATCTAGGTCTAGATAGATAGATTGACGGGAATAGAGAGAGAGAGAGAAAGAGAGAGAGAGAATATTTGGTTGCACAACTATCCATGTACAAATTTAAAACTCAAAGATTAACTTGTTATAAATCGATTACTCAGGTAATTTATTAGCATTTTTTTTTATTTTGTTTTGACAGCAGGCTAAATTTGTAAATTTTTCGTTAGAAAAATGTCTCCGGCGAAGCCGGATTTATTCATATAATGCTGACTCGCTATCGCTCGCCAGGAAGAAATCGACACCTAGATGGGGATAAACGTCTTAAAATAGTTGGCTGAATGGGGCCGAATGGATACAAGCCAGAGAAAGAGAGAAAAGGACAGAAATAACAAAAACCAAGTCACCCCCTTAAGCTCAAATAAAAAAATAAATAAAAACGTTTTTCAGCTCCTAATATACTGTAATAATAAACTATTATTATTATAGACACTTTTAATTAACCTTTTCATAATTTCTTGAAATCGATATATGTTTAGAATGTAAGCGTGTTGTTATTTCAAATGATGACATAGTGAAATAGTGCCTAGTTCTAATGTGCTGATTTATGTTCTGTCCCCAGCAGGCTGTTGTGTCAGTGAACTTTCTAAGTGGAAATTAGAGCTCATTGAAGTGGCATTGAGCAAGTGTGAGTCCGTCAACCCTTGCAACATGGACACAACATCAGGCGCCACTTCAAGGACAATGTGCGTAAGGTAAGCACTCTCCTTCCTTCTTGTAACGTACAAACCTCTTATTAAGGGGGGTCACCTTTTGTTTTATCTTTCTCTCCTTTTCTCTCTTTCCCTGGCTTGTATCCATTCGGCCCCATTCAGCCAACTGTTTTAAGACTTTTATCCCCATCCAGGTGTCGATTTCTTCCTGGCGAGCGATAGCGAGCCAGCATTAAATGGAGAAATCCGGCTTTGCCGGAGAAATTTTTATATCGAAAAATGTACAAATTTAGTTTGCTGTCAAAACAAACACATATATGCTGGCTCGCTACCGCTCGCCAGGAAAATATTGACACCTGGATGGGGGTAAACGTCTTAAAACAGTAGGCTGAATGGGGCCGAATGGATACAAGCCAAAGAGAGAGGAAGAGAAAGAGAAAAAAGCGAGGTGGGGCCCCTTAACAGAGATCAGCCTACCTTCGCACATTTTGGAGTCTTTACACTCAATTATGCTCATACCCATAATACACTCAATTATGCTCATACCCATAATACATTCAATTATGCTACATTCAATTATGCTCATACCCATAATACACTCAATTATGCTCATACCCATAATACACTCAATTTTGCTCATACCCATAATACACTCAATTATGCTCATACCCATAATACATTCAATTATGCTCATACCCATAATACACTCAATTTTGCTCATACCCATAATACATTCAATTATGCTCATACCCATAATACACTCAATTATGCTCATACCCATAATACATTCAATTATGCTCATACCCATAATACACTCAATGCTCATACCCATAATACACTCAATTATGCTCATACCCATAATATTATGCTCATACCCATAGTACATTCAATTATGCTCATACCCATAATACACTCAATTATGCTCATACCCATAATACATTCAATTATGCTCATACCCATAATACATTCAATTATGCTCATACCCATAATACACTCAATTATGCTCATACCCATAATACATTCAATTATGCTCATACCCATAATACATTCAATTATGCTCATACCCATAATACACTCAATTATGCTCATACCCATAATACACTCAATTATGCTCATACCCATAATACATTCAATTATGCTCATACCCATAATACACTCAATTATGCTCATACCCATAATACACTCAATTATGCTCATACCCATAATACATTCAATTATGCTCATACCCATAATACACTCATGCATACCCATAATACACTCAATTATGCTCATACCCATAATACATTCAATTATGCTCATACCCATAATACATTCAATTATGCTCATACCCATAATACACTCAATTATGCTCATACCCATAATACATTCAATTATGCTCATACCCATAATACATTCAATTATGCTCATACCCATAATACACTCAATTATGCTCATACCCATAATACATTCGGCAATACTGGTGCGAGATACGTAATATGGATTTGAATCTACATTATAATTATGTGATTAAACATAAACATTTCAATAACTTTGGTTGATAATTATGGAACCAAAATGGCGTCCAAAGGAAGAGCTGACCGATCTACAGGTTCTATAGATTTCAAGTAGGCCTAATTGAGGCCATTTTTATGTTAAATATTTGTAGTAGTGTCGAAATTAATTTTTACGTTAAGAGGAGGTTTTTAGTTAGTTCGCTAGACCCCATCAAGCTTAACATTACAGCCCCTAGACCCCCTTTCAAGATAAATTTGAACATTTTTCGGTAGAAAAATTTCCCGGCCAAAGGCCGGTTCCTCCTAAATTACAGGCTCGCTATCGCTCGCCAGGAAAAAATCGACAACTAAATGGCACGAAAAGTCTTAAAATTGACAGAAATGGGGCAAAAGTTCTTAAAATCGCCAAACTAATGTGGCGAACGTCTTAAAATATCAAGAGCAATGGGGCTAACCATGAGGGAGAAAGGGGTCAAGAAAAATATCCCTCGAGTGGAAATCTCCCCTTAACCAATCTACCTTGGCTGGCTTTGAACCATCGAGCAACCCTGGTACAGAGGGGTTATGGGGCGTATTTCGCGATTTTTAGTTAATAATTTACCAGCAATCCAATGGGCTAGAATGATCAATGAAACATCATAATGTAGGACTTACCATTGTCTGGAGAATGTTGAAGACTGGACCTCATTATATAGGTAGCACCAACAAACTTGACAATTTTCTTGGCCCCATAACTTCTCAGAGCTCAAAAGGGCCTAGAGGAAACTGGCTGTAAATATCCACACCTATTTCCTGGTGGGCTCTTCCCTAATCATAGAAATGTCAGCTCGATTGATTTCATTAAGTTTGAGTTATGAGAAGTTAAGGGGTCAAGAAAATTGTCAAGTTCGTTGGCGCTACCTATACATCAACTGATTGTTGCATGCTGATGGAATGAGTAGAGGTGCTTTGCCCACAAGAATCCGGCTGCGTCCGAATGCACACATGGCCACATCACACTCTAGGCACTTCCAGGTGGTCTACATGATTTGTAAAGGTCTTTGGACAGTGTGGGCGCAGACCTGGCACATTCTCTTCAGGGGAGACTGACCGTTTGTTTGGTCTATTAATTCATTTATTCATATATTTTTTTAAGTTTCCTTCCTAGACCTGCATCAAGCTTAGAAAAATATCCCCTAGACCCCCTTCAAGATGAATTTGTACATTTTACGGTAGAAAAATGTCCCGGCCAAAGGCCCGTTCCTCTTAAAATTGCATGCTCGCTATCGCTCGACAGGAAATAACCGACACCTAAATGGCACAAAAGGTCTTAAAATTGACAACGAAAAGGGGCGAAAGGTGTTAAAATCGCCAAACTAATGGGCCGAACGTCTTATAATCTCAAAACTAGTGGGGCTAAACATTAGGGAGAAGGGGGTCCAGAAAATCGGTCTTCCTCCCCTTAACCCTGGGACAGAGGATATAGTTGACCACAGCATCTGGTTTGAAAACCCTCTCCCTGGGCCTGTGGTCCACTTTGCCCGTGTCTACCACCTCGCCCTTATGTATGGTGGTGAGGAGGTTGACCTTATGTATGGTGGTGAGGAGGTTGACCTTATGTATGGTGGTGAGGAGGTTGACCTTATGTATGGTGGTGAGGAGGTTGACCTTATGTATGGTGGTGAGGAGGTTGACCTTATGTATGGTGGTGAGGAGGTTGACCTTATGTATGGTGGTGAGGAGGTTGACCTTATGTATGGTGGTGAGGAGGTTGACCTTATGTATGGTGGTGAGGAGGTTGACCTTATGTATGGTGGTGAGGAGGTTGACCTTATGTATGGTGGTGAGGAGGTTGACCTTATGTATGGTGGTGAGGAGGTTGACCTTATGTATGGTGGTGAGGAGGTTGACCTTATGTATGGTGGTGAGGAGGTTGACCTTATGTATTTTGTATGGTGGTGAGGAGGTTGACCTTATGTATGGTGGTGAGGAGGTTGACCTTATGTATGGTGGTGAGGAGGTTGACCTTATGTATGGTGGTGAGGAGGTTGACCTTATGTATGGTGGTGAGGAGGTTGACCTTATGTATGGTGGTGAGGAGGTTGACCTTATGTATGGTGGTGAGGAGGTTGACCTTATGTATGGTGGTGAGGAGGTTGACCTTATGTATGGTGGTGAGGAGGTTGACGTTATGTATGGTGGTGAGGAGGTTGACCTTATGTATGGTGGTGAGGAGGTTGACCTTATGTATGGTGGTGAGGAGGTTGACCTTATGTATGGTGGTGAGGAGGTTGACCTTATGTATGGTGGTGAGGAGGTTGACCTTCCGCTGGTCGTGCCACTGGTCGCAAACCTAACTTCTTCAGTAACCCGTCCTTCTTCTGCGTTCTGAGCGGGAAAGGTGGCATACCTTTCTTCTTGGCTTTCACTGTGCGTACAGTATTGGTGTTGTGCTCATACAGGGGCGAAGTGTAATAATCATTGGTGTACAGTTACAGTATGTAGTTATTGTTGAAGTAGTGGTCCATCATAGTCTTTACCACTGCTCAACCGATGCCTTTGTCAATGTCTTCCACAATGTCCCCTACTTTGCCACTGAACACAATGTAGTCCAGCATATAACTGGTCTTGCAGTTGCAGAGCATGAAGTGCTTAATCACGAATCGATGGCTCTTTGATGGTGTGTGAATTGAAGCCTCCCCCAGAACAGTACCAGAGACTTGTCTATGACCAATTTCTGGAAGGGCTTGTGTAAGCATGTGAATCTGATGCAATGCAAGTGCATTCGTTCGGACGTGGAAGAACTTTTGGATGTCTGTGTATCCATCTGGCAGGCAGACTAGGGTTTAGGCCGTGCGTAGCTATTTTGTATAGTGCGTAGTGGTACTGCGTACACCTTGGTCAAACAAAATTAGACTCGTATCCTTTTAAAACGACGCCCGGCTCCATAGTGCATCCTCCGAGCATACTTTTAAAAGGACATCCAGGTCGGATGGGAAATACATTGAAAAATTAGAACATTCATTATCTTTTATATTGCATATTTATATTACAGGGAATATTGGCTACTGCATCTCAGAAATTTATTTTTATGGATAAATTAGCGTTTCATAATCCTCCACCACGGTATCGTATGTGTTCTTCCAAATTTTGCTCAGCCACTAATAAATATTCGTTGACTTTATTACACTGTACATTATGCAGAGATAAGAAACATATATATACAGTTTTATATGAATTATGTAATATACTGTACATGATCACTTTGTATGCAATATCAATTAACCTGTTTATCATGCAGAAACACAAACATTTACGAATTTCTCTGAGTGACTGGACAGATATTTCGGGCCAGGCTTGTGCAACGCAACAGTATATATATTTAGCAGAAACATACTGGCACTGCATCACTTCCAATTCCAACTTTCCCCGGGGAGCATGTTTCATAGTGAACATTGTAGCGTAACTTGGTCCCTTTCCAACACAGCCAGCGAACCAGTGATATGTAGCGGCCCACACTCCCCGGTACTGTATAGGGAGGAGCGAGGCCAGAAATTACATAGCCAGAAATTGCACAGCCAGAACTTACACAGCCAGAAATGACATGGGCAGAAATTACACAGCCAGAAATTGCACAGCTGGAAATTACACAGCCAGAAATTGCACAGCCGGAAATTACACAGCCAGAAATTACACAACCAGAAATTACACAGCCAGAAATTACACAGCCAGAAATTACACAGCCAGAAATTGCACAGCCAGAAATTACACAGCCAGAAATTACACAGCCAGAAATTACACAGCCAGAAATTACACAGCCAGAAATTACACAGCCAGAAATTACACAGCCGGAAATTACACAGCCAGAAATTACACAGCCAGAAATTACACAGCCAGAAATTACACAGCCAGAAATTACACAGCCGGAAATTACACAGCCGGAAATTACACAGCCGGAAATTACACAGCCAGAAATTACACAGCCGGAAATTACACAGCCAAAAAATAGACAGCCAGAAATTACACAGCCAGCGAACCGGTGATATGTAGGCCACACTCCACATTACTGGTATAGGGAGGAGCGAGGCCAGAAATTACATACAGTACTACACATTATTCACTGAGGAAAGATAGAATAACAAGCTATTAAGGGGGTCACCGGCTGTTTTTATCTTTCTCTCCTGTTCTCTCTTTACCCTAGCTTGTATCCATTCAGCCCCATTCAGTCAACTGTTTTAAGATGTTTGTCCCCATCCAGGTGTTAATATATTCCTTGCGAGCGATAGCGAGCCAGCATTGTATGGAGAAATCCGGCTTCGCCGGAGAAATGTTTCTATCGAAAAATTTACAAATTTAGCTTGCTGTCAAAACAAAAATATATATATGCTGGCTCGCTACCGCTCACCAGGAAAATATTGACACTTGAATGGAGTTAAACGTCTTAAAACAGTAGGCTGAATGGTGCCGAATGGATATATACAAGCCAAAGAGAGGGAGAGAGAGATAAAAAAAAAAGCGAGGTGGGCTCCCTTAATATACTTGCACATAATAAGCTTCACAGTTATATGTGTCTTTATACTCATTTGCCCTCTACCATATTTCCCCCTCCCCCCCCCACCCACCCCAACCCCACCCCCCATCAAAAAAATAAAGACTAGATACAAAAATACACTTCCAACCACTGCAACTGTATATTTATGTATTGATTAACCCACCCAGAACCTCATTGTACCCAGTATATATGAATGACTCTAGGCGATCGTCGTGTATTTCCGTGTACGATTGTATCCCCCAAATTAGACCTTCCATTGTCAGTTTGATTGGCGTGTGAAATATATTAGCCTATATTTATTTCATTATTTGTTTTTGTTTTTTGTTTTTTGAGGGGGGAGGGAGGGAGGGGGTATATACAACTCCTATTCTGAAGCCGGTGTTATACTTTATTACTTAAGGGAAGGTTTTTAGTGTGTTTCCTAGACTTCCATCAAGCTTGAAATTACACCCCCATGACCCCCTTTCAAGATGAATTTGTACATTTTTCGGTAGAAAAATTTCCCGGCCGAAGGCCGGTTCCCCTTAAATTACAGGCTCGCTATCGCTCGCCAGGAAAAAATCGACACCTAAATGGGACGAAAGGTCTTAAAAGTGACATAATGGGGTGAAAGTTCTTAAAATCGCCAAACTAATGGGGCGAACATCTTAAAATCTCAAAAGCAATGGGGCTAAACATGAGGGAGAAAGGGGTCAATAAAAAAAATCCTCAAATGGAAATCTCCCCTTAATGTCTTTCTTCTACTCGACAAGTGAGCTTTGGAACTCTCTCCCTCAATCAATCTTTCCTTCTTCCTATGACATCGATTGCTTTAAACTTCGTGTGTCCAGGCATTGTGACCCCAATTAAGGTTCCTTGAATTTGGCTCTCTGTCTTTATTTTGGCTTTTGGTGGAGATACTCGTTACGCACAGATTGCCTTTTGTCTCCTTCATACAAATAGCAAAAAAAAAAAAAAAAAAAAAATTTTTGTCCCCTGTACTGATGCCGATGAGCGAGCCGCCCCTCGGGTGTGTTTAGCGTGACCTGATCCAGCAGGCTGTTCGAAAGGGGCAATTCTCGCGCCCACAAAAATCGGCTGGTCAGGTATTTTCATGAGGAACTTATCCAGGGCCTTTTTGAAGATGTTCATTAAGGTGTTGGTTATGCCTCTTACATCCACTGACAGTAGGCTACGATATAAATTCTCGGATCCTTGTGAAAATAGTGTTGAAACTCTCTCCCAGAATTAGTCTTTCCCTCCTCCTATGACTTAAATTGCTTCAAACTCTGTGTGTTCAGGCATTTTGGATCGTACGTCCCTTGATTTTGGCCCTGTCACTCTTTCAACTACAGTATATGGGGGAGGCACTCGCTACAGGCAGTTCTGCCCTTTTGTCTCCCTCACATAGAAAAATAAATAAATGCAAAAGTTACCTGGCTTGATAAGTATTATTATTTATTTATTTTTTTTAACCCGACGAAATTGCACTTAGTCGCTGTGGGATTAAGAACTTGTATTTGAAATTGGTACTTGGTACAAAACATATTTTGCCGTTGCAAAACCAAGCACAAGAAAAATATTGCACGGGACTATCAGCCTATTAGCTCGAAATGAAGTTCTCTATTTCAACACCACCACCACCACCACCAACAACAATAATAACAATAACACCAACCCCTTGGTGATTATGACGCGTTTAACAATTTGGTCTAGCCAAAAATAGTTCTGTATTATGTGATTTTGTAATGATATGGAAACATCTCTTAATTATCCCTCAGACTTTCACATATAACTTCTAAGGTTAACACTTACCCTGCGAGCATATTTGGGCTATTTAGGACATTCAGGTATTCCTGAATGATTAATCAAGTATCTGCATGAAATGAAATGTATTCATCCGAAAACTAGACGAAAATAGCTTCAAAATGACACTAGAATGAGCTTCGTAGCTCGCGGGGTTCACCCGCAGCGCTACCATAGACATTGGGGAAAACTCGCTATTTATTAGCAATGTAGACTGAATGCACTCATTTGTTCAGGGTTTATCAATCAAGCATGTTCTATATGTCACCTATCTCATGCTCTCCAACCTCTCAATGCCATTAAGCTATCAGTAAACATAAATGTTCTACAACCCCTCAATGCCATTATGTTCTACAACCCCTCAATGCCATTATGTTCTACAACCCCTCAATGCCATTAAGCTATCAGTAAACATAAATGTTCTACAACCCCTCAATGTCATTATGTTCTACAACCCCTCAATGCCATTATGTTCTACAACCCCTCAATGCCATTATGTTCTACAACCCCTCAATGCCATTATGTTCTACAACCCCTCAATGCCATTATGTTCTACAACCCCTCAATGCCATTATGTTCAACAACCCCTCAATGCCATTATGTTCTACAACCCCTCAATGCCATTATGTTCTACAACCCCTCAATGCCATTATGTTCTACAACCCCTCAATGCCATTATGTTCTACAACCCCTCAATGCCATTATGTTCTACAACCCCTCAATGCCATTATGTTCTACAACCCCTCAATGCCATTATGTTCAACAACCCCTCAATGCCATTATGTTCTACAACCCCTCAATGTCATTATTTCTACAACCCCTCAATGTCATTATGTTCTACAACCCCTCAATGCCATTATGTTCTACAACC
Source organism: Paralithodes platypus (assembly GCA_032716605.1). Lineage (NCBI taxonomy): Eukaryota > Metazoa > Arthropoda > Malacostraca > Decapoda > Lithodidae > Paralithodes > Paralithodes platypus. The sequence continues at coordinate 11,196,483 of CM064489.1, forward strand.
CCTCAATGTCATTATGTTCTACAACCCCTCAATGCCATTATGTTCTACAACCCCTCAATGCCATTATGTTCAACAACCCCTCAATGCCATTATGTTCTACAACCCCTCAATGTCATTATTTCTACAACCCCTCAATGCCATTATGTTCTACAACCCCTCAATGTCATTATTTCTACAACCCCTCAATGCCATTATGTTCTACAACCCCTCAATGCCATTATGTTCTACAACCCCTCAATGCCATTATGTTCTACAACCCCTCAATGCCATTATGTTCTACAACCCCTCAATGCCATTATGTTCTACAACCCCTCAATGCCATTAAGGTATCAGTAAACATGAATGTAAGCCATGGTAAAAAAAACAAAAAAAAACTCTAAAATGGAGTTCCTGTCCATGTGTGAAAGAGCGACTATTGAACCATTCTCAATAAACAGCTTTGGCACTCGCCGCCCCGTATAATTCCTTTCACGGCTCATAACGTGCTAATTCCGTTAATTAAAAGTGCAGATGAGATCCACCAGGAATGATCCCGGGGGAGTTATAAAAATATCACTTTAGCTTCCTCCAATTTCCTTCTTTTACATTGAGGTCGTGTACGAGTTATCACCCGTGATATCGCATTACGCATGGTAAGGGTGACCTTCCGTGCTACCAGTTCTTGCCCTCAGAACCGCCAACTTGGAGTGGTAGGATTATAGTAATATAAGAAAGAAGATCGCCAGTAGAGCGGCCCTTAAGAAAACTATATTGGCGATCTGAAAGTAGATTATGGAAAGACAAATGTTTTAAAATATTTAAGTTATGATCAGTTTACGAAACTTTAGAGATGCGAGATATTAGATAAATTGGACGATAGTTAGAGGGTTGAGAGCGGTCACCCTCCTTTGGGAAAGGTTGAATATGAGCAACTTGCAACTAGAAGGAAATATTTTAGAAGTTAGACAGAGACAAAAGAGTTTGCCTATAGCAGGGAGTCAGCACGGAAGAACAGTATCAGTACAACAAGAGGAACACCATCTGGTCCTTACACCTTCCGAGTATTCAGCCCAGAGAGAGCAGAAAGTATATTCTTAGAATAAATTAGGATACTAGGCATAGAGCGAGAGAGAGGTGGAAAAGGAGAAACAGCACCGGAATCATCCAAGGTGGAGTTTTTGGCGAAAATTTGAGCGATTATTCCAGCTTCGGTAGACGAAGATATATATATATATATATATAATTATATGAAAAATAAAATACAAATAGAGTTAAGTTATCTTAAGTTCATTATTAACGCCACTAGTAAAAAAAACACTGGTCCCGAAAATGAAAGGAAATAAGGTATACGGTCTCACTGAAAAGTATGGTGCCAGGCGACTCTATGATTTATAATGAGCTTAACCCTATCGGAATGTTTATGTTTATAGCATTTTATCTTATTTATTATATATTTGTATTATGTATTGTTTATATTTGTATTATGTATTGTTTATATTTTTTTTTTTTGATTGGCGGGGATCTAGGACGGCGTTTTTCCTACTTTGATTCACTCTATTCATAAGAAACAATACTCGTTATCGTACCTGAGCGTATGTTTAAGGGAGCCCACCTCCCTTTTTTTCTCTTTCTCTCTTTGGCTTGTATCCATTCGGCCCCCATTTAGCCTACTGTTTTAACCCCTTCTGTACCGGTGACGTATTTTCAGTTCTATTCTAGCCATATTTAGACGACTTTATGCAGTTTAAGAAGGATGTGTGGTAGTAAAAAGGGTTAATTGAGATACTTCGAAGCCTCTTAATTGCTGGAGGCCCTTTTTAAACTGAATGAAATCATCTAATAGTAGCTAGATTAAAGTTAAAAGGACGGCACCGGTACAGAAGGGGTTAAGACGTTTACCTCCATCCAGGTGTCAATATTTTCCTGGCGAGCGGTAGCGAGCAAGCATATACAGTATATAAATTTGTTTTGACAGCAAGCTAAATTTGTACATTTTTCGATAGAAAAATTTCTCCGGCAAAGCCGGATTTCTCCATACACTGCTGGCTCGCTATCGCTCGCCAGGAAGAAATCGACACCTAGATGGGGATATACCTCTTAAAACAGTTGGCTGCATGGGGTTGAATGGATACAAGCCAGGGACAGAGAGAAAAAGGAGAGAAAGATACACACACAAAAAACCCGGTGACCCCCCTCTATAGTGAAGCGGTGTTGAGTATGTTGTTGTGTGTGTGTCCTTGTATGAGAGCCCAGTATATGGCAGACAGTATATGGCAGACAGTATATGGCAGACAGTATATGGCAGACAGTATATGATAGATCACCACAACATTTGGGCCTGTATACGCCACCTTTATAAAGAATATGCAAATGTTGCTCCCGTCAACTTTTTATGTGCTGTGACGAGGGAGTAAGGATGCACACACACTCACACACACACACACACACTCACACTCACACACACACACACACACACACGCGCACACACACACACACACACACACACACACACACACATATACATACACACACACACACACATATACACACACACGCGCACACACACACACACACACACTATATATACACACACACACACATATATATACACACACACACACACACACACACACACATATATACACACACACACACACATATATACACACACACACATACACACACACACACACACACACATATATACACACACACACACACACACACACACACACACACACACACACACACACACACACACACACACACACACACACACACACACACACACACACACACACATATATATACACACAAATACAAAACAAAATCAAAACAATAAAATAATAATTGTAAAGCAACCCTCCCCCAAAAGAAAAATAATGCCCATGTTGGCAAAGTTGTTGATATTGCAATATATTCCGGTTGCAATAGATACCTTGGTGCAGGACTGAGGCGGCGCGTATATCTGAATCACTGTGGGGAGACTGACTGGCAGACAGGCAAACAGACAGAGACAGACACGGTGGAGCTAATCACTGTGGGGAGACTGACTGTAATAATCACTGTGGGGAGACTGACTGTAATAATCACTGTGGGGAGACTGACTGTAATAATCACTGTGGGGAGACTGACTGTAATAATCACTGTGGGGAGACTGACTGTAATAATCACTGTGGGGAGACTGACTGTAATAATCACTGTGGGGAGACTGACTGTAATAATCACTGTGGGGAGACTGACTGTAATAATCACTGTGGGGAGACTGACTGTAATAGAAAAAGGGAGAGACAGCCTGGACGGGACATAAAAAATAAAAATATAATAATAATAATAGAAACAAAAACTTGCATCGACCTTCTCTCTTCTCCACCACCATAGCTGCTCATACTAATGTTGTATATTTATTCAGGTGGCCACTTGTTCATGCAAATTTATGTGATGCTTTAAATGTTAAAACGTTATATTATTCAAACTGATAGGAATGTTCAGGTGAACTGAATATTACAGAAATATATTATAATTATGTTAATAATTCATTCGTCACTATCAGTAACTAGGTATGCGTGTACGGGTGTCTAAAAATGAAACTTCATTACATTATTTTTCATAAATATATATATATATGAACTTCAAGGTGTAATACATTTCCGTTGTACAGAAAACTAAAAATGCTGGAACTACTTTAATACTTAGCGATTCTCTCTTTACATAGGCCGAGGAAAAACGAGAACATCTCGTTATAACATTAGACTTTAAATATAAAAGTTAACCCTTTGAGAAATATGATACGTTCCCATACTTTATTTTGGTTATTATTAGACCATTGTATGCAGTTTAGTTCGGAAAACTGATGGGAGTTAGATAGTTAATTGATATATATATGTTTATGTGTGTATGAAGAAGACAAAAGGCAGGTTGTCTGTATCGAATGTCTCCTCCAAAGCCAAAAAAGTGACAGAGAGCCAAATTCATGGGACGTTGGGGTCAAAATGCATGGGGGGCACGCGAAGTTTAAAGCAGTTTATGTCCTAATATGAAGTAAACATTTATTGAGGGAGAGAGTTTCAGAGTTCATTAGTTGAGTAACAAAACAAAACAAAAACAAAAAAATTGGCCAATTCTTGGAGTGGAGAGTTAGACAGAATAGGAGTTGAACTGTGCTGAAAGGCGGGTGCCATGCACTCGCCGCAAGTGAGGGGGTATATACTACTACTACTACTACTAATAATAATAATAATCGGTTTATTTCAAGCCGGCAGTCAATGGGGCTGAACATACACAGACTTAACCTAGATCTTATCCTAAGGGATCAACAGACTGATCCTGGCTGCTAACGAGAGTGCTTACATACCCCCAAGAGAGTAGGACGTGGGCAGGAGACTTTCTGGGTCCAGACCTTGCCTTCACGGCCAGGGAAAGTTTTTGAGAGAACTTCCCCTGCCGGCGCGTGGGATCGAACCCCCGACACTAGAGCTAGTGCTCACAATACAGTGTCCTAAGTGCGCTCGGCCACCGTTACCATACTGAGAGAGCTCAGAAGAACACTGATTGTTGTAATAGCGATAGAAGAGTGAAAGAGATGCAACATTGCGGCGTGTAGAAAGAGATTGTAGGGAACTACTGTAGTAAGAGGAGGTGAGTTGATGAGGCGAAATGCTTTGGACCCTTTTGATTCATAGGGATCCTTCCCAAATTGCACAAAATCGTCTATGATAACCAGAATAAACTGTCAAAATGAGTCCTAATCATTATTCAGATTCTAAAAGAATTGGGTCATTGTATGTAATGGTTTCACAATTTCCCAAGCTTGATGTCATTCTCTCAAGGTTGACTACCTTCAGAAAATGACATAAAGGTTGGGAAATTGTGACCCATTACAGCATGATGTGACATAACTGAGTGACTGTCCGTCCTGCAAAATCTTAACCTATATCCTAACTCGTCAAGACAATCGATTATATTACCGAAAAATTAACCCCTTCAAAATACAAGGACCCGTTTCTTTATTTCATTCTCACTATCATTAGACCATTTTACTCAGTGTGTGAAGATATTTTGGAAGTCAGAAAGCTAATTGTGCTAGATTCTAAAAAAAAAAAAAAAAAAAAAAAAAAAAAAAAATCTCCTATGTTGTAAGTAGTTTAAAGACTGTTATCAGTGTATAAGCTGCGGTGTTTGCCAGAGACCATTAAAACGCGCCATTATCCAAGGTTATTTTCACCGGAGAACAATTTGGCTTCAGCTTCTCGTATATGTACCGTACTAACACTTCTTGTATATTTTTGTTCTTGTATTTACTAAAGAATATTCATTATTATGCAGTAATTCATGCACTTGCATAAAATGTATTGGTAATTGGTACCTACAGTATATAGTAATGCAAAAATATCAATCACACATCAATCGAAATGGCTCATAAACGGCCACGGAATACTATTTTTGTTCAATTATATGTATATGTTTTGTATTGCACCATTATATTGCAAATATTACGATTATGAATGTAGATGAGGCTAGATCATGTTTTAGTATAGACTAAATTAGGTTAGGTTACGGTAGGCTAAGCCATGTTAAGATAGACGAGGTTCGATTAGGTCAAGCAAGCTTAAGTTGGCTAGGTTTTGTTAGTCTCATTCTCTCTCTCTCTCTCTCTCTCTCTCTCTCTCTCTCTCTCTCTCTCTCTCTCTCTCTCTCTCTCTCTCTCTCTCTCTCTCTCTCTCTCTCTCTCTCTCTCTCTCTCGATAAACAAATAAAATACAATTTTAGACTCCTACTGTAAAGAAGTTGGTTTGGAGTAGATAATGATAAATAATTGGTGATGGTACGCATCACAAATCCTTTCCATTTCTAACTATTCTTTAAATTCATTCAGGCCTGTTCTGTTTTCCTTTAAGGCAAATTGCCGGAGGAGGGGGAGAGAGCCTTCATCTTTGCTTTCTTTTCCTTCATCTTTGCTTTCTTTTCCTTCTAATTTCCCTTACTCTTAGGATTGATATTTCTACTAGGATAAAGACCTGGCCACTTCGCAGGGATCGTAAGTTCTGTGTGGCCAGTGTATCTACGTAAAACTATTGTAAATATACCTCTCTCTCTCTCACACACACACACACACAAACATACAGTATACATTATACACACACACACACACACACACACACACACACTCTCTCTCTCTCTCTCTTTATTTCTCTCTATCTTCCAAATACCGAGGTAAAGTGAAGATACCTGAGCCAACTTTCCAAATAAGTCCATTTGTATGTAGATTGTTGAGTTAATGTTGCGGCCGAAGTGTTAATAACGCCGGGCAGGTAGTATACTGTAAAGTTTGGGCTCATCCGCAGAGCAAAAGATTATTTTGAGAAAATATACAATATCACTCATATATATATATATATATATATATATATATATATATATATATATATATATATATATATATATATATATATATATATATATATTATGAAGAGATTCAAAACAGAGGATAGCCAAAAAGTCCCCAGCAGCATTACACCAGCCCCAACACCTTGGACAACACCAACTTCTACCACACACACATATAGCCGTAATACAGACGGCTGACACAGTGCCCATTCCAGTCCAGTGTTCTTTATCCCCTGCTACCCCATTCTCTCTCTAAAAAAAAAAAAAAAAATCTTTTTCTATGTGAGTGACGGAGACTAAAGGCAGAACTGCCTATGGTAAGTGCCTCCCCCAGTATTGAAAGAGTGACAGGGCCAAAATCAAGGGACGTTCAAGCCTAAATTCCTGGACAATCATACAGAGTTTGAAGCAATATAGGTCATAGGAAGAGGGCAAGACTGATTCCGGGAGAGAGCTCCAGAGCTAAACTGTTGAATAAAAGAAACATTGAGAATATTGTTTCACTCTTGGGTATAACCAATCACAGAGCTTCACCCTCCCTGATCACTCGTGTTGCAGCTCCCTGCTGACCTTCTCCAACACCTGCTACCTGTGAAGGAAACTTACAGGAGAGTGCCAGACCAGCGCTAAAAGGACAAAAGGCCCGCCCCAACACCACTACAAAAAGCCCTTCTACACTCTAGGTCTCAAAGACCAGGAGGAACAAGAAAATAAGCAAGGAGCAGGAGCAACATTTGTTTGGCTCACACCCCATCTCCTAAATTCAGCAACCCTTAATTTGAACTTAACACCCTCAGCAACCTATGGGAGGTAATAAAAGCGACTTACCTCAGCAACTCTTGGAAACCACAACCACCTTCAAAAAGCCCTGTGAGGTCCACCTAGAGTTCAACAACCCTTGCTCTCCGTCAGTGTTCGGCAACCCCTGCACAGGCACCAACCCCGTGATCACTCAGCAACCCTTGCGTGGCCACACCCTCATTCGGCATCCTTTAAGTCATTATGAGGTATTTATAGAGTTCACAAACCCTTGCTCTCCTACAAAGCCCAAGAAGAAGGATGATGAGCAAAGGTCCCGAGCCAAAATGCCCGACACAATGAGAAAACGAAACAAAACCTTGACATCCCTGACACACCTGGGAAACACATTCGATAATTCTGCCTTAGTACTTCGAGATAATTTGTCTCTGTCTGTGAGAGTCCCTATTTTATATTAAAGATGCCTCCTAATAACATTACACGCTAAACTAAAGACTTGGAAAGATTCATTGATATAAGAAGTTATCAAATGTCTCCATTAAATATATTAAGTATATACATGTATATATATATATATATATACATACATACATACATACATACATACATACATACATATACTGTATATATATATATATATATATATATATATATATATATATACAGGGTGTCCCAGGAGGAAAGGGCATAACTTTGGAAAATTATAGAACAGGGTATTCTAAGCATAAAATGTTCCATAACAAAAAGTCCAAATCTCAACCATTAAAAAGATATTGAAGGATTAATGTAGTGTCCTCCCCCGCTTCACTGTAATGGACTCTCCCATGTCAAATAGTTTCTAACTGGTCCAAAGTGAGCTAATATGTCTATAATCATTTTGCAACTTACATAATTATAATATCTTAATAATAACAAGGTAAAATAATTTCAGACAGATGGAGGTGTGGTAGGCACTAGGCCAGCCAGGCCAGCCTATGGGGAAATACTGAAGAAAATACCATTTTCAACATGCAATATCTCTATCCCGGTCGAGATTTGGAATATTTCTTATAGAACATTTTAGGCTTAGAATATTTTGTTTTATCATTTCCCAAATTTATGCCCTTTCCTCCTGGGACACCCTGTATATACACTGTATATACATTCATACTCGGCACCCTGATTTACACTTTAAATAAAAGACGTCTCCACTACTTCCTACGTCGCTATTACCCTCCACTGGTCCCCCCCCCCCCCCCAGTTTCCACTACCCCACATCCCCACTACTACCACTGCCCACCCCCCCACCTGCCCACTACGCCCCCACCTGCCCACCACCCCCTACACCCCAACTACCCCCCGCGTCCCGGAACCACTACCCCTGACAACTCCACTACCCCCCACTCACCCACTTCCCTCTCTGTTGCCCGGCACCAACAAATCACTACAACAAGCTATATATCAGCAGAACACGCTAGAATTTCGCTGCCCGTGATATACTGTAGTCCCGCCCGAGAACCCTGCCATGAAGTATTAAATCTTCCGTAATACTAGGCCGGTTTTACATGTTTTGTTCTGACTTACAGTAGACGATTTTACTCAGGTTTGAGTGACGCTTTGGCAAATGAAGGCGTAATGTGCATCTACGTTAACCCTATGACTATCTCAGGTCTTTCATAAGATTAATACAGTTGTGTAATGATCAAGAGAAATATGATGGAATAATGCACCTTGATATAGCAAAATTATTAAGTTTTTTTAAAAGAATGTAAAATTTTGAAGAGGTGGGTTATGTGTACACACATACGTATATACAAACTGTATCTACATATGGAAGAAAGAGACAAGCCATCAGAAAATGCTAAATCAATATCCTGTCGATCTAATATATATATATATATATATATATATATATATATATATATATATATATATATATATATATATATATATACATATATATATATATATATATATGTATGTCACGTATACATACATTATATTATGTATGCATGTTGTGTTCCACCTTATCAATATCACACACGACTCACAAGTGGGGTTGTATACACGAGAATGGCGTAGATCAAAGTGAATACTGCATGAGGACCGGAGCTTTGAAGTCTCCCTATAGTATCTTCCCTGACATTAATACATTCCGAATATGCACTCACATTTTCCTCTTACTTTGGCCATCTCTTAGATGATTTTATCGAGCTTAAGAAAGATCTTTAGCAATGGAAGGGGTATAATCCATCACAGTTACCTCATTGACTCTCATAGACCGCTAAGATCATTATAAACATATGAATACAAAAACTAAGATGCGAAGGACGGGAATCAGGTGAACAGGCTAATAATACGTATAAGTGTAGCTTGGGTGAAATATACACATAACCGAAGGGAGGAAGAAAAGTAGCAAGAAGTAAGGAATACAAAATACAATAGATGAAGTAGGCAAAGGAAGCAAAAAATTAGACGAAAATACGAAATTTAAAGACGAAATAGAGAGTAACTTACGAAAGTGTGTCGCTACGACAACCGAAATCAGGTAATAAACAAAGTCGGAATGGAGGCGTTTTTAACTCTCCCAACATCTTCAATATTGCTGTGTGATTTCCGCGAGTAACCAAGAGCATCATGAATACCGAGCCAAAACTTATGATTATATTTGTGTGGAGAGAAGTGCGGGAGGTGGGGGGGGGGGGTTATCGTATATAATCCAGATAACTATTTGGTCCTATCGGGCACCAAACGAAGGGCATGACCAAATCTCGTCTAAATCCATTCATTCGTGCTTGAAATACATAGCACTCGCGCGCACACACACACACACACACACACACACACGCACACACCACACACACACACACACACACACACACACACACACACACACACACACACACACACACACGCACACACACACACACACAGAGGATGATACATAAGCAAACATGAAAAGAAGAAGAAGAAGAAGAAGAAGTAAGAGGAGGATAAGAAAAAAGACGATGATGATGATTAGGAAGAGGAGGATGAAAATAAAGGAAGAAAGAAAAGAAGGAAAGCGAATACAGGAGTGATAAGATAAAGCCATGGTGTGAGTCTCGAGCATACTGTATTGTGATCGCTCAGGTTGATATATTGGGAGCAGGAAGCAAAGGGCAGGGGAAATTTATCAGATACCCAAATAACTTAGTCAAATTAAACTCTTCTTCAGCAATAACCATAAATATAAATATTCTATGTTTCAGCCAAATACCAAACATAAACAAAATACACCACTTGCCCCAACACATAAACATACGTTTCAAACTCACAACATAGCAAGGTGGTCTGCCCATCAACTGTTACTCTCCTACTTTCCTTCAAACTTTCCTCTTTTTCTCTTCCCTCTCACCCCTCTCCTCCCCCCCCCCACTTAGACCCACCTAGGGTCAATAACAAAAAACAGAAAAGAAAAAAAAGGGCAGGGGAGGGTGAAAGAGTTGGACAAGATCGAACAGGTAAATTGGCTTGAATGGTTGAAACAAACTATGGTACATTAGGTGTTAATAATATATAATAGTGGAGCAGATAACTGCAAATTTCAGGAGAATCGTTCATTTCCGGAAACAAGCACCAAATTTGGCACACATACTCCTTGGGGATTGCTCTTTTGATAAAACCCGTTAGCCACCTAAAACTTCAAGATGGCGGCCATTTTTCAAGATGGCCGCCATTGAATATACAGAAATATTGCATTTCACAATAAAATCGCAAAGACTTGTCCTATTTGAATGATCTTGGTGTCAAATCATATATTTTTCACTATGTAGAATCCGAATTTGGAACCATGGACTTACTCACTAGCTTCCTTGTACCATAATATCAGTCCCGGAATCCTAATATTCTGCTAAATTAGAGGTTCATGTTACGTCTGACTCGGCTAAAATGCATGGTAGTGTATATCGTAGTAGTGTTAGAGGTTTAGTATGTGTAGCATCTTCCTGTACAAGGCTTCCAAACTGGACATGACATGATGCAGGGGCGGGGGGGGACGTTGAGAGACTTGCAGCGCAAGGTGTAGAGTAGTAGCTCAACAGAGCGGATGTCAACGCACAGCCAGGGCACACTGGTGGCACCGCTGCTGTGAAACTCAGCATGGGGTTCAGTATCAGCTGAATAATTAGTTTAGTGTAGCTAAATAATTAGTTTAGTGTCCCAAATGCTGTCTAATAAGCCCCGCATCAGTTAGCTACTGTAGATTACATGTAGTTTAACGTAGATGTTTAGTTAGATAGCCGCGCCTGAATTGCCAGGGTGTGCCAGCGCGGGAGAGCCGAGCCAAGGGTAACGGGGCTTTACATTGCTTTGCATGTAGTTACCTGGATGGTGTACAGATCGCACGGGACTTAAATGATACTGGATGAACGATCGGGCTAGGTGTAGGTCATATATTTTTATTCCCGAACCTAGTCGTATCCCATACCTTATTGTGCATGATTGTGATCAAGGTGGTAAAAGGATAACCCCTCGGCCTTGATTCACTGAATACAGATAATTATCATACTGTGATTATCTGTTATATCTGTTATCATATAACATACTGTGTTATATCATACTGTGATTATCTGTTATATACTGTGATTATCTGTTATCTATTATATCTGTGTTACAGATAATTATCATACTGTATTCACCAAGATGGCAAATACAGATCCAGGACCGTCTAAATTCCGGACTGACTGGAGCAAGTGTTGTCTTTGCCAGAAGAAGAAGAGTGAAGAGCTCAAGTCACCACGTGCAGAACAACCACAAGAACATGATGGCTACACTATGATTGCGACTACTATTCCCCTCTTTCACGCAATTAATGAGATGCCTATTGTTCTGGATCCAGCCAGACTTGATGATGGTGGTGGCATTGAAGAAACTCTGAGGAGGAACAAGGCGCAGTATCACCAAAGTTGTCGCCTTATGTTCAACAACACGAAACTGGAGAGAGCCAGAAAAAGAAGAGCAGAGAGTGCTCAGCCAGTAGAATGCCAGACCAAGCTGCATAGAACCAGCCTTGAAGGCCAAACGTGTTTCATATGTGACAAAGAAGCCCCATCCTCTGAACTCAGACAAGTTATGACGATGAACCTCAATAACAGACTTAATGAATGTGCCCAAACTTTAAATGACGGAAAACTTCTTGCAAGACTCAGCGGTGGAGATGCTATTGCACAGGAGCTCAAATACCATTTTGCATGCTTGACAGACCTGTACAATAGGGAGAGGACGTACCTCAGAGCCACCAAGAGACTGGAACAGGAACGTGCACCCGAAGAGGATGCCCACCCACAGGCATTCTCAGAGCTAGTCACATATCTAGTGGAGACCACCAGATCTGGCGAGGGTCCTGCAGTCTTCCGACTTGCAGACATAGTTCAACTGTATGCCCAGCGCCTGGAACAGCTGGGTGTTGATGCACCTGCTGTCAACTCCACAAGACTGAAGGAAAAACTGCTGTCAGAAATACCTGAGTTGGAAGTGCACAAGCAGGGAAGGGATGTTCTTCTGGCTTTCCAGAAAGATGTGGGCTTTGTCTTGTCAGAAGCCTCTGACTATTATAGTGAAGCTATTATCCTTGGCAAAGCAGCTAACATCTTGCGAAGAAATATGCTGGACCACAAGTCCACATTTGATGGAACCTTCCATGAGGGGTGCATCGAGCAGGCCCTTCCACTCACTCTTCTTCAGTTTGTGGCCATGCTTGAACACGGAGCGGACATCAAATCTCAACTGAGGTTTGGCGCATCAAAGACAGATCTAGCAATTGCTCAGCTGCTTCAGTACAACTGCTACGCAAGGTACAAAGAAGGAGCAGCAACTCACAGACACTCCAAAGACAGAGAGACCCCATTCCCTGTTTACATTGGGATGTCCGTCTACACAAAGACCAGAAAGAGAAAGTTGGTGGAAATGCTTAACGAGCATGGCATCAGCATTTCATACGACAGGGTGCTACAGATATCTGCACAGCTGGGAGATGCAACAGTCAGCAAGTACGTGGAGGATGGGGTGGTCTGTCCACCAGTTCTGCGAAAAGGGCTATTCACCACATCAGCCATGGACAACATAGACCACAATCCCACTGCAACGACAGCGACCACTTCTTTCCATGGAACCAGCGTCTCTGTTTTCCAGCACCCAACCAAAGAAAACAAAGGTGAAGAGCGTGGACAGCTGAAGTTCGGAGAGGAGAAAGTGAAGATAGTTCCAGAACTTCCAGACTCCTTCACCAATGTCCGGCCCGCCTTCTTCACCAAGAAGAAACCCTCTCCTCCCCAGAGTGGTGTGACACACTCAGACACCAGTCTGCTGAGGCCTGAACTGATGAAGGGACTGGAAGGGGAAGAAGAATCCACCTTCTATGAACCAATCAAGAAGAACAGGGTTGACATTTTCCAACAGGTACCAGCCTCTGTTGACTCTTCAAAGCAAAAAGTGCTGAAGGAAGACTGTCAACTGTTCTCCAAGCTGTTCATATCATGCCAGAGCAGAGAGTGCGACTTGAAGGAGTTCTTCCGTCATGAGAACCAGTCACATCCTGCTGCCCTCAGTGATGGTGGAAAGCTCCACACCTGTCAGAAATCCCACCTCACTACCATTCTTCAGTGCCAAGTTACAACCCCTGAGGCAGAGCCAGACGCCGACACCATCATCATTGATGGTGCAGCGTTGGTGAACAGTCTGCCCCCACGGAGTTCAAAGACGTTCGAAGAGTACGCAATGCTCGATGTCCTTCCTAGAATACAAGCATACTCTACCAAGTACAAGAGAACAGACATTGTATTTGATGTCTACCGGCCATCTAGTCTGAAAGCTGAAACTAGATCAAAGCGAGGACGCGGGGTGAGACGCAGGGTGACAGGGAAGGGCAAAATTCCCTAAAACTGGCGAAACTTCCTGAGAGAAAATGACAACAAAGCCGAGCTGTTCAACTTTCTGGCTGATAAGATTGCACGTGTGGCCACACCAAATGTGGTCATTGTGACCAAGGAAGAAGATGCTGTCAGCAACCGCACTATCAATCTGGCTGGGGTGGCACCGTGCAGTCATGAAGAAGCTGACATGCGGATCTTTGTGCATGCCAGGCATGTAACAGAAGCAAGCAGCAAAGTCATCATGGTCAAAGCCAGCGACACAGATGTTGTCGTCATCGCAGTCAGTGTTCTGCAGGCACTTCAGGAGCTAGGTCAGCAGCAGTTGTGGGTTGCCTTTGGCCAAGGACAGAACCTTAGGTGGGTTCCTGTACATTACTTGTGTTGCACTCTTGCAGAAAAGAGCAAAGGGATGCTCTTCTTCCATGCCTTCACTGGCTGCGATGTCGTTTCAGCATTCCGTGGCAAAGGGAAGAAGTCTGCTTGGCAAACCTGGGATGTTTGTGATGAGGCTTCCGGTGTCTTCAGTAAACTCAGCCAGTACCCACCGGTAGTTGATGATGAAGACCTGGAGACCTTGGAGAAGTTCGTGGTCATGATGTACGACAGATCCAGCACAGCTGAAGGTGTCGATGATGCGAGGTTGGACATGTTTGCTCGGAAGCAGAGGCCGTACGAAGCCATTCCTCCAACCCGAGCAGCACTGAAGCAGCATGTGAAGCGTGCTGCCTACCAGGCGGGCTGCATCTGGAGTCAGTCAACAGTACGTCAACCAGAAACGCAGACTCCTGCCAACTGGGGCTGGAACAAGAAAGGAGATCTGTGGCAGATCGTTTCGACAGAGCTCCCACCCATTGCAGAGAGTTGCCAGCAGCTGACCAAGTGTGGATGCAAGTCGGAATGCTGCGGTCGATGCAAATGCTACTGCTTTGGTCTGACCTGCACGGCACTGTGCAGCTGCAGATGCGAGGTTAGAAGCGTTGTAGTATACTCATCCAGGCAGCAAGACAATAAGTGACAAACAAGTATAGGCCTACTGCCTACATGTACATCCAATAATATATCGGACTGATGGTGCCTATAATATGGGCACTTTTTACCCTAATTATGATTCCGGGACTGATATTATGGTACAAGGAAGCTAGTGAGTAAGTCCATGGTTCCAAATTCGGATTCTACATAGTGAAAAATGTATGATTTGACACCAAGATCATTCAAATAGGACAAGTCTTTGCGATTTTATTGCGAAATGCAATGTTTCTGTATATTCAATGGCGGCCATCTTGAAAAATGGCCGCCATCTTGAATTTTTAGGTGGCTAACGGGTTTTATCAAAAGAGCAATCCCCAAGGAGTATGTGTGCCAAATTTGGTGCTTGTTTCCAGAAATGAGCGATTATTACAGTTATCTGCCCCACTATAATTAGAAAGAAGTGTTGGAGGAAACCTATACCGCTTGCTATTTGGTCCTCTTTGTTATATGATATAGTTAGTTTTCATATACTGTGTTGATGTATTATATGTCATTCATATAACATATTATACTTGTTTGAATTTGAAATGGATGTTGGTGTTAAGGGGAGATGGGTCGTTTACTCCGGTCCCCCTTCTTCCCCATGTTTAGCCCCATTAGTTTTTAGATTATAAGTTGTTCGACCCAGTAGTTTGGCGATTTTAAGACCTTTCGCCACATTTTTTTGACAATATTAAGACTGCTCGTGTCATTTAGGTGTCGATTTTGTCATGGCTAGCGATAGCGAGCCTGTATAGGCCGGGACATTTTTCTATCGAAAAATGTACAAATATATCTTGAAGGAAGGTCTTGGGCGGGTGTATTTTTTTCAGCCTGGTGGAGGTCTAGGGAGGAAACTAAACAACTAATGAAGATGCATTAACCCCTTGAAGCTCTGACGCGTTTTTGCAGTTTAATTTGGCTATCATTAGACGATTTTATGGAGCTTCGGAAGGATCTGTGGGTATTAAAAGGGTAAATACTATCTCAATCAACCCTTTGAATTTCATATACCGTTACTAATCTGAATAAAATCGTCTAATAGTAGCCAGAACATAGAACAGAAACGCGTATTGGAGCTTGAAAGGGTTAATGAGGAAATAACTACGCCCATCCCCTATTAAGGGTTGTTGTTGTGGGGGTTGGGGTAGTCTCTCTCTCTCTCTCTCTCTCTCTCTCTCTCTCTCTCTCTCTCTCTCTCTCTCTCTCTCTCTCTCTCTCTCTCTCTCTCTCTCTCTCTCTCTCTCTCTCTCTCTCTCTCTCTCTCTCTCTCTCTCTCTCTCTCAATACCTTCACACTTTCTTAATTATTCTCGGCGTCCCCTTAACTTTGGTGTGGTGATGGCTGGAAGAAGTCAGAGATGAGATTAACGAGAGAGAGAGGGAGAGAGAGAGAGAGAGAGAGAGAGAGAGAGAGAGAGCATGTGTTTCCATCTTAAAGGGGGATTGGCTTAAGTATTTTCTCCTTTATTCAACTTTTTATCATTTTTGTAGTTTCTTCCCTAGACCTCCATCAAGCTTAAATAAAACACCTGCCCAAGACCCTCCTTCAACATAATTTTGTACATTTTTCGATAGAAAAATGTCCCGGCTAAAGGCCGGTTCCTCTTAAATTACAGGCTCGCTATCGCTCACCAGGAAAAATCGACAGCTAAATGACATGAAAGGTCTTAATAGTGACAAAGAAATGGGGCGAACGATCTTAAAATCGCTAAACTAATGGGTCGAACGTCTTAAAATCTGAAACCTAATGGGGCTATTGCATGAGGAAGAAGGGGGACCAGAAAAATGACCCATCTCCCCTTAACAAATCCCCCAAAATCACAATAAGATATACAAAAGTCACCATCAAATTACTGTGTGTTTTGTTTTTCTGGAGCCCCTTCTCCCTCATGTTGAGCCCCAAATAGTTATGAGATTGCAAGACGTTCACCCCATTAGTTGTGCGATTTTAAGACCTTTTTTCCCATTTCCTTGTCAATATCAAGTCCGTTCGTGCCTTTAAGTGCAATTTATTCCCGGCGAGCAATAGCGATCCTGTAATATATTAGAAATCGGCCTTCGGTCGGGTCATTTGTTAACTGACAAATGTACAAATTTATCTAGAGAGAGAGAGAGTGAGTGAGTGAGTGAGTGATATAGAGAGAAAGTGAGAGTGAGATAGACTTTATTCTTATTCTCAGCTAGCATTCGTCCAACGTATATTTTTCTAGTACAATATTTTTTCTCTCAAAAATGTGCAAATCCTTTTTCTCCTGGTTCGCTCCCTGTGCTCCCCTTCGCTGTAATCCACTTTCCTTGTCTGTCCCAGAGAGACTGACCCGACCCTTCCCCTTCCTTGCTTTCTTTCATTGTTTCTTTGGTGTCTTTTATGTCCACGAATATTTTCATGTCATGTTTTCTTCGTTCCCCTCCACCTGCTCCTGTTCCTACCAATTGCTTCGGTGTGACTGACTGACTGACTGATTGACTGGTTGGCTGACTAACTGGCTTGGTGACTGATTGGCTAGCTGACGAACTAACTGACTGATATACTGATAACTAATTGGTTGGCAGTTCCGTACACCAACCCCAAGCCCCGATCTACAGCAAAACCCTGAGATAGAGATCATAGAAGTCCGCCAAGCGCCTACCAGAACACCAGGGACCGTAATAGTGTCCGAGGAGTGTGAGGATTTTTTTGTTTTCTACTGTATGTGAGTGAGGGAGACAAAAGGCAGAACTGCCTGTAGTGAGTGCCTCCCCCATAGTTGAAAGAGTGACAGGGCCAAAATCAAGGGACGTTCGAGTCAAAATGCATGGACACACGGAGTTTGAAGCAATTTAAGTCATAGGAGGAGGGAACGACAGATTCTGGGAGAGAGTTCCAGAGCTCAGCTGTTGAATAGAAGGAAGTCTGAGAATAACGTTTCACTCTTGAGTTGGAGAGTTGCACAGAGTAGGGGTGGGATTGTGTTTCAAGACGGGTACCACGTTCCCTACGTAGAGGAGGTGGTATACACTGGGATAGCTCTGAGGAGTACTGATTATTGTAGAAGCGATAGAATAGCGAGAGAGATGCAACATTGCGGCGAAGAGAGAGAGTTTGCAGAGAGTTGGTGAGTGGGTGGGAATTAATGATATGACAGGCCTTCCTTTCTACTTTGTCTAGAAGTGCGGTGTGAGAGGATCGTCCCCACACATGTGAACAATACAATGGAAGGCCCTATAGCCTCCTAAGCCCCCGATGACTACTTAGTCCACCTAATCGTTCAGTGGGAAGCAAAGATAGCAGACATTCTGAAGAGGTGGGAAAAGGGCACCGATGACTAACTGAAGCTGTTCCGGTCCAGTGGTGTGCAGAAGTTGATGTGAAGTGTGACGGGCCATGAGTGTGCAGTTTGTTGTGCAGAAGTCTAACTGAAGTGTGTTGAGACCCCCATTCGTGCAACCATGGTATGCAGAAATCGACCTGAAATGTTGTCGACCCACAAACCCCATCGTGTGTGCGTTTGACCCTTGAGTGTTCATTCCTCTTGTTGTTGCAAAACTGATTAGTCATTGGTCTTCACGAGAGTAATCCTTCTTTGTGCTCGGTATTTCTAGAGTTCGGTAATATTGATGTCGAGTGACGAAATTGCAGGTGAGACAACCCCAAGAGTCGTTACAACGGCAGAATCCTTGATGTTGCAATCCTAGGACCAATCAGTGATAATCTTGATTAGTGTAAACTTGTGTGCGAGAGCCCCGGCGTTGAGCATATCCCCGAACCCGGTAGTATTATATTTCTGTAATTACCCATTTATTGTGCTAGCTTCCAACGTTTGTTAGTATTCTGTATTCGGTGTCCCATTAATTAAAGGTATATGTTCGGTTTCCACGCTAGCTACAAAGTGTCGCATGCATTTGATATATAATTGTGTGTCTAGTGTTGTGTCGGTTAACGAGCCCCTCCCCAACGTGAATATCCTTGCATGTGTGTGTGTTCACTGTTCAGTCGAAATATGAGTTAGGGTTCCTCATCAGTGCTGTACATATTTGTTGGAGTTGTAGACAGTGTATAATTGTGCCAGGAATACCCAGTTGTATGTTATATTCTCCCAAGTGTTCGTGTTGTAGCGGGAAATAAGAGTTAATTAATTCAAGTATCATTATCCCGGAATATTCGACCCATTATATTAGCATAAGTCTAGATGTTCGAGTGTTGCATAATTGATCGAAGAGCTCACATTAAGTAGTAAGTGTGCTAATATGTAAAGTACGTGATCTTAGTGCCCCGTGCGTCTTCAGAGGTTATGTCCATGGGAGAGCTCTGTACCTAACCAGTGTGTTGTAAATGACCATGCATTGTGTACCGTCAAGCGATCCTCGAAGTATCTAAGGTTGTTGTTGTTGTTGATCCCTAGGCTGTCTGGCCGAGCAGTCCCAAGGTCCTGAGCAAGGCCAAGGCCATAACTGAGTGCCCCACAGAACCCTCTCAGCTTTACCCCTAAAGAATGCCCAGGTGACCGAAGCCGCTCCCAGGCGAGAGGCTGAGGAGAGTGTGGAAATGACACCGAAGCCCCTCTCATGATCAGGGCCCTGTGCCCCTTAACAGTTATGAAGAGAAAGTTGAGGGGCAAAGGAAAACTGTGACGCTATGGCTCACAGTCTGCCAACCAAGGTTGACAGTAGAGAGGTCAATCCACGGAAGAGACGCCGCCACTTGAGATTTAGAATATATATATAAGTGAAAGAAACACTCAGAGTAAGCTATGGGTATGGCAGAGAATGCTTAACTCTCATTCTGATAGACCAGCCCATCTCCAGAGCATCTAAGGTAATTGGCAAGAGTTGTGGAGGTACATACATACATACTAGAGATGGACCGAATATTCGTTTCGTATTCGTATGTCCGAATATTCGCTATGTTTTTCAATATTCGTATTCGTATTCGCATTTCCATTCATAGCTATTTGCAAATATGCGAATATGTTCACGAAACCAATAGAATATATACAAAAATTTTAAATATTAAATTTTAAAGTTAACACAAACGAATAAATAACAGTGTAGATGTGCGTTGGGGCCGCTAAAGTGGAATGAAGGAGGATTGAGCAGTGTTGCTACTTAACTGTATTTAATAGTACCAGATCAAACTAGTGAAAAGTAGGCCTACCAAATTATTCTAAAGTGGAATCACTGCCCGGTAAACGAACGTGTGCTGGACCTGGACATTTGAACCGTCGCAATATTGCCATTTCAGACATATCCAATGTAATAGCATGTCACTAAAATATATTCCATCATATTTCCTCACTGATTTCGTATTTAGTACCAGATATGGACTATTTTATTGGAAAATGTATAAAATGTACTTGAGAGAGTCAAGTGTACCAAATCTGGTACTTTAGTACCAAAAAAGCGGCAACATTGGGACTGAGGACTGGAAACATAAAAAATTGAATGGATTTAATTTTAATTATTCAATTTTCTATGGCTGAACTCTTACAATATATTAAACAATAATTCATACAGTTCATTTATGACATTTAAGAAATTACACATTCACATCGTCATTAATTTCTGGTAATTAATTTCCTAGTATTTTAATTAACGTTTGTTGGTGACATAAAAATTATTACCAGTTCTTGAAGGATGAAATAAGGATTGAAATATTCGCTATTCGTATTCGTATTCGCGAATTTTACAATAACAAATTCGTATTCGTATTCCCAAATAGTGAAAATTGATATTCGTTCCATCTCTAATACATACATACATAAAATTTTAAGACTGAGTGTTCCACACATAAGTGCAGTTTCAGTCTCTTGTCCTAATGCCGGTGTTCCAGGCAATCCTGTTAAGGGCTGCTTCACTTGTCAAGTTCTTGGATTTGAGATCGGCGCGTATAGTCCGATCCCAGGTCTTCCTCGGTCCACCCCTTGGTGCAACTCCCTCCACAATCACAGACCTGCATTTTTTCACCCAATTTTGTTCATCCATTCTCTCCACATGTCCATACCATCCCAGTCTACTTGTACGCATCACCTCGCTAATACTCTTTATACCTAAACGTCTCCTCAGCTCAACATTTGTTATTCTATCCTGTAGCCTGGCCCCACACATCCATCTCACCATTCTCATCGCATTACGCTCCATTCTGTTGACATCCTCTACTTTAACGGCCCATGTTTCTGAGGCATACGTCATTGCACTTCTAACACATGAGGCATACACCTTTCCCTTCAGGGGGAGAGGCATTCTTTTCATGGTCAGGATTGGCATCAATTCTCTGAACTTCCCCCAGCCACACCTAATTCTAGCAACACTGGCAGCC
This sequence comes from Paralithodes platypus, assembly GCA_032716605.1. Lineage (NCBI taxonomy): Eukaryota > Metazoa > Arthropoda > Malacostraca > Decapoda > Lithodidae > Paralithodes > Paralithodes platypus. The sequence goes on from CM064489.1 coordinate 11,217,803, forward strand.
TCGGCCCCACCACCGGCAGAGATGGTATCTCCTAGGTAACAAAACTTGTTCACCACCTCCAAAGACTCATTTCCAAAATTCACAGCCGCAGGATCATCACTTAACACAAGGTCGCCTTTGCACACTACGCACTCAAATTTATCTATTTCTGACTTATCCTTCGGCAGGGGCCCCTTTATTCTACTACAGCGCTTACTCCCATGGTGTACCCAACATCGACAGATGCTACATTGAATTGAGTTAACGCCCACTCCCTTTCCACACACTGCACATGGGTATGCACCGCTCTTTTCCACATTGCCTCTTCTCAATCTACAATGCATAACCTTGGTTTTGTTAATATTGAGTCTTAAGCCCTTGCTCGCCATGCCCTCTCTCCACTCTCTGAATTTGGCCTCAGCATCTTGCATACTGTCAGCTATTAGGACTAAATCGTCTGCATAAAACAGTTCCAACGGGAGTCTGCCTCTAAAAACTCTAGACAGTGCCTCCAAGACCATAATAAAGAGGAGGGGGCTTAACACTGAACCCTGATGGACTCTAACACGGACTGCGAACTCATCACTCAGGACACCCTTCACCCTCACAGCACTTCGCGAATCCTCATACATCTTCATTATCACACGCACCAGCCACTCTTCCACACCAAGTTTCCTCATAGCCCACTGCAAAACATCTCTAGGCACCCTATCAAAGGCCTCCTCCAGGTCTACAAACACAAAGTAAAGATCCCTGCCTTTTAGTAAGTATCTTTCCTGTATCTGCCTGACTATGAAGATAGCATAGCATCGGTTGTACCACGTCCTGGCATAAAACCAAACTGCATATCATCAATAGAGATGCTTTGCCTGATACTGTATACTGTATACTGTATATACATACTGTATGTATAAGTGTGTATTGTTATTATATTATGTCCCTAAGTGTCTAGGAAGTGAAAATACCAATATACGTCCCACGTGGAGTATAGACCAATATAGTTTAAACCAGTGCCTTGCCGTATACTCTATTTAAACCAGTGCCTTGCCGTATACTCTATTTAAACCAGTGCCTTGCCGTATACTCTATTTAAACCAGTGCCTTGCCGTATACTCTATTTAAACCAGTGCCTTGCCGTATACTCTATTTAAACCAGTGCCTTGCCGTATACTCTATTTAAACCAGTGCCTTGCCGTATACTCTATTTAAACCAGTGCCTTGCCGTATACTCTATTTAAACCAGTGCCTTGCCGTATACTCTATTTAAACCAGTGCCTTGCCGTATACTCTATTTAAACCAGTGCCTTGCCGTATACTCTATTTAAACCAGCGCCTTGCCGTATACTCTATTTAAATTCGCCAATGCTAGTTGTCCTATTTGAATTCGATAGTGCGACGTTAAATAGATTTCCATGGCGTTTCTCCCTCTCACCCCCCCCCCCCCCCCCCCCCCCCCCCCCCCCCCCCCCCCCCCCCCACCCCCCCCCCCCCCCCCCACCCCCCCCCCCCCCCCCACCCCCCCCCCCACCCCCCCACCCCCCCCCCCCCCCCCACACCCCCCCCCCCCCCCACCACCCCCCCCACCCCCCCCCCCCCCCCCCCCCCACCCCCCCACCCCCCCCCCCGAGCTTCTTTACTCCATTTTTTCTCCTAATTAACTTTGGTAACACCTACTTAATTAAGCCCCCGTCACATCTTTTCGATCTATGTAGGTGATGCGAAAAGGGCGCAGGAACACAGGTGCATGTGGTCAAATTGGACCACACTAGGCTGGATTATCCCGATTAATTTGTACCGGGGTGGCAGTTACGTGTGCTGCAGGTATACCAGTGAATATACCAGCGGGCAACCTGCGAGTAACCGCAGCATGCAGAAGTACCCGGCAACTATGAACAAATGTGGTCTACGAGGGTACAAGCGTATCTGCGGATGCCAGCCAGAAAGCTCGCAGTCTGTTAAACCGTGCACTACGGTGCACCTGCGATCGATGCCGACACTGCACCTGGCAGGTGATCTGCAGTTACCTGCAGTTGTTGCTGGAAGAACCACTGGCGTGTCCGCAGTACATCGCAGGTACAACTGGCGACGGATGGTGAGGAACCACCTGCCAGGGAGCATTTCCTGCGGCATGCGGCAACCTTTACCGCCGGCATACACATGCTTGCTGCAGGTATATTGCGAGTGAGTGCAGCAGCAAGTAAGGATGACGTCTGCCCATGTAATGCCTGTGGCTGCCTGTGTTATGCTTGCAGCTGTCCTAGGTACGGCACAGACATGGCTGGCGGATTTCCACAACAAATTTTTCGGTCGCCGGAAATTTCAAGCATGCTTGAATTTGTTGGGTGCCTTCCAGACCCATACTGGATCACCACGATTTACCACGGATGCCGCAGACCACAGGGCTGATGTGCCGCAGGACATGTCGGATTGCCTTAATCGGCAACAGTTGACATCAACATCGGGAAGCTGTGATGAGGTTTTATTAACCACCCGGCTTATCTGCCCACTGTCCTACCTGTCGTCCCATCTTTTCCCTTCTTTATAGGTGCACATCTGTGTGTAGTCAAGTGACTCCTTATGTAGTTCAATTTTGACAGTTCCATACTAAGTGTTTTACTAGAGGGCTTATTGAGACTCAGTACGTACTGTTTTCTCGATTACTCCAGCAATTATATTATAAGATATTGTGTTGTATCGGTGTTATGTGTATGGTTTGTCTGAATCTTACTATAGTGGTGCAATTGCAATAGTTACGTATACGGTAGTTATATGTACTTTATGATAGCATTAAATTATTGAGAAAAAATGAATCGTGCATTCTTGTACTATTGTATGTTATACGGCCAAACCTATTATTTACTCAGGTAAGCCTCAATAATAGCCGCATAAAACATTTAATTGAACTTGTTTACATAACCAAAAGGGATACGCACAAGGAGTAACAATCCTCTTTTATTTGTATTTTACTTAGTTAACGTGTGTTCAGTTTTCCTTATCGTGATATAATTTATTATAATTATATTTGTTTCCACCAAAACAATATTGTCTGGATACGGGGTCAGTCTTTTAAGGGGAGTCTCCACATGAAATATTTTTTTTCTGGACCCCTTTCTCCCCCATGTTTAGCCCCATTGCTTTTTTATATTTTATGACGTTCACCCCATTAGTTTGACGATTTTAAGAACTTTCGCCCCCTTTCTGTCAATGTTAAGACCTTCCGAGCCATTTAGGTGTCGATTTTTTCCTAGCGAGCGACAACGAGCCTGTAATTTATGAGGGACCGGCCTTCGGCCGGGAAATTTTTCTACCGAAAAATGTACAAACTTATCTTGAAAGGGAGTCTAGGGGGTGTTATTTTAAGCTTTATGGAGTTCTAGGGAACAAACTAAAAACCTCCCCTTAAGTAGTTGAGTAGTTGGAATAATAAAAAAAAAAAAAAAAATGTAGGCCTATGTAGGGTAGTCAAGTAAAATAGTACACAGGCCTACACAAAATATACACCACATATACACCACATACACCACATAATTATACACAAAATATACACCACATTATACACCACATATACACAAAATATACACCACATATACACCACATAATTATACACAAAATATACACCACATATACACCACATATACACAAAATATACACCACATATACACCACATACACCACATAATTATACACAAAATATACACCACATTATACACCACATATACACAAAATATACACCACATATACACAAAATATACACCACATATACACCACATACACCACATAATTATACACAAAATATACACCACATTATACACCACATATACACAAAATATACACCACATATACACCACATAATTATACACAAAATATACACCACATATACACCACATATACACAAAATATACACCACATATACACCACATACACCACATAATTATACACAAAATATACACCACATTATACACCACATATACACAAAATATACACCACATATACACAAAATATACACCACATATACACCACATACACCACATAATTATACACAAAATATACACCACATTATACACCACATATACACCACATATACACAAAATATACACCACATATACACCACATAATTATACACAAAATATACACCACATATACACCACATACACCACATAATTATACACAAAATATACACCACATATACACCACATATACACCACATAATTATACACAAAATATACACCACATACACTACATAATTATACACAAAATATACACAAAATATACACCACATATACACCACATAATTATACACAAAATATACACAAAATATACACAACATATACACAAAATATACACAACATATACACAAAATATACACCACATATTCACCACATATACACCACATATACACACAATATACACCACATATATACCTAAAATACACCACATATACACAAAATATATACACCACATATACAGGTAGACATCATTGCAGGGTTATAGGCGCACACACTTTCACAAATAAACAAATAAATAAATAAATAAATAAATAACTAAAATACATATATATTATTATTTGTAAATACATCAACTAAATCAAAACATAAATTGCTCAGAGATTCTACCCTGCTAGTGGTGTAGCTTTTCGAGTTAATTAAAAGGGGACATTTGTTTTTAAAATGTTGCACACATAAGAGTATCTGGAAACGTTCTGTATATAAATCAGACTAATAATTTTATATTAAATTTACGACTTTAATTAAATGTTCTACGTACAGATATACACGACTCCGTCACCTCTAATTTAATGAAGGTCACTTTCCAAATTACGCATGCAATTATACATATCGGATGAACATTATATACTGCCATATGTATTGAATGCATGGATAGATAGACTAATAACACTAATATGAACATTTTCATGGTTCAGCTAGTAAAATATTAGCAGTTTTGTGCAAGTTTTGTCCCTTCTCCAGATATATGTCAACAACATATCTCAAGAATAAGATCTTGTCTACACACCTCCTTCTCTTCCTAAACCCGCCCTGCTCCTCACCTACCCATTTCTCCGCTCTCACTCATTCTCTTGATTACTACTCTGCTGTACATCTTCCCTACTATATTACTACTCTGCTGTACATCTTCCCTACTATATTACTACTCTGCTGTACATCTTCCCTACTATATTACTACTCTGCTGTACATCTTCCCTACTATATTACTACTCTGCTGTACATCTTGATTACTACTCTGCTGTACATCTTCCCTACTATATTACTACTCTGCTGTACATCTTCCCTACTATATTACTACTCTGCTGTACATCTTCCCTACTATATTACTACTCTGCTGTACATCTTCCCTACTATATTACTACTCTGCTGTACATCTTCCCTACTATATTACTACTCTGCTGTACATCTTGATTACTACTCTGCTGTACATCTTCCCTACTATATTACTACTCTGCTGTACATCTTCCCTACTATATTACTACTCTGCTGTACATCTTCCCTACTATATTACTACTCTGCTGTACATCTTGATTACTACTCTGCTGTACATCTTCCCTACTATATTACTACTCTGCTGTACATCTTCCCTACTATATTACTACTCTGCTGTACATCTTCCCTACTATATTACTACTCTGCTGTACATCTTCCCTACTATATTACTACTCTGCTGTACATCTTCCCTACTATATTACTACTCTGCTGTACATCTTCCCTACTATATTGAAGAGACATATTATCCCCTGTGATTACCACACACTCCTCTCTCCCTTTTACCATTATACAGGGGGACTATTATGTCTTGTTTGATTTCCAGTCCTCAGGCACACTTCCCTTCTCCCATGGTATTCTACACATTTTCCATACCAATTCAATCACTCTCTCACCACCATACTTCAAGCATCTCCCCAAACACTCCATCAATTCCTGATACTTTACCCATCTTTACCCTTTTCAAAACCATACACACTTCTGACCTCCTAATCCCCACCCTCCTCCTCCGCTGCTTCTCTTCTTGTCCCTCTCATACCCCATACAACTACTGTATGTTTGTTGATAGTAGATAGTGCTCTCTCCATCTATCGACTCTTTCTTGCTTCTCCACTAGCATTCACCCATACCTATCTTTCACACCCTTACTACTTACTTTGTCACTCTCCTTAACTTGCTTGACCTTTTTCCATAAACATTTTTTTACACTCCCTCCACTTGACACATAAATTCCTTTCAAATTCCTCATCAACTCTTCTCTTACTTCCCTCAATACTCAATTTTTCTCCACTTAGATTTCCCTTTTCTGCCTCTCCAAATGTTAATTCCCTTTATTACCCAACCACTCTCTGTATGCTTTCATTTGCATTCACCTGCTTGTCTCACCTCCTCAATCCACCATGCAGTTGCTTTCACTCTCTCTCCCCCTTCATCTAACCCCTCGTACCTCTTACATTTCTAAATGTTATTAGTCAGCATTCGTTTTAACTTCAGCTATTACAATATTCCCTTCAGCTCCAACTATAACAATATTTATCTCAACTGTGGCTGATCATGTTCCATCTCTTTCTCTCTCTCTCTCTCTCTCTCTCTCTTCCTCTCTCTCTTCCTCTCTCTCTTCCTCTCTCTCTTCCTCTCTCTCTTCCTCTCTCTCTTCTTCTTCTTTTCCTTCAACTTTCCTTTTTTATCGGATATGCCATATCTACTAGAATTAAGTCCTGAACACCTCGTTTGGATCGTAAGGTCTGTGTGGCCAGTGTGTATATGTAAATTTATGTAAATTTACCTCTCTCTCTCTCTCTCTCTCTCTCTCACTCTCTCTCTCTCTCTCACTCTCTCTCTCTCTCTCTTACTCTCTCTCACTTCTTTTCTATCCTTTCTTTCAACTTTCCTTTTCTATCGGATATGCCATATCTACTAGAATTAAGTCCTGAGCACCTCGTTTGGATCATAAGGTCTGTGTGGCCAGTGTGTATATGTAAATTTCTCTCTCTCTCTCTCTCTCTCTCTCTCTCTCTCTCTCCTCTCTTCTCTCTCTCTCCAATCTCTCTCTCTCTCTCTCTCTCTCTCTCTCTCTCTCTCTCTCTCTCTCTCTCTCTCTTATTTTTGCCTGCTAACTGTGGAATTCCCCTGCACTAACAACATCGTTACCAAAGTCTCAACGGGCAGGGAATATAATAATTTATTCACATCTTCTTTTTATAATGAGAGTTTTGGGACTTTGCTCATGGGGGTGACGTGTATATATTAGTTTATAGTCGTGGCGTCTAGGCTATATGATATATCTACAATATAAGGAATATAAGGAGTATAAGGGAGTAAGGAAAGCTGAGTCAATTATATATATATATACAGTATACATACCTTATATATATATATATATATATATATATATATAAGGTATGTATTACAGCTTAGTTATACTCTAGCTGGTTAAATATATAAGTAAATGTAGTTATAGTACTCATACTTGGAGTTATAATGATTAATAGTGCAACTCAATAATATAGACTTTGAGTTATAGTGGTGAGAGTGATCATTCATTTTACTAAGTCAATGAGTTACCTTATGAGAGTACAAGTGAATACCAGAGATTGAGTTTGAGGTACTGTAAGTAGTGAATTCTTAAATGTTAGTGGTTAGTGTTTAGTCTATTTTAGTATTCATTCATATATTGTGTTAGTGTCCTTGCTATCCCTCAATCAAGCTTAAAGAAACACTCCCTACTGTGGACCGATAAATTTGTACAATTTTCGATAGTAAAATGTCCCGGCCGAAGGCCGGGTCTTCTTAAATATACAGGCTCACTATCGCTTGCCAGGACAAAAAAAGACACGTTAAATGGCACGAAAGTTCTTAAAATTGACAAGGAAATGGGACGAAAGTGGTAAAATAGCCAAACTCATGGTCGGAACGCCTTAAAATCTCAAAACTAATGGGGCTAAACATGAGGGAGAAAGGGGTCGAGAAAAACGCTCTTCCTCCCCTTAAGAGTGACAAGGGAGGAGAAGGAACTGAGAACTTAAACTCTCTCTCGTGGTTTTAGTCAGAGTGAATGGTGTCAGACTCTCAGACAGTGAGGAGGGTGGTGAGCATGAGTGAAGGGTGAAGAGTCAGCAGTTTTGTTTACGATTCTCGAAATACAGTAGCGACTAATGGAGGAACGCGTATATTTCGACTTGTTTACATCTCATAAGTATAAACAATCTAAATAAATATATACAGTAGGTGTGGTCAGATTAACAAAAGGGTTATGAAAGTGAAGTTAGATTTGTGATTATCTAAGGGGTTATGAATTAAATATAAATATATGATTAAATATGGTATTTATAGGGAGTATAAATTATAAGATATGGTGTTAATATGGTTATTTAATTGTTATAGTGCCCCATCAATTGTTATAGTGCCCCATCAATTGTTATAGTGCCCCATCAATTGTTATAGTGCCCCATCAATTGTTATAGTGCCCCATCAATTGTTATAGTGCCCCATCAATTGTTATAGTGCCCCATCAATTGTTATAGTGCCCCATCAATTACCCCTTCCATTCGTATAATCATTGGGCTATCAGAGTGCTGTTAGAGGTTTTTAGTTTGCTTCCTAGACCTCCATCAAGCACCAAATATACCCCCCAAGACTCCTCGAAATAAAGTTGTAAATTTATCAGCATAAAAAAATTCCCAGCCGAAGGCCGATCCCTCGTAAATTGCAATCTCGCTATCGCTCGCCAGGAAAACAAAACATCTAAAGGGCTCGAATGGTCTTGCAATTGATGAAGACATGGGGCGAAAGGTATAATAAATCACCAAGCCAATGAGGTGAACGTCTTTAAATCTCAGAACAAATGGGTTTAAATATGAGGGAAAAGGGGGTCCAGAAAATGTGTTACCCCCTAATGTAAAAATAACCTCCATCATCTAAGAGACTCAAGGGCGTGAGATAGTTACGTGGGTTGGTTTTAAGGGGAGATGGTTGTTTTTATCGGGCCCCATTAGTTTTCCTATTCTAAGACGATCGCCCCATTAGTTTTCCTATTCTAAGACGATCGCCCCATTAGTTTGCCGAGCTTAAGACTTTTCGCTCCATTTCTTTGTCAATATTAAAATATGTTGTGCCATTTAGATGTCGAAATCGCTCTGTAATTTAGGAGGATCCAGCCTTCAGCGGGGACATTTATCTGCCGAAAAATGTACAAATTTATCTAGATGGGGGATGTTGGGGATGTTCTGTTAAGCTTGATGGAGGTCTAGGGAAGAAATTAAATGAATAATAACCAAATAAATACGTCGATCAATATATATTCCGTTCCCCACTTAACCCCTTCTGTACCGGCGATTTATTTCTAACTTTATTCTGGCTAATTTTAGACCATTTTATTCAGCTTAAAAATGGCCTCTAGCATTTATTAGGCCGTGAACCATTTATTAGGCCGTGAACCATTTATTAGGCCGTGAACCATTTATTAGGCCGTGAACCATTTATTAGGCCGTGAACCATTTATTAGGCCTCCAGCATTTATTAGGCCGTGAACCATTTATTAGGCCGTGAACCATTTATTAGGCCGTGAACCATTTATTAGGCCTCCAGCATTTATTAGGCCGTGAACCATTTATTAGGCCGTGAACCATTTATTAGGCCGTGAACCATTTATTAGGCCGTGAACCATTTACATTTACCTTTTTACTACCGCAGCTCCTTCTTAAGGGGAGGTTTTTAGTTGATTCCCTAGACTTCCATCAAGCTTAAAATTACTCTCCCTTGACCCCCTTTCAAGATAAATTTGTACATTTTTCGGTAGAAAAATGTCCCGGCCAAAGGCCGATTCCCCTTAAATTTCAGGCTCGCTATCGCTCGCCAGGAAAAAATCGACACCTAAATGGCACGAACGGTCTTAAATTTGACAGAAATGGGGCGAGGGTTCTTAAAATCGCCAAACTAATGAGGCAAGCATCTTTAAATCTCACAAGCAATGGGGCTAAAGATGAGGGAGAAAGAGGTTCAGAAAAAAAATCCTCCAGGTGGAAATCTCCCCTTAAACAGGACAAAATCGCCTATATGTAGCTAGAATAACATTTAAAATACGCCGTCGGTACAGAAGGGGTTAACTCTTTATTTTAACCCCTTCTGTACCGGTGCCGTCTGTTATAATTTATTCTAGCACTATATAGACGATTTTATGCAGCTTAGGAAGGATCTGGGGTAGCTAAAGGGGTTGATTGAGACAGTTCGAAGCCTTATAATGGCTAGAGATCCTTCCTGAACTGAATACAATCGATTAGTAGTAGCCAGTATCAAATGCAAAAGACGTCGACGGTACAGAAGGGGTTAAGGTTGCATTGACAAAAAATACATTATACCAAAATGCTGTAATATATTTGTTAGTTCCTATTTTGACCTAGATATGTGTGATTTTTTTTTTTTTTTTTTTCATTGTTTTCTGTTGTGTTGTCCCTATTCTGGCTCTGTCTTGAGTCGGCCACCCCCAAAAAATAGACAAAAAAAAGAAAAGAGGGAAAGAAAAGAACAAAAAATAGGAAAAATGGGGACAAAAGAAAACAAAATAGGACAAGTGGGGATTGGGCCTGAGTATATAGAATAAAATATAATAGATTTTGGTTATTCATTAGCATTAAGTTTACATTAACCCCTTGAGGATTATGACGCGTGTGAGAGTGTATTGTAGCTAACATTAGACGATTTTATTCAGCTTTGGAAGGCCCTCTAGCAGCCAAATGGGTAAAAACTACTTCAATCATCTCTCTGTCTCCCATAATTCCTTCCAAATCTGACTAATTTCGTCTAATGATAGCCGGAATAAACTGTTATAACGCGTCATTATCCTCAAGGGGTTTATTAATCGTAGGTGATAATTATACTCAAACCTAACAAACATAACCATTTCGGAAAATTGTAGTGTAAAAAAAACTTGCAAAATAAACAAACCAAACACGGGAACGACACAATATACAACCATATCTATATTTCAAACACTGGCTTAGGGAAAACAATACTTCTATAGTTCGCATAAAAATTCAAACTATAAAATGAAATACTGCTGCGTGCAATTAAAACTGTTGTTATTATGCGAGGGGTCGGGGATCGTAAACGGAATTCTAAAATAAAGTTCTGGGGGAAAAATGCAAATTGATTCTATATAACAAAACAAATGCTGCATGGTTATTTTCTTATTTTTATATATAATGTATTTATTTATTTATGTTTTGCCCTACCAGAATGACTTTAACCCCTTCCGTACCGGTGACATTATTTGTATTATATTCTGGCAACTATTATACGATTGTATTCAGTTTAGGAAGGACGTCTACCCATTACAAGGCTACCTACGATCTCAATTAATCGGTTAAGGGGGGATGGACTTATTTATTTGCATATTTGCTTATCATGTTATTGTCTTTTTTTTTTTAGTGTCCTCCCTAGATCTCCATCAAACTAAAAAAAAAACACCCCCAAGACCCCCCTTCAAGATAAATTTGTACATTTTTCGATAGAAGAATGTCCCGGCCGAAGAACGATTCCCCTTAAATTACAGGCTCGCTCTCGCTCGCCAGGAAAACATCGACACCTATATTGCATGAAAAGTCTTAATATTGGCAAAAATATATGACAAATCATTTTAAAACCACCAAACTAATGAGGCAATCGCCATAAAATCTGAAAACTAATGGAGCTGAACATGAGGGAGAAGGGGGCCATAAAAATAGACCATCTCCCCTTCAGCTGCCATATATCCTTCCCTAGCTTCATAAAATCGTCTAATCGTCACCGGTACAGAAAGGGTTAATTATTTCGGTGTCTCCATTATAGGTAGGCCAGAAATCGTGAAGGCTTAATTCTGTAACTCAAACAGGGCTAGAGCAAATGGGGTGTACATTTGCACACCGGTTCCCTATAATATGCCTGACGCTTCCCAAATGGTAGATGTAATAACTCGATTACTCTAAGACTCGGTTTCATTTGAGCTGGCGATAAATTGAATCCCTTAATAGCTAATTTCTCGATATTTGAGGGAAGAATATAAATGTCTCTATATCATCTATATCTCTAAACTACTATGTCTCTGTATCATATTTAGACCAAGTTTATATAATTACTAACATATATATATCACTACCAACTCTTCCAAATAACTGATAAATCTTGATGGGACCTTGGCAATTTACCGTCAGTTGAAAATAAACCGAGTATAGTCCCTATTGAGTTACATAGGTTAGTGGTCTATCTATAATACATTGACTATAACCCTTTCAGTATGATGATGACGACGTGTGTTTTTGTGCCTTTCATGCGATACCCTGTTCATGATGGGGAGGCCAATAATCCAAACCTCTACCTCAGCCCTCTTGATGGTGTAATGGTTATAGCGTGTAAGTTCTATATGTGATAGCCTAGGTTCGAATCCTGGGAGAATCACATGTTTTCATTAATTTCATGTTGGAGTGTTATTGGTGTTAAGGGGAGATTTCCACCTGGAGGATTTTTTTTCTGGACCCCTTTCTCCCTCATGTTTAGCCCTATTGCTTTTGAGATTTTAAGACGTTCGCCCTAGTAGTTTGGACATTTTAAGACATTTTGCCCCATTTCTGTGAATTTTAAGACCTTTCGTGCCATTTAGGTGTCGATTTTTTCCTGGCGAGCGATAGCAAGCCTGTATTTTAAGAGCCCGGCCGGGACATTTTTCTACCGAAAAATGTAAAAATTTATCTTGAAAGGGGGTCTAGCGGGTGTAATTTTAAGCTTGATGAACACGTAGGGAACAAACTAAATACCTCCCCTTAAGAACGATGTCAAAAATGTGTCAGAAATGATAGTCGTCTGATACGTAAAACATAAATTATCATAGCCTCTCATAATTTAAAAAGGCCTTCATTCCTTTAGCTGTTATTTCTACCATTTGGGAAGAGTCAGCCAGGGAGTAGGTGTGAGGAATGACAGCCCATTTGTTCTAACCCTTTTTTAGTTAGAGTGGTCTTACATAGGATAAACAGACTATCAGACGATTGTATGTAGGTTAGGAAGGACCGATGGATTTATTTAACAGATGAACACGGTTTCTATTAAGGGGGGATGGTTGCTTTTCCTGGACTCCCTTCTCCCTCGTGTTTAGTCTCATTAGTTTTGAAATTTGAAGACGTTCGTTCCGATCAGTTTGTCGATTATAAGATCTTTCATCCCTTTTCTTTGTCAATATTAGGATCTTTCGTGCCATTTAGGTGTCGTCTTTTCCTGGCGAGCAACAGCGAGCCTGTAATAACGAAAAATGTACACATTTATCTCCAAGGGGGGTTTAGGAGGTGTTTTTTAAGCTTGATGGAGGTCTAGCAAGGAAACTAATTCATAAATAAATAAATAGACCCTACCCGCTTAACCCTTTGATTCCCATAGGCATAGATAGACCAACAAATAGACCCTACCCGCTTAACCCTTTCATTCCCATAGGCATAGATAGATCTTGCCTAAGCTGAGTGAAACTGTACAGTATATTACCCACAATACAATGGGTTAAGGGAGCCCACCTCTCTTTTTTTTCTCTTGCTCTCCCTCTCTCTTTGGCTTGTATCCATTCGACCCCATTCAGCCTACTGTTTTAAGACGTTTACCCCCATTCAGGTGTCAATATTTTCCTGGCGAGCGGTAGCGAGCCAGCATATATATTTTTTGTTTTGACAGCAAGCTAAATTTGTACATATTTCGATAGAAAAATTTCTCCGGCGAAGCCGGATTTCTCCATACAATGCTGGCTCGCTATCGCTCGCCAGGAAGAAATCGACACCTGGATGAGGATAAACGTCTTAAAACAGTTGGCTGAATGGGGCCGAATGAATACAAGCCAGAGAAAGAGAGAAGAAGAGAAAAAGATAAAAACAAGCCGGTGACCCCCCCTTAATTAAGCATGCACATCTGTATATCGAAAGGCTTAAGCAGGAAGCATCTTTTAACCTTTAACCTTTAACCTTTTAACCTTTAACCTTTTAACCTTTAACCTTTTAACCATTAACCTTTTAACCTTTTAACCTTTAACCTTTTAACCTTTTAACCATTAACCTTTTAACCTTTTAACCTTTAACCTTTTCAACACGATGACGTCTTATTCTGGGCACCGTTAGACGATATTCTTAAGTTGTATAATTTACCTCTACAGGGCTCGAAGGGGGTAAATACGCTCTCAATAACCACTCTGACTAATTAAAATGTAAAACTTGCAAACTAAACAAACCAAAATTGGGACAAGGACAATATAAAGTCAAATTAAATTATCAAAATCGCTATGTGGAAACAACCTTTACTAAAATGAAAATTATTAAATAAAAGAACACAATCCACCACATAGGGTGTACATTACTACATGAGCAAGTTAATCTGTTTCCCAAGCAAACTAATCGCACATATAACAACGCACTATCGTCACGTTAAAGGAAGTAGTCAAGTTTGGGAAGTCCGGGACGTTCTGGCAAATTTTACTAAACTCTGCATGAATAAAGAAACTATATGTTAAATGTCAAAATATTATTTAAAATCAAATTTGCAACATGACAAGACATTAAAATAGTACAAAATACAAATATTGATAAGATATCTATACTATTACAAAATAATATATAAAATACAGTACAGCACTCACTAACGATAGTGCTATCGGGTAGGTACCTGTAAGCATAGCATGCCTCAAGTGACCCCTATCAATAACTACCCTACAAATAACCTACATTTATAGCACAAATAAACTAAGGAAATCGCAAAAGTAAGCAATTGATACTATCGACAATGAATACATATAATATAAAGACAAATAATTACAAAATATGAAGTAACAACAGATTTAAACAAAGAGTACTCTTTTAACAAGAACAATAAATTTAAAAAATCATCAATATTAATATAATAATAATATAGAAAGAAAAAGATAAACAATAAATACAGACAAAAAGTAAGCTGAGGTTATACAAGAAACTTCAAGTTAAAAATGCTTGATTAAAATTATTGATGTCAAATTTTAGAATACAGTCACAATAATTGACCCTAAAAAGATTAAATTTATGGAACAATTTACTTGCCTCAAAACCTCTGTCCACTAAGAGTCTGTATAGTAACCTAGCTCTAGCCCAAAAGTCATCTACTTTAGTGCAGATTTTACAAAATCTTATTAATTGGGAATAAAAACAGTTATAAGTTATTTTACTATCGATATTACTACTAGGGAAAGGAAAGTTTATTACGTTAAAATTAAAATCATCAACTTTGTGATATACTTTAAGTATGCACTGTTCATTAACAATCTCTATATTTATATCAAGAAAATTTTCAACTTTATAATTTACGTTACATTGTGTGAGGGGAATAGAATTAGGGTAAATAAGTTTAGCAACTTGATTAAAATTTAACAAATTGCAAACAAGAATATCATCAATATATCTACTATTATTACTTAACAGTTTAGCAAGTGCTAATTTTTCTGGAATTTTATTTTTCTTGCTACTGTCAACTAAGTCTTTTATATATTTAAATTCTAAAGCAAGCAAGAATAAGTCTGCAATTAAAGGGCTAGCATTTCCACCCATAGGAATTCCTAATATTTGTTTGAAAATGTACGGCCCGAATCTAACATAAGTAAAAGGAGGAATTTAAGGGCATCTTTAAGTTTAGTTCTATCAAAATATACAGAACTAGTGGGAGTAGAGCTAAGTGATGCATTATTAAAATATGTATAAACATTTATGAAATAATTACCATTCCTAACGAACCTGTCAAAGTGCAAATCTATAATAAAGCAAAGCTCTGAATATACTAAATCTAAAGGCAAATTGGTATACAAAGTTGAAAAGTCGAAGCTATGTACCGAGGTAACTTTCGGCATGGTATTTATTTTATCAATAACTTCTAACGAATTGTCAACACTCCAATAATAGTTAATGCCAGTTCTTTTCATGATGGTATTACAATATCTTTTATGAGTACTTTTAATGTATTTTAAGCAATTTACGACTTGTTCTGATAGAGTTTTAGTGGTAGCAAATTTTGCTCCGGCAATAAAGCGATATTTATAAGGTCTTTTATGAAATTTAGGTAACATGTATAATTTTGCAATGCACTTGTTCTTATCAGAAAGTTTAATATCAAATATTATATTTTTCTTGGTATGTTCATCGATTAAGTTATCAATATTCAGATTATTTTGAATTTCATAAACAGAATTACCGCAAATATTTTTACGTAATATGTTACCCTTAATACCTAATTCTTTTTTCATATTTTCAAGATAAAATTTCTTACATGTGAAGCTATAATTATTGCTGGCTTTATCTACTGTAGTGATTACAAAATGTTTATGTAAATTTATTAAATCAGCTTTAAGTTTATTATAATTATAGTCTATAAAATCTGAAAGATTAAATTCATTTTTAAGCGAGAAAATTTTATTTCTAATTAACTTAATTAATAATTTAGACCATGCTTCTAGTTCTCTTGCATTGCAGCACGCAATTTTTAACAATTTATCTTTTAATTTATTGACTGAAAAAACAATATCTTTTAAAATTATGTCCCATGTTACTTTATTACTCCCTATTCTAAATTTAAACCCTTTACGACATAGCTCCGCTAATTTGTCGTTTGCAAAATGTTTAACTAGTTCTACATCACCTGTTAATATGTGACATATCGGACTATAAATGAACTTTGCTAGTGCATCACGTCTGCTAGCTGGCATATCCATGACTCTTTCACACACGCATTTATTATTATTGAAAATATCATTATCTGAAAGATTTCCTAAAACTTTATTATAATTACAAATAATAGACCCAACAGGTCGTTCATATGAATACACTATTAATGGTTTGAAATCTTTACAACCATCTGGTAACATGGACTTAACTTTCTTTGAATTAATAAGACTGTTAACATTAATTTTGTCTAAAATTTTAGAGGAATAATTTAAAGTGGACATGACTTTATCTTTAATACGGTTATCTTTGGATTTCTTAGAATTAGCTCTAATATATCCCATAAAAGCAAAGACTATATTCTTAAATTTATTTGTGAAATTATGTTTATTATTTAGAATATTTTCTATAAAAGGAGCAAAACTTTTCTTTTGTAGGCCTTTCAATGAGTCTTTTAATTTTTTAATTCCGAAATTTCGATATAATGAATATAAATTATTAACAATAATTTTAATATCAGACCTGTTTTTCTTTTTATTAAATGTATTTAGTCTTCTTTTACCGTGTCTACCAGGTCTTCTGTTTAAAACAGGGAAGTTAAAATATGGGTTATTAAAATCGTTTTTTAATAAATCTTTATACAAAATGTTGCCTACATTTTTTATTTGATTGTTAAGTCCAAATGGATAGATGGTCATTAATTTTCCAATCCAATAATTTTCTCTATCTAAAATTTTTTGATTACTTTGAACAATTTCTATAATTTTGTATTTACAATCAAATTTAGTACAATCTGTGTTAAAATGCTTATATAGAAGAATCTTGGAGTCGATGCCGTTCTTAATTCCTGATCTATGCCCGTAGGCTCTTTCTCTTAAACATTGCTCCGTCTTTCCAACATATTGTATACCACATTTCTCACAGGTTATTAAATAGATAACATTCTTTACTTTACATGGAGATGTTACATTAACAGAAGAATTTAGAAACAAAAATTTTGTATTGGTAATGTAACTTTTAAAAAATGTTTGATGTTCAAAATCAAATTCATTCACACAGAGTTTACATTTACAGTTATCAACGAAAAGACGCCGGTTATTTTCATTATTATTTTTCATTTTTAAGTTTTTATAATTTTGCCGGGTGCGAGAGTACAAAGAATAATCTGACACATAGTCCGTGGCCGGTCCTGGTTCGTCAACGAACGTAGACGCTTCTTCATTAAGGGGAGATTTCCACTTGAGGGATTGTTTTCTGGATCCCTTTCTCCCTCATGTTTAGCCCCATTGCTTTTGAGATTTTAAGACTTTCGCCCCATTAGTTTGGCGATCTTACGAACTTTCGCCCCATTTCTGTAAATTTTAAGACCTTTCGTGCCAATCAGGTGTCGATTTTTTTCTGACGAGCGATAGCGAGCCTGTAATTTAAGAGGAACCGGCCTTCGGCCGGGACATTTTTCTACCGAAAAATTTACAAATTTATCTTGAAAAGGGGTCTAGGGGGTGTAATCGTAAGCTTGACGGAAATCTAGGGAACAAACTAAAAACCTCCCCTTAAACTGCACATAAAATCGTCTAGCTAAAGCCAGCATAGAAGGTATAAAGGCGTCATCGAAGGTATAAAGGCGTCATCGAAGGTATAAAGGCGTCATCGAAGGTATAAAGGCGTCATCGAAGGTATAAAGGCGTCATCGAAGGTATAAAGGCGTCATCGAAGGTATAAAGGCGTCATTGTGCTGAAGGGGTTAAATGGTACGTTGTTTACATTAGTTGTTTTGGGTATTCTTGTTTTGCACACTAAAACACAAACATACACATGTACTCCTCTATCGCTAATACAACCATCAGTGTTCTTCAGAGCTCTCTTAGTGTATACCCCCTCCATCGAGGTGCGTGTGAGGCACCCACCTTTCAACACAGTCCCACTCCTATTCTGTCCAGCTCTCCAACCCAAGAATTGGGAAATTTGTTCAGTCTTTCTTCTACTCAACAAGTGAACTCTGGAACTCTCTCACTCTCTCACTCAATCAATTTGTCCTTCATCCTATGACTTAGACTGCTTTAAACTGTGGATGTCCCATCATTTTGACCCCAACGTCCCGTGAATTTGGCTCTCTGTCACTCTTTTGACTTTGGGGGGAGACACTCGTACAGGCAATCTGCCTTTTGTTTCCTTCATATACATAGAAAATAAAACTTGCATACACACACGTAATGAAACGCACTTTACACGCACATTTTATTATGGTGACAGTTACAAAGTGGTGTACAATCTATCTTATTCTAGTTACATTATAGTTTATCTTATTGTACCAGTACCTCCCTACAATCAACCTAGTTGTTCCCCAATTCGTCCCTCCGCCACGACCATTTCAAAGTCCAAGTCTCTCACTCTTCTCCTCTGTAGCGGGGAGGACCTTGTACCCCTGAGACATAGGAGTGCAGACCTGAGAAGAGAGAAAGAGAGCCGGCATCTCATCCAAGTTATGACTTGGCTTCTATGCTGGCGCTTTTTCTCCGATATTTGTTCAGCTAATCTGGCATAGAAGACACTTGCAGAAGGTCCCATTCCTCCCGACGATGAGAAGACCAGAGGAGTAAAGCTTCCCTGATCCCTGTTCAAAATTCTTTCATCATAAGCGCATTTTTTCTCACTTTCGTTTCTCAAGTATGCCGCCTTGTGTCCTCGCTCACGATATGTTTGTGCTCTTGGGTTGAAGATTCTGATGTCGAAAAAAACCTGTTGTCCCCTCGTCCAAAAAACTCGAGCACTTACGTCCACTCTTGCTTCATTTGAAGTATTTGCAGTATTGTGGGCCAAGCGCTGTCCGTCCATAGGCAGAAGTTCCGGTTCGATTCTGACATCATGGCACACCTCGTCCAGCATTTGTGCAGTGATGTCTCGTACTTCATCATGCCGGATACAGATGAATCCTCCTTTCTTACAGGTCATACAGTGGTCTGAGTTGTTTATTTCACTGCATGCACATTTCAGCGGCAGGTTCGAAACTGGCCACCCATACCTCAAGGCTACGGCATCATTGAATTCTTGTTTATTTAAGCTGAAGCCTTTTTCCTTTATTGGTAATGATGTGAGCCAATTTGAAGCCCCCGTGTCTTGTGCCATCTCAACTCTCATTTTCAGTTCTTCACTACATACAGTCTTAATTTGTTCTAGGCTATGTTTCTGTCTCTCTTCTCTGCTCTTTGTAATTTCCTGTCTTGCATTTCCTTGTTCCTCTTCGTCCACCTCATCGTTTTCATTTTGCTCCCGTATTTTTTCTGTCAGAGACGTAGTAAGTTTAAGGGAATTTTGGTACTCATGAGGTGCCGCCTCCACTGGATTTATGATCCCCATACCTCCGAACCTTGGCGGAAGAGCTAATAGATCTCTTAGCTCTTGCGTGACGCCTTCCATCTCTGTTAAAGCAGGTATGAATGCTCCTCTGATTGCTTCTTCCAGCGGTTGGAGCATCTGTCCAATGTCAGGCACTGTTCTCATAAGAAAGGTCCATCTGTGCTTAACACCATATGTGAAGGCAGTATATGCAGCATGTGGTTTAGATTTCGCAATGTCTGCCTGGGTTTTCACTTCCTTTACCCACTCTGCTACCTTTTTTCGCACATAGACTCTCTTGCATTCTTCTGTGCCTATTACTGCTCCCAAATGGCGTTGAACCTCCTTTGTAATCTTCACTCCTGTCCCATCAAAAGTCCGCACCGCTTCTTCATACTTGTCTTCTTTCACTATTAGTACAGATTTACTAGCATTCGAATGGTACCCAATGACTTTGCCAACCGATTGTACTCTCCGCCACCATTCTTTGAGATCCCCTATTCTTCCTGCACCTGTGAGGTCATCTGCATATGCCACTTGTTTCACTCGGGTTGCCTCATGTTTTATTTTCTGCTGCAGAATAGATAGTGCCAGTGCGTACATTGCCATTGCCACTGGATCTCCTTGCGTTGTTCCTTCATTTGATTTGAGAATTTTCATTTCTTCCTTCTTTGTGCTTCCAAACTATATACAGGTTAGCTGGCTCCTTATAAGTGTTTTCTATGTACTTTGCGATGCTCGGGCATTTGATCTTGATGTTGTGAATAGCTGTCTCCCTATTAATGGTGTTAAAGGCATTTGTTGCATCCACTAGCAGTACCGCTTCACAATCTTCCTCATCATACACCTTCCCCATTGCATGTATGGCTGCTTCTCCTCCGGCTTGCTGTCCTGCACATAATTGTAAGTTGCCCACTGCTCTTTGTGCATCTTTTCCAAATACGGACATGATTGCTTTTCCTATGATCCTTCTAAGAACTTCCCCAACGCCTACTGGTCTAACTCCTGGATTCTTATTTAAAGGTATCAGGCGACATGCTGTCAGAGCTTCTATGTTCACGCATGGTGATGATGCAAGTTTCTTTGCCAGCATTGCTATTGCTTCACAAAGGTCACCCGCGGCTGAACCAAACTTGTTTTGACTTAGGAAGTTCCTCTAAGTCTTAGCATCTACACCTGATGGACCTGCTCCTCCCTGTGTTTTCAGTGCCTTTCTCCATACGAGGTCTCCAGTTATATTCTCATATATCACCGGGTCTGGAGGAACATATTCCCCGTCTAGTTTGGCCTCATCACTTGCTGGTTTTGCTTCTGGGTGTTTCTCCTTTAGCTGGTCCAAGATGCGTCGATTCACTTCGTTCACCCAACTTGAGGCTTCCCCAGTGACCATTCTGACTGCCTGTGCCACTTTACCAATCCTCATGCTATTTCCCACTGATCGTGCCATATCATCTGGCTTCCTCTTTCTTCGTTGTTTTGTTTTCAGTCTTTGCTGGATTCACAGACATATACAAGTGTGTTTTCTCTCTCTCTCTCTCTCTCTCTCTCTCTCTCTCTCTCTCTCTCTCTCTCTCTCTCTCTCTCTCTCTCTCTCTCTCTCTATTAGGCTGGGCGTGTGATATGAAAAAAAAAAAAAATATATATATGTATGTGTGTATGTGTGTGCACTGTACAGTATGTATATATATGTATATATATACTGTATATATATGTATGTATGTATGTATGTATGTATGTATGTATGTATGTGTGTGTATATGTATATATATATATATATATATATATATATAGTTTGTAAGGCCAGACTGCCTAGTAAGGACCTTGAGGTCTGTGTGGTCTGTGTATCTATGTAGCTCTATCTCTCTCTCTTGATTGTGTACGCATTTAGCCTGGAATTGTATGCAGGATTAATTAAATTAATTAATTAAATAAATTATCCAGTGTGTATACAAATGAGGGAAAGCGCCTCCAAGTCATTTAAGGGGAGGTTTTTAGTGTGTTTCCTAGACTTCCATCAAGCTTGAAATTACACCCCCTTGACCCCCTTTCAAGATAAATTTGTACATTTTTCGGTAGAAAAATGTCCCGGCCGAAGGCCCATTCCTCTTAAATTACAGGCTCGCTATCGCTCGCCAGGAAAAAATCGACACCTAAATGGGACGAAAGGTCTTAAAAGTGACATAAATGGGGTAAAAGTTCGTAAAATCGCCAAACTAATGGGGCGAACGTCTTAAAATATCAAAAGCAATGGGGCTAATCATGAGGGAGAAAGGGGTAAAGAAAAAAATCCCTCAAGTGGAAATCTCCCCTTAACTCGAGCCAATCATTCAGTTTCAGCTGATCACGAACCCAGAAAGCTCTATATAGGAAATTAGTTTAGAAATTCAGTAAAATGAAATAAATGAGTATATTATTTCTATAGGCACTTGACCGCGTGCACAATATTTTAGGTAATTTAATGAGTGAAAAGGTCATTAAAAGAAAACTAATCCCGCATTGCAAACATTAATCCCGCATTGCAAACATTAATCCCGCATTGCAAACATTAATCCCGCATTGCAAACATTAATCCCGCATTGCAAACATTAATCCCGCATTGCAAACATTAATCCCGCATTGCAAACATTAATCCCGCATTGCAAACATATCCGCATTGAAAACATTAATCCCGCATTGCAAACATTAATCCCGCATTGAAAACATTAATCCCGCATTGAAAACATTAATCCCGCATTGAAAACATTAATCCCGCATTGAAAACATTAATCCCGCATTGCAAACATTAATCCCGCATTGCAAACATTAATCCCGCATTGCAAACATTAATCCCGCATTGAAAACATTAATCCCGCATTGAAAACATTAATCCCGCATTGAAAACATTCATTTTGTTATTGTAAAGAAACGACATCTTGAGCTCACTTGACGAGGGTTCAAGACCAACATATCGGTTCTTCGGAGGGTGCTTTTAACCCTTTGAGAAATCGAGGGCACACTTTCTCTTTATATTTTAATCGATTATTAGGCGATTTTAATCAGGCTTGGGAGGCATCCGTGGAGGTAAAGAGACCAAATCTAGCTTAACCCTTTGACTCGCACAATTTTTTTTTCTCCGAAAGTAAAGAGGGATGGGCATATTTATTTGTTCATTTATGTATTTTTTATTATATTTTTAGTTTCCTCCCTATACCTCCATCAAACTTTAAAAAACACCCGCCTAAGACCCTCTTTTAAGATAAATTTGTACATTTTTCGATAGAAAAATTTCCCGGCCGAAGGCCGGTTCTTCTTAATTTACAAGGCTCGCTTTCGCTCGCCAGGGAAAAAAATGAAACCAAAAATTACACAAAGGTCTTACAATCGCTAAACTAATGGGCCGAACGTCTTAAAATCTGAATACTAATGGGGCTAAGCATGAGGAAGAAGGGGGACCAGAAAAACGACCCACCTCCCCTTAAATCAATTTCGCCTAATGATAGCCTAAACAACATTAACCCCTTCAGCACGATGACGTCTTTTTACATTACTCTGGCCGCATTAGACGACTCTATGCAGTTTGCCAAAGACCTACGTTATTCAGAGGGTTTATTGACATCGTATTTACCCCTTTCAATCCTGGAGGTAGATTATAAACTTAGGAAAATCGTTGAAGGGCAGATCTCCACTTGAGGGATTTTTTTCTTGACCCCTTTCACCCTCATGTTTAGCCCCATTGCTTTTGATATTATAAAACGTTCGCCCCATTAGTTTAGCGATTTTAAGAACTTTCACCCCATATTAAGACCTTTCGTGCCATTCAGGTGTCGATTTTATCCTGGCGAGCGATAGCGAGCCTGTAATTTAAGAGGAACCGGCCTTCGGCCGGGAAATTTTTCTACCGAAAAATGTAAAAATTTATCTTGAAAGGGACTCCAGGGGGTGTAATTTCAAGCTTGATGGAAGTCTAGGAAACACACTAAAAACCTCCCCTTAATGGTAACCCGAATATGATGAAAATGTCGTTATCGTGCTGAATGACTTAACCATTATAGTACCGGCGACGTGTCTCTCTGTTTTTTTTTTTTTTTTTTTATTTTGAACCGCAGTTAGACGATTTTACGAAGCTTAGGAAAGATATACGGGCGCTAAAAAGGATTAATTAAGATAGTGTGTAGCCTTTTGCATAGGTAGACGTCCTGCCTTAGCTGAATAAGATCGTCTAACAGTCGCCCGAATATAATCATAATAACAAAAACCGGACGTCGCTGGTACACATGTAAGGCGTTACGAATAGTCGAAACCCGTCGTGGGGTATACTGATGGGGTTATACGCTATCAGTCAAGGGCTAGAATAATTAATTCATCCTATTCAATAAAGGAGAGGTTTTTAGTTTGTTTCCTACTCCTCCAGCAATCTTAAAATTTCACCCCCTTGAACCCCTTCCAAGATAAATTTGTACATTTTTACCGTAGAAAAATGTCCTGGCCGAAGGCCGGTTATTCTTAAATTACAGGCTCGCTATCGCTCGCCAGGATAAAATCGACACCTAAATGGCACGAAAGGTCTTAAAATTGACAGAATGGGGCGGAAATTCTTAAAATCACCAAACTAATGGGGCACACTTCTTAAAATCTCAAAAGCAATGGGGCTAGACATGAGGGAGAAAGGGGTCAAGAAAAAAGTCCCTCAAGTGGATATCTCCCCTTAAATGGCTATGCTTGAAACACTTCATTATTAATCCCTCTTTATAACATATTCCAGGCCTAACGAACTATATGCATTAAGGGGAGGTTTCCACTTGAGGGATTTTTTTCTTGACTCCTTTCTCCCTCATGTTTAGCCCCATTGCTTTTGAGATTTTAAGACGTTCGCCCCATTAGTTTGGCGATTTTAAGACATTTCACCCCATTTATGTAACTTTAAAGACCTGTCGTCCCATTTAGGTGTCGATTTTTTCCTGGCGAGCGATAGCGAGCCTGTAATTTAAGAGGAACCGGCCTTCGGCCGGGACATTTTTCTACCGAAAAATGTACAAATTTATCTTGAGAGGGGGTCATGGGGGTGTAATTTCAAGCTTGATGGAAGTCTAGGAAACACACTAAAAACCTCCCCTTAAGGGGTAATACCGGTAGTTGTTGCTTTTGGTCAATTTATATATTGTAACATTTGTTGATTTACTTTTAGTTTCCTCGCTAGACCTCTCAAGCTTTAAAAAAAACATAGACCCCCTTCGAGATATATTTGTACATTTTTCGGTAGAAAAATTTCCCGGCCGAAGGCCGATTCCTCTTATGATTATAGGTTCGCTATTTCTCGCCAGGAAAAAAATTACAGTTAAATGGCACGAAAGGTTCTAATATTGACGAAGAAATGAGGTGGAAGGTCTTAATCGCCAAACTTATGGAAGGAACGTCTTAAAATCTCAAAACTAATGGGGTTAAACATGAGGGAGAAGGTAGTCCAGAAAAAGAACACCCTTCCCCCCCTTAAAAGATTACCTCTGCAGCGCTTTCAAAATCGCAACATGTACCTTCATTGTATTATTTAATTGATGTAGAAATATTGTATTTTTCTCATCATGTTAAGGGGAGGTTTTTAGTTTGGTCTCTAGATATCCATCAAGCTTAAAATTACACCCCCTTGAGCCCCTTTCAAGATAAATTTGTACATTTTTCGGTAGAAAAATGTCCCGGCTGAAAGCCGGTTCCTCTTAAATTACAGGCTCGCTATCGCTCGCCAGGATAAAATTGACACCTAAATTGCACGAAAGATCTTAAAATTGACAGAAGTGGGTTGAAAGTTCTTATAATCATCAAAATAATGGGGCGAACGTCTTAAAATTAGAAAAAGCAATGGGGCTAAACATGAGGGAGAAAGGAGTCAAGAAAAAACTCCCTCAAGTGGATATTTCCCCTTAAGCCATCCCAGTTTAATTGGTTCCTAGCATATTTTCCTGAGTCCCATGAAATGTGTTTTGTAATCTAAATATGTATATCATCTACAATATACTTTCCCATACATACCTATTTCCTATTAAGGGGAGGTATTTAGTTTGTTCCCTAGACCTCCAGTAAGCTTAAAATTACACCCCCTTGAGTCCCTTTCAAGATTAATTTGTACATTTTTCGGTAGAAAAATGTCCCGGCTGAAGGCGTTTCTTCATAAGTTACAGGCTCGCTATCGCTCGCCTGGATAAAATCGACACCTGAATGGCACGAACAGTCTTAAATTGGGTGAAAGTTCTTAAAATCACCAAACTAACGGGGCGAACGTTTTATAATATCAAAAGTAATGGGGCTAAACATGAGAGAGAAAGGGGTCAAGAAAAAAAAAATCCCTCAAGTGGAGATCTCCCCTTAAGGGTACCTATGGCTATTTATACCCTACTGTCTGTACCGGCGACGTCTTTTTGTGTTTGATTTCAGTAACATTTTTGTATTTGATTTCAGTAACATTTAGACAATTCAGTGATGCTTAGGAAGACTATAAATGGTAGCTAAGAGAATTAATGGAGATAGTCTGTAGCCTTTTAATGGGTAGACGTCCTTCCTAAACTGAATACCATCGTCTAATAGTTGCCAGCATATAATGAAAAGGACGTCACCGTTACTGAATGGGTTAAGGGGAGGTTTTTAGTTTGTTTCCTACTCCTCCAGCAATCTTAAAATTTCACCCCCTTGACCCCCTTTCAAGATAAATTTGTAAATTTTTCGGTAGAAAAATGTCCCGGCCGAAGGCCGGTTGCTCTTAAATTACAGGCTCGCTATCGCTCGCCATGATAAAATCGACACCTAAATGGCACGAAAGGTCTTAAAATTGACAGAATGGGGCGGAAATTTTTAAAATCACCAAACTAATGGGGCAAACGTCTTAAAATCTCAAAAACAATGGGGCTAAACATGAGGGAGAAAGGGGTCAAGAAAAAAGTCCCTCGAGTGGAAATCTCCCCTTAAATGGTTGTTGGATGTATGCTATAAAGGTAAAAAGTTAGGTTTGTATTGAGGTTAAAACAAAAAATATATATTATTTGCTCCATAAAATGTCTTCGTTTTTCTGAACATACTTAGATCTTTCCGGGCTCATTAATAGAAAAGAAAATCCCTGTCCGAGAAACAATGCCATTTCTGCGGCACAGGATTTAAACGACGATTGTCTTTTTCTTTTCTCGAAAGGAAGCAATTAAACTGAAAATAAATAATGATAGATTACGTCGACTCAACCAAGCTTTTTGTTATAATAATGTGTAGCTCGACAAATTGTGTTCCCCGATTACAGTTTGGGGACATTTGTTTTTACTGTCAGTTTTTTTTTTTAAGGGGGAAGTAGTCGCTTTATCTGGACCCCCTTCACCCTCATGCTTAGCATATTGGTTTTGAGATTATAAGACGTTCATTTCGTTAGTTTGGCAATCTTGAGACCTTTCGCCCCATTTCTTTGTCAATATTAAGACCTTTCGTGCCATTTAGGTGTCGATTTGTTCATGGTGTTTTAGAAGGAACCGGCCTTCGGCCGAGACATATTTCTACCAAATTTTTTACAAATTTATCTTGAAAAGGGGTCTAAGGGGTGATTTTTTTAAGCTTGATGGTGGTCTAGCGAGGAAACTAATTTTTGTATAAAAGACTAAATAATATGGAGACCCAAAACCATGCACTAGCCCTTAAGGGGGGTGATCTGCTTTTTGTTATTTCTGTCCTTTTCTCTCTTTCTCTGGCTTGTATCCATTCGGCCCCATTCAGCCAACTATTTTAAGACGTTTATCCCCATCTAGGTGTCGATTTCTTCCTGGCGAGCGATAGAGAGCCAGCATTATATGAAGAAATCCGGCTTCGCCGGAGACATTTTTCTATCGAAAAATGTACAAATTTAGCCTGCTGTCAAACAAAAATAAAAAATATGCTGGCTCGCTACCGCTCACCAGTAAAAAATTGACACCTGGATGGGGATAAACGTCTTAAAACAGTAGGGTGAATGGGGCCAAATGGATACAAGCCAGAGAAAGATAGAAGAGGACAAAACAAAAACAGGTCACCCCCCTCAAGTCGTCTTATTTCCCTTACCAAGCCCCGCCTCACACAGACCAATCTTGTGTCCGAGTCAGGTGATAAGTGGCTTAAATTCTAGCGTAGATAATTGTTGACCTCATTCAAAAGCTATATATTTGCTCAATAACGCCATCCAGGATCTACAGAAAGAAACCGTAAGGACTTTAATATACAATGATGGGCCCTTGCAGGATTTCTGTAGTGTCCGCTAAGGCACACATCTAGACATCAATCAAACAAATCAGATAAAACATTGCATTAGTATTTAATACCAAATTAAGGCTTGTTTTCTAGTGTTGATGGAGCAGCAGGACTCTCTCTTTTCATACTTCGAGACATTTACTTACCATTCTATTTGGAGGGTAGATTGATACATAATGATACATATTAACCTTTTCCCCCAACTCTCTCTCTCTCTCTCATTCTCTCTCTCTCTCATTCTCTCTCTCTCTCATTCTCTCTCTCTCTCATTCTCTCTCTCTCTTCATCTCTCTCTCTCTCATTCTCTCTCTCTCATTCTCTCTCTCTCTCTCTCTCTCTCTCTCTCTCTCTTTCTCTCTCTCTCTCTCTCTCTCTCTCTCTCTCTCTCTCTCTCTCTCTCTCTCTCTCTCTCTCTCTTGTCTCTCCTCTCTCTCCTCTCTCTCTCTCTCTCTCTCTCTCTCTCTCTCTCTCTCTCTCTCTCTCTCTCTCTCTCTCTCTCTCTCTCTCTCTCTCTCTCTCTCTCAATACCGAAGAAAAATCTGCCATCTTCGAAAATATTTGGTGCCAATAGTTTTGTATCGGTTTTCGGTTTGAGTAAGTTTTATTTTCTTCAACTTTGCGAATGGCCCAAACGTACTGATCGTGGAGTGGTAGTGTATGTCTCTTGGGGCGACAGCAATGTGTATTTTGTTCGAGATCATATTATTTAATCTCTTCCAGTATTTGAGCACACTTTTATACATTGTATTCGGGTTAGAATTATACTTTGTTATGCAATATAGGAAGGACCTCAAGACATTTCTGGGCTACACACTCAACTTTCTATAATTACTGAATATAACATGTAATAAACCACATCTTAGCCACTTAAGGTAACAACAAACAAAACGTTAGTTTTGCGTAGTGTGCAAAGGCGAGCTTGTGTTAAGTGATGATCCTGTGGCTGTGAATTTTGGAAATGAGTCTTTGGAGCTGGTGAACAAGTGTTGTTACCTAGGAGATACCATCTCTGCCGGTGGTGGGGCCGAGGCTGCCACTGTTGCTAGAATTAGGTGTGGCTGGGGGAAGTTCAGAGAATTGATGCCAATCCTGACCATGAAAAGAATGCCTCTCCCCCTGAAGGGAAAGGTGTATGCCTCATGTGTTAGAAGTGCAATGACGTATGCCTCAGAAACATAGGCCGTTAAAGTAGAGGATGTCAACAGAATGGAGCGTAATGAGATGAGAATGGTGAGATGGATGTGTGGGGCCAGGCTACAGGATAGAATAACAAATGTTGAGCTGAGGAGACGTTTAGGTATAAAGAGTATTAGCGAGGTGATGCGTACAAGTAGACTGGGATGGTATGGACATGTGGAGAGAATGGATGAACAAAATTGGGTGAAAAAATGCAGGTCTGTGATTGCGGAGGGAGCTGCACCAAGGGGTGGACCGAGGAAGACCTGGGATCGGACTATACGCGCCGATCTCAAATCCAAGAACTTGACAAGTGAAGCAGCCCTTAACAGGGTTGCCTGGAACGCCGCCATTAGGACAAGAGACTGAAACTGCACTTATGTGTGGAACACTCAGTCTTAAAATTTGATGTATGTATGTATGTACTATCTCCCGTAGGTTTTCTTCTAAGCTGAATAAAATCGTCTAATAATAGCCCCAATAAATTGTCAAAACACTCCATTATCCTCAAAGGGTTAATTCTATAATCCTAAAACCTTTAGAGATATATTATTAACCCCTTGAGAATTATAGATTGTTTTAACAATTTATTGAGTTAGCCCTTAAACATTGGAAGTTGATTATTTTGTGCCTTGTATAATTTGTTTGCAATACAAATCCTGTGTGTTGAATATTCTTATTGATCTGTTCCACTTAACTGAACATCTATTAATATGTTGTGCACTTTTATGATTTTATAGCATTATAGTAAACATTGTTGGGCTTGTAAGAAAATATTCGTACAAGTTTATTTAAGCTTTGATTTTCTGCATTTCATCAGTAACCTTGTATATTTATATATTTTTCTTCTTACCTATATCTTAGTAAGATTTTCTTGTCATAAACAGGTTATATCATGTATTTTTATGCTTCCCGAATGTTTTTGTTAATTGTTTTACTCTATTCAATTAGTAAACTCACCTTCGTATAATTTTACACACTAGCTTTCTTGAATCTGGTTTTGGGGTGATTGTAGACATCAGTTTGAATTATATTAACCCTTTCAAGATCCAATACGAATTTCGTTTTGGTGTGCTTCCTATAATTATTAATCTATGTTATTCAGATTAGGAGGTATATGGGGAAGTTAGAGGGTTAATTGGGATAGCATTTACCCTTCTCGTTTCCAGAGATCCTTCCTAAGCTGTATAATATCGTCTACTGATAGCCAGATTAAAATATCAAAACGCAGCATTATCCTCAAAGGATTAATTACCAGCCTTATGTGTGTGTGTCTCTTCACTTCGTAATGCTAGACAGACAGACAGACAAAAACACAGAGAGTCAGAGGGTTAATTGAACTAGACTTTACCTTTTTTTATTCCAAGTTACCCTTCAGAACATTAGACAAATCGTCTAACATTAGGTAAAACTAAATGAAAATCCGTCCTCGAAGACTGAAAGGATTAACCGTCTGAGGATCTATGACGCATTTAAGTAGTTTTCTGTTTTCTGGCTATTAAGAGACGATTTTATAGTCAGATTAGGAAGGGCATATGGAAGTCAGAGGGATAATTGAGATAGTCTGTACACTTTTAATCCCCAAACATCCTTCCTAATCTGAATATAATCGTCCAATAATACCTAGCATAAACTGTCAAAACGCGTCATGGTTCTTTTTGTTTTGCAGGTGTGTACAGTCAACCTCAATAGTTCATCGGCAACTTGGATGATAATTTGTGTGAAATCTAGAGAGAGGGACAATTATGGAACGTCAAACAATAAACCTTTGGCTGGGACATTTTGTTATCGAAAAATGTACAAATTTATCTTGAAGGAGGTTCATGGGATATATATATATATATGAAGACCAAAGCGAACAGGAACATATTTGTTTATTGGCAACGTTTCAACACTAATCTTGTGCCATTATCAAGCCTAAAAAAGAGAAAGAATAAAACCTATCGTGAATATCATAAAATCATCACATGTTAAAATTGAAAATGTATTCAAAAGATAAAATTAACGAAAATATAGCTAAGGTTCATTACAGTTAAGACATTAAAAGTAGAGATATTTGATCAGTGAAAAAGGAATAAAAGAGTGAGAATAATGTAAACAATAATAATTAATGTTAGGCAAAATAAAGATAGATGAGGGCGGCGAATTTAAAAGTCAAGGAGTGAAAGGGGCGGGGTCGACTAAAATAAGGAAACAGGAGTACAAATGGGCACATATATCTATTAAAACATATGCCTACACGTACCAGCACAGGACACTAAAAGCAGAGGAGGGGCGTGGAGGTCTCGTGGGTGCCTAGAGACGGGCGGAGGTGGTGGGTGAGGAGGGACTCAGCTGTCACACGTGTCATGTCGTCCCTCCTCACCCACCATCTCCGCCCGTCTCTAGGCACCCACGAGACCTCCACGCCCCTCCTCTGCTTTTTATGATATTCACGATAGGTTTTATTCTTTCTCTTTTTTAGGCTTGATAATGACACAAGATTAGTGTTGAAACGTTGCCAATAAACAAATATGTTCCTGTTCGCTTTGGTCTTCATATTCCTTATTCGTCTTCGATTCCCAGTAGGAGAATCAATTGCTAACATTATATATATATATATATACTGTATATATATATATATATATATATATATATATATATATATATATATTTTTTTTTTTTTTTTTTTTTTTTATAATGTTTGAATTAGGTCTAGACAGGAAACTGAAAAACATAAAATAAATAAACATATAAGCAAATCAATACACGTGAAATTTGTAATGGAAAAGTGATAGTGAATTAACATGATATACCGGTACTGTAGTTTGTAAGCAAGATATTCAGCGGATTATAACTGTTCACACCTTCTATTGAACCCTTTCAGTTTTCGAGGACGCTTTTCCATATTTTGTATTTTATGAATAACTAACTGAATTACTTTAATAGATCACTGAGAGTATATGTGCTAAGCCACATATGGATTACTAGCGTCCTGTCATGTTGGTTCAAAGTACACACAACGTAATATTATTCACATTTCATATCCAGGAATAAAAATAAGGTCTTTCTGTCCAACGCTCTGTCAATTATATTATTGATGCTCGAGTTTACCGCTTAACCCTTTGTGTGCCGGCGACGTACTTTTTTATTTGATTACGGATACATTTAGATGATTTTATGAAGCTTAGGGAGGATATACAGTATGGTAGCTGAAAGGATTTATCAAGATAGTCTGAAGCCTTTTCACGGATAGACGTCCTTCCTAAGCTGAATACAATCGTCCAATAGTTGTCAGAATATAATGAAAAGGGCGTTATCGGTACTGAACGGCTTATATGTGGTATTCCGCTATATCACATAATATCCGCGTGTCACTGAGGCCGTCCACCACAAATGAATGGGTTATTTATATGTGCGCAAATTCCTGATTTGGCTGACATGCAACATCACAACTAGATTAAATTAGTTATTTATATTAGAGAAAAATATATGGGATTGCTGCCTGCATTCCAGTGTGTTACGTATTGGATATCTTTTCTATTTCCCGGTGTCATGTTTACATTAATATACATGTATTAAGACGAGATTTCCACTTGAGGGATTTTTTTCTTGACCCCTTTCTCCTCCCTCATGGTTAGCCCCATTGTTTTGATATTATAAGACGTTCGCCCCATTAGTTTGACGATATTTAGAACTTTCGCCCCATTTCTGTCAATTTTAAGACTTTTCGTGCCATTTAGGTGTCTATTTTTTCCTAGCGAGCGATAGCGAGCCTGTAATTTAAGAGGAACTGGCCTTTGGCCGGGACATTTTTCTACCGAAAAAATTACAAATTTATCTTGAAAGGGGATCTAAGGGCTGTAATGGTAAGCTTGATGGAGGTCTAGCGAACTAACTAAAAACCTCCCCTTAAATAGGGTGGTATTAGCAACTGTGCTGCCTTTGTAATTATTTTGCCACACACACACACACACACACACACACACACACACACACACACACACACACACACACACACACACACACACACACACACACACACACATACACACACACACACACACACATACACATACACAAACTCGCAACTAGCAAGACATATTGGCGTATAAATATTCGCACATGAGGACTATCCATGACAAAAAATAACACGATAACTAAGAATTATGCAGTTTAACCCATTCACTACCAGGGACGTCCTTTTCCTCATATTTTGGCCACTATTAGACAGATTTAATTCAGTTTAGGAAGGACCTCTAGCAATAATAAGGCTTCAAACTACCTCAACTAACCTTTTTAACTACCACAGATCCTTCCCAAGCTGCATAATATCGTCTAAATATAGCTATAATAAAATATAACAGACGTCGCTGGTACTCAAAGGGTTAAGAGCAAGGGTTATCAACGATCTAGTGAGTATGACTGTACACAGCCAAACCATCCATATCCACAGCCTCTACCACAACAAAGTACTCACGACCAACGTATATATATCAAATTAATTACTCTTTATTCCTTTTAATATAATATGACGCATCCGTTCCTAGTGTTCTGACTATAATGGAACGATTAATCTAAATTATAAACAAAAGTTTTCGTAGATGTTAAAGTGATAATAATCATATATTTTCAATGCTTCCACCACAGCCAACAGCCATCATCAATACATCCACCACAGCCAACATCCATCATCAATATATCCACCACAACCAAAAATTACCATCATCAATACATCCACCGCAGCCAACAGCCATCATCAATACATCTACCACAGCCAACAGCCATCATCAATACATCCACCACAACCAACAACCATCATCAATACATCCACCACAGCCAACAGCCATCATCAATACATATACCACAGCCAACAGCCATCATCAATACACACCGCAGCCAACAGCCATCATCAATACATCCACCACAACCAACAACCATCATCAATACATCCACCACAACCAACAGCCATCATCAATACATCCACCACAACCAAAAATTACCATCATCAATACATCCACCACAACCAACAACCATCATCAGTACATCCACCACAACCAACAACCATCATCAATACATCTACCACAACCAACAACCATCATCAATACATCCACCACAGCCAACAGCCATCATCAATACATCTACCACAGCCAACAACCATCATCAATACATCCACCACAACCAACAACCATCATCAATACATCCACCACAACCAACAGCCATCATCAATACATCTACCACAGCCAACAACCATCATCAATACATCCACCACAACCAACAGCCATCATCAATACATCCACCACAACCAACAGTCATCATCAATACATCCACCACAGCCAACAACCATCATCAATACATCCACCGCAGCCAACAACCATCAATCAATACATCCACCACAACCAACAGCCATCATCATTACATCCACCACAACCAACAACCATCAATCAATACAACCACCACAACCAACAGCCATCATCAATACATCCACCGCAACCAACAGCCATCATCAATACATCCACCACAGCCAAGAGTCATCATCAATACATCCACCACAGCCAACAGCCATCATCAATACATCCACCACAACCAACAACCATCATCAATACATCCACCGCAACCAACAACCATCATCAATACATCCACCGCAACCAACAACCATCATCAATACATCCACCACAGCCAACAGCCATCATCAATACATCCACCACAACCAACACCCATCATCAATACATCCACCACAACCATCAATCTATACATCCACCACAGCCAACAGCCATCATCAATACATCCACTGCAGTCAACAGCCATCATCAATACATCCACCACAACCAACAACCATCATCAATACATCCACCACAGCCAACAGCCATCATCAATACGTCCACCGCAGCCAACAGCCATCATCAATACATCTACCACAGCCAACAGCCATCATCAATGCATCTACCACAACCAACAGCCATCATCAATACATCCACCGCAGCCAACAGCCATCATCAATACATCTACCGCAGCCAACAGCCATCATCAGTACATCCACCACAGCCAACAGCCATCATCAATACATCTACCACAGCCAACAGCCATCATCAATACATCCACCGCAGCCAACAGCCATCATCAATACATCTACCACAGCCAACAGCCATCATCAATACATCCACCACAACCAACAACCATCATCAATACATCCACCACAGCCAACAACCATCATCAATACATCCACCACAGCCAACAGCCATCATCAATACATCTACCACAGCCAACAGCCATCATCAATACATCCACCGCAGCCAACAGCCATCATCAATACATCCACCGCAGTCAACAACCATCATCAATACATCTACCACAGCCATCATCAATACATCCACTGCAGCCAACAGTCATCATCAATACATCTACCACAGCCAACATCCATCATCAATACATCCACCGCAGCCAACAACCATCATCAATACATCTACCACAGCCAACAGCCATCATCAATACATCCACCGCAGCCAACAACCATCATCAATACATCTACCACAGCCAACAAACATCATCAATACATCCACCGCAGCCAACAACCATCATCAATACATCTACCACAGCCAACAACCATCATCAATACATCTACCACAGCCAACAGCCATCATCAATACATCCACCGCAGCCAACAGCCATCATCAATACATCCACCACAGCCAACAACCATCATCAATACATCTACCACAGCCAACAGCCATCATCAATACATCCACCACAACCAACAACCATCATCAATACATCTACCACAGCCAACAGCCATCATCAATACATCCACCGCAGCCAACAGCCATCATCAATACATCTACCACAGCCAACAGCCATCATCAATACATCCACTGCAGCCAACAACCATCATCAATACATCTACCACAGCCAACAGCCATCATCAATACATCCACCGCAGCCAACAACCATCATCAATACATCTACCACAGCCAACAACCATCATCAATACATCCACCGCAGCCAACAACCATCATCAATACATCTACCACAGCCAACAGCCATCGTCAGTACATCCACCACAGCCAACAGCCATCATCAATACATCCACCACAGCCAACAGCCATCATCAATACATCCACCGCAGCCAACAACCATCATCAATACATCCACCGCAGCCAACAACCATCATCAATACATCTACCACAGCCAACAGCCATCATTAATACATCCACCACAACCAACAACCATCATCAATACATCCACCACAACCAACAGCCATCATCAATACATCCACCACAACCAACAACCATCATCAATACATCCACCGCAGCCAACATCAATACATCCACCACAAAGCCGCTTGTACTGCCACCACAGCCAACAGCCATATCAGTACGTCAACAACAGCCAATATCATTACATCTACCACAGCCAAAGTCACTCCTACTGCCACCACAGCAAACTGCCATCATCAATACGTCCACAACAGCCAACATTAATACTGTATATCTACCACAGCCAAAGCCGGAGCTCCTACTACCACCACCACCTCCACCAAAAGCCATATTTCTGCTATCCCAAGTTTCAACCCCACCACCACTCAGCATTTTCTCCCACAAAGCAGCAGGCAGCCTGGGAAAAAGCTCTATATGCAGCCTTTGATCACAGAACCACCACCACTCCATCCCAAATTTTGCCTTCATACGCAACATTTCACCCGGCCCAAACATACGTTCAACTTCTTTCTAAGGGACTATAGTCCATATTCGTTTTAAGGGTAGGATTTGTTTTCTTATTTGATAATAGTTTGCTCCATAAACCTCCATCAAGCTTAAACATATACCCTCAAAATCCCCCTTCGAGATAAATGTTCACATTTTACGGAAGAAAAACGGTCATCCTATATTGCTAGCTAGCTTTCGCTCGCCAGGAAATAATCGATACCTAAATGGCACGAAAGGCCTTTACATTGACACATAAATAGGGCGAAGTGTCTTTATATCGCCAAACTAATGTGGTTAACGTCATAAAATCTAAAAAATAAAAATTAGGAAGAAGGAGGTCCACAAAACCAAGCACCTCCCCTTCAACCAGTAACACACTACTCTCTATTTTCAAGGAACGACAATTGTATCTTAACCTTATATGTACCAGCGACGTCTGTTATATTTTATTCTAGCTATATTTAGACTATGTTATGCAGCTTAGAGAGGATCTGTGGTAGTTAAAAATATTGAATAAGACAGTAGTTCGAAGCCTTATAATTGCTTGAAATCCTTCCTAAGCCACATAAAATTGATTAGTAGTTGCCAGAATATAAACAAAAAGATGTCGCCGGTACAGATGGGTTAAATATACACATTTCAGATATATAACTAATATAAATGTCCCCGTAATTCAGTAACTGTAGTCTGTTTTCGGCTGAGTACTCAGTTATTACGATGATTTTTTACGGATATGTGTTGTTGATTATGAAAACTTGGTAATTATTTGATGAAGATACATAATTATATAGTAGTTTCATCTTTTTTCAATTAGGTATCAACAAAGCAGTTGCTATTGGATTCAATCTACCATTAATTGAAATAAAACCGACTATTATTTAGAAGTTCACAGTAAATAGTTTTTGTTATCGCAACCCCTTTATGAAGTCATATATGGATACGTAATAATGCTACCATATATAGAATGTTGCCAGCAATACAAACAAAGATATTTATTACTTCTGGCTGTTCAAAATATGTCATGAAACCAAGATATCGAAATACCAGTAACAACTGCAAGTATTGATTTTGGCATATGACGTGAACCGTGGATCCTTATGCTGAGTTATTAATTATTTGTTCTTGACGTAACTATCGGATACATTTATTAAGTCTATACTTTAATGTATCTACTTACTGTATTAAGTCTATACTTTAATGTATCTACTTACTGTATTAAGTCTATACTTTAATGTATCTACTTACTGTATTACATTGTGATGTACATCGACAAATCAGCTGCTAAGTGATTGCATTTACCGTCAGCTGGAAAGAGACAGCATATAACAAGTAAAATATAGGTTTAATATCAATGAACATTTTACATTCACAACACATTGTCATTACACAACAGGAGTTACTGAATATAAACTTTGTAAAATTATGATGACACTTTTTCAGCTATGATTAAACGATTGTATAAAACTTAGGAAGGGCTTTGATTGATATTTATCGATATTGCCCGTAGGAGAAATATAATGGATTCAGTGGCAAATGAGAAGAATTCTACCTCCTGAGATAGGCTTATTTTATGCTCTAGATTCAGTCACTCAAGATGATGAAATCAGGTCTTATTCCAGATGGTGAGCGAAATTAGAGTGCTGCAAACGCCTCGTTCGTTCGTAGTCTTATCTGCATACACCTATGCCTCCTGGTTGTCTCCATCTGGCATGGTGCAATTTCGACGACTCGAAGCTATAATAACCGTCCAGCCTCGCAATCTCGAACAACTCTCACTGTCTCTGACGTCACCTATTAAGCTTCCCACTCACTATTATTGACACTGTCTCCAATGCAATCTTTTGAATATGGTGATATTCATACAATGCTACTCTACTGGATACACTGATGGTATTTTCTATGGCATGTCGGTGGGTACTGTGGTATAATACTGAAACTAATTACAACACACATTCCATCCCAGGAATACCTTCCCATCGATATATCAATTATTGAACTTTGTACTTTAAGAGGAAATACTTGTATTATTCTGAACTTCCTTCTCCTTCATGTTTAGCACCATTAGTTTTCAAATTTTTGAGTTTCGCCCATTTCTTTGTCAAAATTAAGACCATTCGTGCCTCGACACCTCCATAGGTGTCGATTTTGTCCTGGCGTGGGATATGTGCGAACTTGTAAGTTAGGAGGAACCGGCATTCGGCCGGGACATTTTTACCGACAAATTTACAAAACGATCTCGAAGGGGGGGTCTTTGGGATTTTTTCATAAAGCTTAATAGCGGTGTAGGGAGCAAACTAAAACAAATATATATACCGGTACTAATAGAATATATATATATATATATATATATATATATATATATATATATATATATATATATATATATATATATATATATATCAATAAATTAACGTCCCTCTAAGATTACCAGCCAAATTATATGGCGAAAACTTGTCTCTGGTCTCTAATATGCTGTTCTCCACAACACCTAACCCCATCATGTATTTATCCCCTTCTGTAACGGCGACATCTTTTTCATTTTAGTAGAGCTATATTTAGAGGATTTTGTGAAGCTTAAGAAGGATCTGTGATAGTGAAAAGCTCAAGTGAGATAGTTTGAAGCCTATTAAATGCTGGAGGCCCTTTTGAAACTGAATGAAATCGTCTAATCGTAGCCAGATTAAATTTAAGATGGCGTTGCCTGTACAGAAGGGGTTAATATTTACGGGGTAGATCATGCAAAAAATCTACGGGAGCAGAGCATTATATGTTATGAATATTCCGCTACGAATACCTCTACAAGAATTCCTCCGAAACGCAAATATTCCTTGGTTACGGGTTTTTTTTTTAGCTTTCTTTCGTTTTCTCTCTTTTCCTGGCTTGTATCCATTCGGCCCCATTCAGCCAACTGTTTTAAGACGTTTATCCCCATCCAGGTGTTGATTTCTTCCTGGCGAGCGAGAGCGAGCCAGCATTGTATGGAGAAAACCGGCTTCGCCGGAGACATATTTCTATCGAAAAATTTACAAATTTAGCTTGCTGTCAAAACAAAAATATATATGTGTTGGCTCGCTACCGCTCGCCAGGAAAATATTGACACCTGGATGGGGGTAAACGTCTGAAAACAGCAGGCTGAATAGGACCGAATGAATACAAGCCAAAGAGAGAGGGAGAGAAAGAGAAAAAAGCAAGGTGGGCTCCCTTAAAAGTGAGCTTCGATATGACCCAGCGAAAGCTATGTTTGTGTGTGGTCATCAATATTGCCGCATCTGTCAATCTTTCCTATAATATCGTTAAGGGGGAAGAGTTCATTTATTGGTCGATATATATATATATTTTTTATTTTTTTTATGTATGTTTTTCCCTAGACCTCCATCAAGCTTAAAAAAACGTTCCAAAGCACCCCCTCTAGATATATGTGCACAGTTGTCGGTAGAAATGTTTTCCTTCTCTCGATTACAGACTCTCTATCGCTCACCAGGAGAAAATCGACGCCTATATGGCACGAAAGCTCTTAATATTGACAAAAAAATGGGGTGAAATGTGTTAAAATCACCAAACTAATGGTCCGAACGTCTTAAAATCTGAAAAACTAATGGGGCTAAACATGAGGGAGAAGAAGGGCCAGAAAACAAGCAACCATCCCCCCTTCAGAAGTGTTATTGCCTCAAACTGCCTCCGTATTCCATTCTCTCACAAGGAATGGTCTCTCATTTATCTTCCTTTGTCGATCACTGTGAATTTGTTCCGTATTCCTGTCTCGTTTATCTCAATGGATCTATTATTGTTGGGCGTTTGCTTTCGCCTTATATTTAATTCAGGCAATAGTATTATTTTTGCGTCTTCAATAAAGAGATTGTGTAGACTATTTTTGTGTTCGAATTATCCGTTGCTGGAACTTTACAATGATATATATATATATATATATATATACAAATAAAGTACTGATGATTTTAACATTAATAGGGATTTAATATTAATAACTATGACTAAAGAAAATTTGCTTCAATATTGAATGAAATCGGAATTCGGTAAATTGATTATGGGCAAGTGTCGAATAACATAAGCAGAATATAAATATAAGTAACAACTATTGTAACGCATTAAGATGAAGTTTGAGTAAACCTTAAATATAACGGACCATTTTCTTTGACCTTGACCTTTTACCTCAACCGTTGACCTTTGAAATATATATATATATATATATATATATAAGGTTTAGTGAGCATTATACCAATGTTAAAAGCAACTAGTATTTTGAATATGGTGACATTTATTAACAAGAACTCCAATCCTTTGGGGCATATCTATGTGAATACAAACGTTTATATAACATGGTGGGCAGCCTCGCCGACTGCACTTCAAAATAGTCCAGAGTTCATGTCCTTGCCAAGCATATGAGGTTTATCTGAGGTGATCCCAGTGATCCTGTAGTTAAAAAAACATCAAGGCTTTACCGACACGTGAAAATACCCCCTACATCATCTCAACTCGCAGCATAGAAGATGTCCGGGTATATTCGAAAGTACTGTGGCAACGATGTAACATCATTCGTTTGGCACATCATGTGTATGACCTGTATAATTAAGGTGCTGCAATCTTGTGTGGCAAAACCAGAATGAAGCTACCAAGTCTTGAAAGCTTTATTGGATAATATCTGGGGCTACGTACAAATGACATGGTAATAGAAAAGGAAGATATACAGTATATATATATATATATACCAGGATACGTAAATCATCGAGTAAAGAAAGGGGAGGAAACCAACAAAAGCGCAAAACCTAAACAAAGAAACCAGCCACAGAGACGAGACCCAAACAGATCGCTGACGAGAACTGCCGTCACACAGAGAGCACTGCCAGGAAATGGAAACTACAGACAGAGGGCCGATAAAAACTGCTGCCTGAGGTGTGGGAAAGATAAACACGGTGTTGATTGGTCGTCTGGGGTAGTGTGCAGGTGTGTGTTGATTGGTCTGGGGTGGCGTGCAGGTGTGTAAAGAAAGGGTAGGTGCAAGACGAGTCGCACCACCACCACTTCCCGATGTTTTTTTAAGCAAATTGGAAGAGTCAACTTCAAAGTTAACCCTTTAAATTAATATATCTTAATAGTCTTGTTACTGGTACCAATGCACGGTCCCTTTTCGGCCATTAATGCTGTAATTCTGTCCTGCCAATTGAATATTCAGCTATATCAATATTCACTCTAGCGGCCAAACCAAAGGAAAAGGACCCAGAATTATCACCAAAATAAAATCGCCCGTAAATGAGCTCATGTGACTCTAATTGTCTGCAGATGAAGCTGTTCCGTTGAGTGAGAACAAGTGGTAATTGCGCTGTTTGGGGAATAGGTCCGGAAATGTAATTATGTGCAATGACAAATTTGAAAATGAATGTGACAACAGGTGAAGTGTTGGCCATAGCGAGGAATGAAGGTACTGGGGGGGATGGTCTTATTTATTTGCTCATCTATACATTTGTTATATATTTTTTTGTTTTCCTCGGTAGACCTCCATCAAGCTTAAAACAAATCCGCCCAAGACCATCCTTCACGATAAATTTGTATATTTTTCGATAAAACAATTACAGGCTCGCTATCGCTCGCCAGAAAAAAATCGACATATAAATTATTTGTATTGGTTAGTTTATTTATTGATATATTATTTGTGTTCATATCTATCTATCTACAGTATATCCATCTATCTATCTAATCATCTATATATCTATCTATCAATCAATCTATCTATCTATCTATATATATATTCCTCCCAAGACCACCATAAACTTTAAAAAATACCCCCAAGACCCTTTTGGAGTCCGAAGGCCTGTACCTCCTAAAT
The DNA here is from genome assembly GCA_032716605.1 of Paralithodes platypus. NCBI lineage: Eukaryota > Metazoa > Arthropoda > Malacostraca > Decapoda > Lithodidae > Paralithodes > Paralithodes platypus. The sequence continues at coordinate 11,260,718 of CM064489.1, forward strand.
TGTTGGCTCGCTGTCGCTCGCCAGGAAAAAACACGGGACACCGAAATGGCACGAAATTATTTAAAACCGCAAAACTGATGAGGCGAATGTCTCTGTTCATTATAATAGGCCAGAAATCCTGACCCCCACCTCTCAAGGACTACAATAATCCTGACCCCCACCTCTCAAGGACTACAATAATCCTGACCCCCACCTCTCAAGGACTTGACCCCCACCTCTCAAGGACTACAATAATCCTGACCCCCAACCTCTCAAGGACTACAATAATCCTGACCCCCAACCTCTCAAGGACTACAATAATCCTGACCCCCAACCTCTCAAGGACTACAATAATCCTGACCCCCAACCTCTCAAGGACTACAATAATCCTGACCCCAACCTCTCAAGGACTACAATAATCCTGACCCCCAACCTCTCAAGGACTACAATAATCCTGACCCCCAACCTCTCAAGGACTACAATAATCCTGACCCCCAACCTCTCAAGGACTACAATAATCCTGACCCCAACCTCTCAAGGACTACAATAATCCTGACCCCCAACCTCTCAAGGACTACAATAATCCTGACCCCCAACCTCTCAAGGACTACAATAATCCTGACCCCAACCTCTCAAGGACTACAATAATCCTGACCCCCAACCTCTCAAGGACTACAATAATCCTGACCCCCAACCTCTCAAGGACTACAATAATCCTGACCCCAACCTCTCAAGGACTACAATAATCCTGACCCCCAACCTCTCAAGGACTACAATAATCCTGACCCCCAACCTCTCAAGGACTACAATAATCGAGCTAATACTTTTACCATATGGGCAGAGTCAGTCATGGAATAGGTGTGACAATTTACAGTCCATATACTTTTTGAGATACAGAGGTTAGAAGTCACGATGTTTGTCCTATTTATAATGAATGGGGTATAGTGTTATGATTCCAACACTATAACTGATATCACGCGATGGTCAACATTGTTTTGCCAACATTTTGGAGATCTTTTGCAGTTAACGCTGGCATCGAAAACTAAACTATAGATAGATTAATCTAGGAAATATAATTATTATAAAACTTTACCTCTTAATCTACCAGACCAGTATTGACGGTAAAAGTTGAGGGAAAGAGGACTCGTGTGATATCGGCTAAAGGAGAGTTCACACATTCAAGACTGTGGAACTCAATTGCCAAAAACATTGATTCCGACTTGAATCAGGAAAGAAAGAGGGCCGAATGCAATTGGCATCCGAATGCAACAGAGTTATGGCAACAGAGTTTGGGAAGGATGTAGTATCTGGGGTACGATCGTAATGTTAACATAGCTCGATCGTTCGCGGTTAAGCTCCCGTTTGTTTTGACGGCTATTTTTTCTGTTATTTGCCCCCTGATGGCAAAATATGTGATGATGACAAGTCATGGGGGGGGGGGTGCCCCCCCTCCAACCTATTATTGTATCCAAAGGCAGTCAAAATAGATAGGAACATGATCCCGAGCGTCCGCGTAGTGTAAACAAGGTGGGCGGTATGCCCGAATACTACATCCTTACACAGAGTTCCTAATAAACTCTTGATGACTTGGTGTGAACGGCGAATGCCAACCGAATATAGACAAATCTAAATTTATCGGTCGTAATTTTTTGGTGCCGACTACAACCGAATGATCCCGAACGTATCTGAATTGTCCATAACGGCTAAGAATAGGATTCAGGATACGTAATGAAATATGCTCCCAAATTATGCTACCGAATTATTTTTCAACATTCTGCGGCACTCGGACACATTTGGCGACATTCTTCATGGTCGTCAATAGTCTTCAAAAACACAATACAGCAGAATGTTGGCAAATAATCCAGAGTGTTAAATAACGCCGTACGAGAATGCAACCGAATGTCGTTCGAGTGTGTGCATTTGTGGTCATATTTCTTAGCACTAGTAACTACGCATTCAGTACCCAGCCCAAGCGAGACAATATAATTCTTTATTGCATCTTAGAGGATTTAGAGCTTCCGGCCTAAAGGTTCAAAGATTTAAACTAAGGGAAACCTTATTAGTGTTCACGACTGTGTCCTGTTTCTGAACAACACTTTAGCTGGTATCACACAACACTTTGTCCTCAACATTTTCCCTTAACATTGGTCTGGCAGCTTATGAGGTCAACATTATAGTTATTTCTGTTACCTAAATAAAACTATCATCAGCCTAGTTTCTGATACCAGGGCAAAATATTCCAGAAATGTTGCCAACAAAATGTTGATCATCGAAAGTTGACTATAAAAACTCGTGTGATACCGGCTTTAAAAGGGTTCTTCCAATCTATAATCCATTTAATTTATCTTTCAGAACAGACGGAATATGGAAAAGGAGAAAAGAAGATGGGAAAAGAAGCGACACAGATACGTGGCGATGTAAGCAGCACAGTAAGTACAAGCACGTTTAGTACAGTATGGGATATTAATATTTGGAGAGATGACATTGAAAAGAAAATGTATGATACAAATTCAATTGATTGCAAATACATTATTTAAAGTAGCAGGGCTAAAAATATACAAAAGTTGAAAACAAATTTAAGAGATAAATGAGAGAAAAGATTACGAGGATACGGACCCATTTTATCTATTACATACTCTGAATTGGGAGTACTATAATATTAGACAATTTTCAGGAGACGAGTTATTATCTTCGAATGATAATTTATTTGTTTTGTTTTTGTTTTGTTTTCTTAAAAGTGAATTGTGGTTACAAGCAAAGTTTTCCTCTTTTACACCCCCACCTCCTTTTGTATCTACATGTAGTTATATAAATACCGATATATATATATATATATATATATATATATATATATATATATATATATATATATATATATATATATATATATATATATACTGTATAATATGTATTTTTTATTTATTTATTTATTTTTTTAATGTAGTTATATATTTGTATTACCTTGATATTTGCTAGTTTTGCGTGTTTTTCATAATTTAATTTCGAGGTTTGGCCATCTACGGATTTATGTGTTCGATCTAACTCAGGCGTTTGCAGGATATACAGTATAATGGATAATGAGGCAAAAAATATGATATATTTTTTATGATTATTGCCTATCAAAGCAGTTCAATACATATAATTAATGTTGTATATATGTTTCGTCTGTCAGAAACACACATACGATGCTGTTATTACTCTTGATCAACGTGCATTTACTTCAAGCAGAACAAATATATATTCATTTAATTGAAGGTTGTAAACGTAAGATCTTCACCATTTTTCATATCATAATTTCAACACAAAATATATAGCATAGTTGCTTCTTATATAAACAGCTTATTCTCGTTGTAAGAGACTTTCCCTAAGACCTATACAGCGTTTCCGAGAAATTTACAAAGGGCACCAATACGATACGTATTTTTTGTTTACAAACATAAATCAAAACGAAGAATTTTAATTATGTTAGGTATTGAGTGACTTCAAATAAAGAGCGTCTAGCATTATTGTTTTATATATATTTGTTTATACTATTTTGTTTTTAAATATATCACAAGTTGTCTTTAAACTCAGGGTATATTAGAAATTTCAAACAATGAACATAGCATGTTGCATTTGAAAGTTAGGCTACTGTCCAGTCTTCACTAAGGTTAAATAATCGTACCTATATAAACACAGTCAAAACAAAAACAGATATGCAAATGGTGTTTGCTTTATATTAAATTACCGATTCGTTTATCGCAGAGGCTTAATAATGAAGTAATGAGGCTCCAAATATAAAAAAAAATTATGTACGCTCTGCAAGTCATAAAATCCCTTAAGCAATAAAATGTCGTTGGTTATTTGCCAGTAACATTTTGCATATACTTTCTGTATATACTTTCTGTTAATAATGCAAGCGTAAACCAATAAAGATACGAATATGTGTTAAACATCATGTCTAGCGGTTGGTTCGTGAATATACGTGTTATGAATACAGGAATGGATACGGTATTTCCGGCCTAAATTATGCATGCAAAACTTCAGGTGAGACTGTTTTATCATTCGAGCTGGGTAACCGGGAAATATGACTTGAGTATAATGTATATGACATGTGGCAGTCGGAGTATTACTGTGTGGGAAAGGGTAGTTTGGGCGAGTTGTAGCTCAAACGAGAGCTTATATATATATATATATATATATATATATATATATATATATATATAATTGATATATAAACTCTCATTTGAGCCAACTCTCCCAGTATGGCTCGGTAGTTTGTTCGTCCCCACTTGGGTTTACTCGGGTTTTCGTCCCTACCTACTTTCAATTCTGGGGGAGGCACTTGTCACAGGTATCTCTGTCTTTTGTCTCCCTTCACTACATAGTAAAACAAATATATATATATATATATACATAAATTATATATATATATATATATATATAGAGAGAGAGAGAGAGATCTTGTTTTTTCTGTTCAATGGTTGGGCAAAAAGGCAAACTATTGATTGCTTGAAACCCAATCTCAATTTCTTCCCCAGTGTCTTTCATTAAGGGGGGGTCACCGGCTTTGTTTTATCTGTTTCTCCTTTTCTCTCTTTCCCTGGCTTGTATCCATTCGGGCCCATTCAGCCAACTGTTTTAAGACGTTTTTCCCCATCCAGGTGTCGATATCTTCCTGGCGAGCGATAGAGAGCCAGCATTGTATGGAGAAATCCGGCTTCGCCGGAGAAATGTTTCTATCGAAAAATGTACATATTTAGCTTACTGTCAAAATAAAAATATATATATGCTGGCTCGCTACCGGTCGCCAGGAAAATATTGACACCTGGATGGGAGTAAGCGTCTTAAAACAGTAGGCTGAAGGGGGTCGAATGGATACAAATCAAAGAGAGAGGGAGAGAAAGAGAAAACTAGCGAGGTGGGCTCCTTTAATACTTATATACGACCCTTGGAGATAGGCCTGTGGGGGGGAAATGTACCGTAATTTAATAGAGTGGTAGATCTGATGGAAAGTACCTGGAAGGGGGGGGGGGGATGATTGGTAGCGACCCCCGAGATCTAGTGATTGGTTATTTGGCTTTGTATATTACCCTCTGATCGGTCGACGCTTGTGGGCGCCGTGGTGTTGTTTTCTTCTTCCTTGTCATGACCTTCTATATAACTGTCTTGATGGTGTAATGGTTAGAGCGTGGAAGTTCTGTATGGGATATCCTGGGTTCGAATCCTGGGAGGATCACAGGGTTTCATTAATTTAATTTGGGGTGTTATTGGTGTTAAGAACGATGTTAAATGTATATGGTATATCGGCACCTACATTTGATCTTGCCATCCTTTCAGTAAAGTCATGTTGGTAAGTATTAGTTATCCCTTTCAGTATACCATAATGCAACTGTTTGGTCTAATATATTCACTGTGCAGTTCAAGAAGTTGTTTGTAAATGATAATAGACCGAACTATTTATACCAAGCACGTTAATAAGTGAAAACAAAACTCGTTAAGTGACAGTGTCTTGCATGACAGCTGCCGATTTTATGGTCTATATAGATTTATAGATACACTTTGCCGAGTCTTACAAGAGTAACAAGATGGTGATAGGTCAATCTCTCACTCTACCTATCTATCTATCTATCTATCTATCTATCTATCTATCTATCTATCTATCTATCTATCTATCTATCTATCTATCTATCTATCTACAGGGTCACAAGGTTATAGTCTCGTATTATTTGTGTTTAGGCCCCTCTACCTGCACACACTGAAGTACCTGCAATCGTGGTCCTGGAAGCTTGAACACTTCTTAATGATAAAACAATACATTGAATATAAACCAGTGAGTCCCAGAAATTTGATCTTCGAGACTAAAGCGGCGTTTTGATATAGTTTGCCCCTATGCCACACTTGTGCCTCCAAAATAATTATGTGCAAATATGTCTGTCCACAAGTATTGTACAATTTGGAAGTTCCGGTTCACATACCCTTGTGACCATTGAATTAACAGATAAGATATTGAGTGTACCCCAAAAACAAGCTGGAGGTTATGCAGTAACTCTTAGCTTTATCACGTTGATGGAGAGGTGATCAATGTTGATATATTGGTGTTAGGACTGGGCATTTGAGCGTAAGTATGTAATGTATGCACGAATGTGGCTATCAAAGGGGTAGTGGTTATTTTTTGGTATATTTTCTTATGTATTTATGTTTTTCCTCGCAAGACCTCCATCAAAATTTAAAAAAAAAAAAAAAAAAAAAAAAATCTCCAGACCCTCTTTCAAGATTTTTGTTCACATATTTTTGGTAGAAAAATGTCCGGGCCAAAGGCCGATTCCTCCTAGAACTACTGGCTCACTATTGCTCGCCAAGAATAAATCTACACCCAAATATCACGCAAGGTCTTTATGTTTACAAAGGAATAGGGAGAAAGGGATAAAATGGCCAAACTAATGGAGCGAACGTCTAAAAATATTAAAGCTAATGACACTAAACATGATCTAATTAATTAAGTTAACTCCCAACACCAAATATCTCCCAATAATATTAATGAAAGCATGTGCTCCTCCCGCAGGAAGAAAATACAACTAGCTCCCCCTTAAAGAAAATGTATTTGATTCACCCTATGTCGCTTCGCTTTCCTTCCCTCTCGATGTACACAATCTAGATGGTAAAACAGTTGTCTTGGTCGTTATCTACACAGCCAGAGGTAACGCGACACTCTCATTCGCTTTGATTTGATTCTCCCTATGATTGATTCTCCCTCTGATTTGATTATCTCTATGATTTGATTCTCCCTATGATTTGATTATCTCAATTATTTGATTCTCCCTATGATTTGATTCTCCCTCTGATTTGATTCTCTCTATGATTTGATTCTCTCTATGATTTGATTATCTCTCTGATTTGATTCTCCCTCTGATTTGATTCTACCTCTGATTTGATTCTCCCTCTGATTGATTCTCCCTCTGATTTGATTCTCCCTATGATTTGATTCTCCCCATGATTGATTCTCCCTCTGATTTGATTCTCCCTATGATTTGATTATCTCTATGATTTGATTCTCCCTCTGATTGATTCTCCCTCTGATTTGATTCTCCCTATGATTTGATTATCTCTATGATTTGATTCTCCCTATGATTGATTCTCCCTCTTATTTGATTCTCCCTATGATTGATTCTCCCTATGATTGATTCTCCCTCTGATTTGATTCTCCCTATGATTGATTCTCCCTCTGATTTGATTCTCCCTATGATTTGATTCTCCCTATGATTTGATTATCTCTATGATTTGATTCTCCCTCTGATTGATTCTCCCTCTGATTTGATTCTCCCTATGATTGATTCTCCCTATGATTTGATTATCTCTATGATTTGATTCTCCCTATGATTGATTCTCCCTCTTATTTGATTCTCCCTATGATTGATTCTCCCTATGATTGATTCTCCCTCTGATTTGATTCTCCCTATGATTGATTCTCCCTATGATTTGATTCTCCCTCTGATTGATTCTCCCTCTGATTTGATTCTCCCTCTGATTTGATTCTCCCTCTGATTGATTCTCCCTCTGATTTGATTCTCCCTATGATTGATTCTCCCTCTTATTTGATTCTCCCTATGATTGATTCTCCCTATGATTGATTCTCCCTCTGATTTGATTATCTCTATGATTTGATTCTCCCTATGATTTGATTCTCCCTCTGATTGATTCTCCCTCTGATTTGATTCTCCCTATGATTGATTCTCCCTCTGATTTGATTCTCCCTATGATTTGATTCTCCCTATGATTTGATTCTCCATCTGATTGATTCTCCCTCTGATTTGATTATCTCTAATGATTTGATTCTCCCGATGATATGATTCTCCCTATGATTTGATTCTCCCTATGACTGATTCTCCCTTTGATTTGATTCTCCCTATGATTTGATTCTCCCTTTGATTCTCCCTATGGTTTGATTCTCTCTATGGTTTGATTCTCCCTATGATTCTCCCTATTATTTGATTCTCCCTTTGATTTTATTCTACCCTATGATTCTCCCTATGATTTTATTCTCCCTATGATTGATTCTCCCTTTGATTTGATTCTCTCTATGATATGATTCTTCCTATGATTCGATTCTCCCTATGATTGATTCTTCCTTTGATTTGATTCTCCCTATGATTGATACTCCCCTTGATTTGATTCTCCCTATGATATGATTCTCCCTATGATTTGATTCTCCCTATGATTTAATTCTCCCTATGATTTAATTCTCCCTTTGATTTGATTCTCCCTATAGTTGAGTCTCTCCTTCCCTTCCTCTCTCTCGGTGTACACAATCTAGATGGTAAAACAGTTATCTTCCCCTCGCCTGTGTCCCGCCCGAGGCAACCCGTCACTCTCTGTCGCGTGTGTTGAGAAGGCATTGGTTTAGTACGTTGACTCTCTCTGCCTTATCGCTGTTTCGTTCGCTACTCTCTGGTTTCCCTTCTTCTCTGTTTCCTGTCCATTCTTTCTCTAATTTCGTCTCCTCTTTATTTCTTTATCTGTTATGTCTCCACTCTCCTTCGTGTTCAGTATATGTCTCCTCTCTCTGCCTTATCGCTGTTTCGTTCGCTACTCTCAGGTCTCCCTTCTTCGCCTTTTCCTTTCCGTATTTTTTTATATGGTCTCCCACTCTCTCTTTTTCCTTCATTTTTTTTTCATATTTTGTCTCCCACTTCTCTCTTTTTCCTTCCTCCTTTTCATATGGTCTCTCACTTCTCTCTTTTTCCTTCCTCCTTTTCATATTGTCTCCCACTTAGTTTCCTCTATATTTATTTATTTTTCTGTTCCCCTGTTCATATTATGTCTCCACTCTCCTTCGCATTCAGTACGTCGACTCTCTCTCTGCCTTATCGCTGTTTCCTTCGCTACTCTCTGATCTCCCTTCTTCTCCATTTCCTTTCCTCCCTTTCATATTCTGTCTCCCACTTCTCTCTTTTTCCTTCCTCCTTTTCATATTGTGTCTCTCACTTCGTCTCGTCTTTATATCCTTCTCATTGATTTTTCTCCTTTTCATATTCCGTCTCCACTCTCCTTTGCGTTCAGTAAGTTTTTTTCCATTTTCCTTATCACTATTTCGTTCGTTACTCTCTGGTCTCCTTGTATTTATTCTTCCTTCCTCCTTTTCATATTCTGTTTCACACTTCGTTTCCTCATTATTTATTTATCTTTTCTGTTCTCCATTTCATATGTTCTCCACTCTCCTTCGCGTTCAGTAACATGTCTCCTCTCTCTTCCTTATCGCTATTTCGTTCGCTACTCTCCGGTCTCCCTTCTTCTTCTTTTCCTGTCCTTTTCATATCCTGTCTCCCACTTCTCTCTTTTTCCGTCCTTCTTGTCATATTCGATATCCCACTTTTCTCTTTTTCCTCCCTCCTTTTCACACTTCGTCTCCTCTTTATTTCGTTCTCTTTGTTGTTATCCTTTTCATATTTGTCTCCTTTATTGATTTATCTTTTCTGTTCTCCTGTTCATATTCTGTCTCCCACTTCGGCTCCTCTTTCTTTCCATCTCTTTTCTGTTCTCCCTTTCGTTTCTATATTCCCCTTTTATCCTTTTTTTTTTCCATCTCGTATTCTCTCACTCTGCCCTTCTGTTTCTCCTCTCCTTGTTCTCTTCCCACCCACTCTCCTGTTCCGGAACCCCCTATCTTGTCCCCCATGTTAGTGTACCAAGTGACAGAATGGGTGGGAATTGTGCGTAAAGGGAATATATCCTCTAATTACGATTTGTATGCTTTGAGAATTTTTTTATTTTTCCACCTTCAATATAGGGTTTTTATATATTCGCTTGCATTTTCTGGAGGGCACCCCTTCTAAAATTCATTATTAGACCCTAAGGAAGCCTCATAAAAGACTTGGTGCTTTTATCCGCCGTGTCATAAATATTATGTAATAAATAATGGCAATATTTGCCGCTAAGCCACCTGACTACAACTTATGAATGTACATTTGTTATAAAAATATATATTTTTTCATGGATTTGTTCAATAATAATATAATATTAGAGTATGAAAAACAATTCACTATCCATGTAATGCCTATAATATATATGTTTTCTTAAAAATTGGTAAATTTTACAAAATCAATTACTCAATAATTGAAGAAAAAAAAATCAATATCTCCTAAACGGTGAATCAGATAAAAAAAAGTGTCACGAATGAAAAATATGCAAACTATAATGTCCTTTCTTAAGCGTTGTCTCAAATTTAATGTATCTTTAACCAATATCGTGTTATTACAATTCAAAACATTTAGCTCAAAAACTAAAAATAAAATCAACCCTCTTAAACGATGAATCATATACAAAAAGTGCATAGAATAAAAAAGATGCAAAATATAGTTTCCTTTCATAAGTGAGGTGTCAAATCTTCTACAAATACCGTCTAGTTACGATGTTTATGGTTTGAGAAAAATTTAATTTTTCCACCTTCATTATAGGGTTTTTATATATTCTTTTAGATTTTCTGGAGGGCACCCCTTCTAAAATTCATGATTAAGCCCTAAGGAAGACTCATACAGTATTTGGTGCTTTTATCCGCCGTGTAACGATAATGTCAACATTTGCCGCTAAGCCACCTGACTACTAGCCGTGTGTCATAACCCTCTTTCCTACCTACCTACCTCTACTCAGCCTCTCTATTGTTACTATGCAGTACCTCCGTGTCTTTCTACCCACCCCTTTCCTTTAATTGTGCCTTATCTCCCTGCCTCCATCCTAGTATACCCTAACTCACCTTTAACCCCTTCGGTACCGGCGACTTTTTAAAATTTGTATTATAGCTATACCTAGACGAGTTTGCGCAGGTTAAGAAGGATCTGTGGTAGTACACGGGGGTAACTGAGATAGTTCGAAGCCTGTTAAGAGCTGGAGGCCCTTTTTAAGCTGAATAATATCGCATGATAGTGGCCAGGATAAAGTTAAAATAACGGCACTGGTACTGAAAGGGTTATAATTGGCTTCCCTCTCCTATATACCTTCTCTCTATATGTATTTATTTTCTTTCTTATGTTTTCTCCAATCCTCTTCCTCCTCCTCTCTCTATGAACCTCCTTTTTGTGTCCTTCCTTCCGCCCTCCCTCTTCTGAACAATTCTTCTCCCTCTATATGTTTATGTGTTTATTTATTTTCCCTTTGCTGTGTTCCTCTTTCCCCACCTGTTTCCCTCCCTCCAATCTCCCTCTCTCCCAGAAATCACATTATCCCATGCCATAAGTGAAATCCCCCCTTCCCTCTCTCACCGCCCATTTTCCCTCCTTCCCCTACCCTTTCCCTCCCTACCCCCTTCCCTTCCTCCCCTCCCCTCCTCCCCCCACGTTCTGCACACACCCCTCATTCAATTTGTTTGGCCTTCTCCCCTCTCAGTCTCTTATTTCCCCTCATCTCAATTCCATTACCCCCTGTTTACTTCAACTTTCCCCAGAGGCTGATTTATCCCCTCTCATTGTTTTTTTTTTTTTTTGGGGGGGGGGAAGAGAGAGATGGGAAGGTGGTGGGGGGAGGTAATGGTGTGTGTGTGTGTGTGTGTGTGTGTGTGTGTGTGTGTGTGTGTGTGTGTGTGTGTGTGTGTGTGTGTGTGTGTGTGTGTGTGTGTGTGTGTGTGTGTGTGTGTGTGTGTGTGTGTGTGTGTGTGTGTGTGTGTGTGTGTGTGTGTGTGTGTGTGTGTGTGTGTGTGTGTTCATGATTGTAGTTTGACAGGAATTGAGTTTTGTATGTGTGTGGGTGTGTGTCTGTGTATGAGTGTTGTGTGTGTATGAGTTTTGTGTGTGTGTGGTATTTTTTTCCTGATACCTAACGTTATTGTTCAGTTTCTTGCATTAACTTCTTTTTTCGATCGTAATTTGATTGACCAGATTCTGAATAAGGATCAAATTTTGAACGTGAATCAGGCCTAAGGTATGGATCAAGCCCAGAGTATGAATCAGACCTACAGTATGGATCAGACCTACAGTATGGATCAGGACTACAGCATGGATCAGGCCTACAGTAAGGATCAGGTTGTAGCCTGATCCCACAGTATGTATCAGGCCTACAGTATGGATTAGGTTTACAATATGGATCAGACCTACAGTATGGATCAAGCCTACAGTACGGATCAGGCCTACAGTATGGATTAAGCCTACAGTATGGATCAGGCCTACAGTATGGATTAAGCCTACAGTATGGATCAGACCTACAGTATGGATCAGACCTACAGTATGGATCAAGCCTACAGTATGGATCAGGCCTACAGTATGGATTAAGCCTACAGTATGGATCAGGCCTACAGTAGGGATCAGGGCTACAGTATGGATCAGGTCTACAGTATGGATCAGGGCTACAGTATGGATCAGGGCTACAGTAAGGATCAGGCCTACAGTATGGATCAGGCCTACAGTATGGATCAGGCCTACAGTATGGATCAGACCTACAGTATGGATCAGACCTACAGTATGGATCATGACAGAGTTTGAACCAGACAGTCCTAATGTATGAGTCTGGAGTAGTGATTCAGGCCTATGTTATTATGAGGAGATCGGCAACCGTAATAATGTACTTGTGTACTTCATAACAAAGCACTCGAGATAGGGGGAAAACAGGGAGGCAGACAGTATATGATATTATTATATAGAAATATGGTGATATACAGTATAGTAGTAATACATATTATGTGGGGACATAATTTTAAACAATTATATAGAGAGATATGAAAGTTAATAGGTTTGAGGATTGCATATAGAGATAAATTATATTGTTAGAGAATAACAGTAGAATTTGAATGGTATTAGTTGAATTTTTATATTATAGTTTAAAATATTGTATAAGGAAATTGACAAATTGACAAATATTTTGTTATTTGATCTGTGACAGTATTGTGTATTAATTGATAAATAAGATAGAAATGTATTGGCCTCTCGCTTAGTTTAAAACAATGAAGTCGGATTCAGTACGGCTATAAAAGCTCGAATCTTTGTGAACGAGACCACCTGGCGCTATTTGACTTTTGAGTAATTGTTTGTCTTCTTGTCATTGCTTCTTGGATTCCATTAGAATATACATTATATAATCTTATGATGACCCTGCCCTTTTATCTGCTTGTTTGTCAATACCAAACATAAGTGTTTTTTTGTTTTCAGGAAATAGCATACATTTCGTAAATGTATTAATCTAACCTCTATGATGATCATTGGAACTAAATTGTTTGTGAGGCAGTGGGGTAGGAACTTAAAGCTCTGGAGCGGGATTCACTAACGGCCGTAGCGTGCGACGTCGTACAGCAACCTACGATCGTTCCTAAGGGAGTGCGGAAGGTGAATTCACGAACGCATCGTTGAGCTCCCTTACGGCTCCCTTTCGGTTATTTTCACCGAGGCTTCTCTTGACCAATCAGGCGCTTGGCCACTCACTGAGCTTGAGTCATTTTGTAAATAAACAACACTCACCCACATGACCGAAGCACCAAGAAGAACCTAATATAATTTAATTTATGAGCTTTTCATTGTTTAGCATGGCTAATTCGATCCACCACAGCCAACAGGAAGACTAGAGTATCTTGTGAATTGATGATAAGAAATTAACCTAGCTAGGCTACAGGGAAGCCTGTTAGTTGCCAAAGTTAAAGGATTTCTGACGGATTGATCATTGATAATCGTCTGTTAGGCTATTATAGTTGGGAGATTAGTGTATTATTTATACCTTAACCACAGTATATTGTATAATTGTTCTACTTTACCATGTCTACACCTATGTAGACAGGCTAGCCAAACCAAAATGCCAGACTTTACTATGTCTGCCTACACAGGCAGTTCTAGCCAAGCCAAAATGCCAGACTTAGCCTAGGCCTAATTTTTCAAAATAGTCCTAGGGTATATTTTCGAATATATTTTGTATTCACAACACCTCAAGGCCTATCTACCTTTTCAAAATAGGCCTAGCATAGGCCTATATATATATATATTAGTGTATCCCACGGTTGGTAGCATAACGATTTACCCAACATCTGGTCATGGGATACAATAAGGGGGTGAGGGAGTCTTAGACCCCCCCTACCCCTCATGACATTGTCATCATCATATATTTACCAGCAGAGGCAAATAAAAGCAGTCAAATTACTGTAGATACGAATATAACAGAGTGTGCGACTATGTAAACAAAGCGGGCGGTACATGTGCTAACACAACTCTTACCTTGGTAAAGGTGGTGTTAGCGGGCGTACTGGGCAAGAATGTTAAGTGCGGGCGTACCGCCAGCCTCGTTTACACTACGCGTAGTGGCGTCGGACCTTTCCCATCATGTTCCCGTCTATTTTGACTGCCTTAGGATATAAAAATACATTAGCCTAACCAAACTACCTAACCTAACCTAACCTAGTATTCATGTAGTAATGACAGGGGGCAAATAGCAGAAAATATAGCATCGAAATAGACGGGAACGTAACTGCGAGCGCACAACATGACGACCGTACGCCCGAAAACTACATCCATCCCGCATACTGTCCTTGTTTAGATGAAGTTGCAGGCTCGGTTATATTCGCGTCTAATTTGACTGCATTTAATAACAAAATTATCCCACGGCCAGCTGTTATTTGCCCCCCAGCTGGAAATATATATGGTGATGACAATACGTCATGGGGGATGAAGGGGGTAAAGCCCCCCTCAACCTATTGCCCAACAGTTGGCCATGGGATATAATGATAGGTTGAGGGGGGCTTCATCCCCCTCACCTCCCATGACTTAATGCCATCAAATATATTACCAGCATGGGACTAATAACAGCTAGGCTAGTTAACAAGGAGGACGGTACGCCTGCAAACATCATCTTTATCTTCTAGGCTTCTACTTTACTATGGTTAGGCTACACCAAGCTAGGCATTGCTAGCCTAGCCATAATACCATACATTGGCCTAACTTTTCTAGCCTAAATAGCCCTAACTTTTTCAAAATAAACCTAGGTTGTAGCGTAGGCTAGGCTAAACAAAAATATTCACAACACCATGTAGGCTAGCCTATTATTTTATTTTTTTAGGCTAGGCCTAGGGTAATTATTTTCATAATTTTTTGCCTGTGATACTTTCAAATTTGAGGAAATAGGCTACCCTAATCTAACCCAGCTAGGCATTGCTAGCCTAACCAAAATACCATACATAGGCCTAACTTTTCTAGCCTAAATAGCCCTAACTTTTTCAAAATAAACCTAGGTTATAGCCTAGGCTAGGCTAAACAAAAATATTCACACCATTTATGATTAATTTATTTTTTAAGCTAGGCCTAGGGTAATTATTTTCATCATTTTGTTCCTGTGATACTTTCAAATTTGTTGAGGAATAGGCTACCCTAATCTAACTCAGAGGTGGTGGGGAGTTGGAATAAAACATTTCCGCAATAAATGATGGTTAAAATCTACTAATGGTAGGCTACGTGTTGTCGCAGCACATGAATTTGTGCATAAATTAACCTTGACTAGGTCTAGGCTGGCATATGTAGCCTATTCATAGCTTAATTCGGCCTGTCATAAGACATTAAGGATACAAATATATTCATACTTTGTATTAAATGCCTTAATGGTGTTGTAAACACAAGTTAACAATCATATTGCGCTATTATTGCCTCAATAATGACAGTGTGTCATAAAGAGCTATACTGCAGACGAATTTGTTATGGTCGCGGGTTGTGTTATCGATATTTGTGTACCTATATCCGGGTCAAATTCATGTAAGGGTGGTCTGGACTCTGGACCACCCTTTGCGAAAGGGGCTTCCTACATTAAAGATGGCCGCTACGACGCTTCGTGAATAAAGATGGCCGCTACGATGCTTCGTGAATACCAGCGTTGAGTCGTAAGGGAACGGAAAGGGAGTTTTCGGATCATACGACCGTTAGTGAATCCACCTCCTGTACAAGTAAAGTTAGGAGACTAAAGGCCTCTCCACACGATCAGTTTCCGAGTGTGGCGATAGTCATCAGTTTCGAAGGATGGCAACGAAGCACGCTATAGTCTATTCGCTGTAAGCAGGCAAGAAATCATGACCTCTAACCTCTGTAACTCTAAAGTAACTATAGTAATCGAGCTAATATGTCTACCAATTGGGAAGAGTCAGTCAGGGAATAGATGTGGAGATTTACAGCCAATTTGCTCTAGCCCTTTTTGAGTTATAGAGGATAGAGGTCATGATTTCTCGCCTGCTTACAGCGATTACTTTTTTTTATATAGCAACCTTGGATCAGTACTAAGCCATCCACACGTATACTGACTCGCCTGTTCCGTGTCTGGGTGGTTGCTAGTACCATTGTTAGGTGTGACCCTCCCTACATTCCCTAGCATTGACCCTCCCTACCTTCCCTTCCAATGACCCTCCCTTCCTTTCCTTCCATTGACCCTCTCTATCTTCTCTTCCATTTACCTTTCCATTATACCCACCCTACCCTCCCTTCATTCAGTATTCCCCCTACCCTCCCTTCATTCAGTATTCCCCCTACCCTCCCTTCATTCAGTATTCCCCCTACCCTCCCTTCATTATTGGTCCCTATCTCCTGAATCTCTACCATATCCATTTATCCTCCCTACCTTCCATTCCATTTACCCTTCCATTGACCCTCCCTACTTTCCCTGCAATCAGTATTCCTCCTCAGTAAACTCATCATTACCCAGCCCTTCCTCCTGATCCCTCCACCCCTCCCCTTCCTTCCTTCTCTTCCATTTACCCTTCCTTCCTTCTCTTCCATTTACCCTTCCATTGACCCTCCCTACTTTCCCTTCAATCAGTATATGCCTCCTCAGTAAACCCATCATTACCCAGCCCTTCCTCCTGATCCCTCCACCCCTCCCCTTCCTTCTTTCTCTTCCATTGACCCTCCCTACCTTCCCTTCCATTTTCACCCTCCCTCCCATCCCTTCATTCAGTATTCCTCCCCAGTAAACCCATCATTACCAAGCCCTTCCTCCTGATCCCTCCGCTCCAGCACACACAAGAGGATATACCACCACTGGACAATGGAGGAGGCTCCCTCTTGTGTCTACCCCAGTGTATCATTACCAGTTGGAGACATGGAGAGTGAGTGAGTGTGTGTGAGAGTGAGAGACAGAGATAGAGAGAGAGAGTGAGAGTGAGGGACTGAAAGAGAGAGAGTGAGAGTGAGGGACAGAGTAAGTGAGAGTGAGGGACAGAGTGAGTGAGAGTGAGGGACAGAGAGAGCGAGAGACTGAAAGTGAGTGAGAGAGAGAGAGAGAGAGAGAGAGAGAGAGAGAGAGAGAGAGAGAGAGAGAGAGAGAGAGAGAGAGAGAGAGAGAGAGAGAGAGAGAGAGAGAGAGAGAGAGAGAGAGAGAGAGAGAGAGAGAGAGAGAGAGAGAGAGAGAGAGAGAGAGAGAGAGAGAGAGAGAGAGAGAGAGAGAGAGAAGGGCGGAGGGAGGGAGATATAGGTAAGATTGATGAGTGGTAAGGCAACAATGCTGATGGTTGTAATCCGGCTGTACATCTAGGCCATATATAATATCCACATTAATAATAATAATCATACTAATGATAATAACAATCTCAGGTGTTTTATTAAGTGTCGTTGCTCTCCGCCTTCGAGGAGATTAAATGGCTCTCTAACAGCCAACAGAGACCATTACCCACCCCCTTGTTCATGGGAGACAGTACCAACCAGGGTTAGTGAAGAAAACATTTACGCTTGAGCGGGCGTGAACTCCCGACTCGTGGATAGGAAGTCAAGACGCTCTCCAATACACCAGTCGGTATTATGTAATATATTCACCACTTAACCCTTTGAAGCTCTGACGCGTTTTACCAGTTTATTTTGGCTATCATTAGACGATTTTATGCAGCTTAGAAAGTATCTGTGGGTATTAAAAGGGTAAATACTATCTCAATCAACCCTTTTACTTCCATAGACATATCGAAAGCCTTCGATAGAGTCTGGCATAAATCTTTAATTTCTAAACTACCCTCCTTCGGTTTCTATCCCTCCATCTGTGCCTTTGTCTCTAATTTCCTTTCCGGCCGTTCCATAGCCGCGGTTGTGGACGGCCATTGTTCACTTCCTCACCCTATAAACTCCGGTGTTCCTCAGGGCTCTGTCCTATCTCCTATTCTCTTTCTAATTTTTATAAATGATCTCCTTAACTGTACCTTAATTCCCATCCATTCTTACGCAGACGACTCAACCTTACACTACTCCATTAGTTTTTCAGAACGCCCCAGCCAGCAATCCCTCAACGACAAACGTAATGAAGCCATAGAACTCTTAAATTCTGATCTAAATACTATTTCCCATTGGGGCAGAGAAAACCTTGTTAACTTTAATGCTTCCAAAACCCAATTTCTCCATCTATCTACCCATCAGGATCTCCCAGCGGACTATCCCTTATTCTTCAGCAATACAAAAATCAACCCTTCATCTTCTCTCAATATTCTTGGTGTCTCTTTTTCTTCTGCTCTCATTTGGAAGGACCATATTACCAGTCTTGCTAAGGCAGCCTCCCAGAAGCTGGGTGTGCTCAACCGCCTTAGGGGGTTCTTTTCCCCTGCACAGCTTCTTGCTCTGTACAGGGGCATAGTGCGCCCTTGTATTGAGTATTGTTCACATGTGTGGGGAGGTTCCTCTCACACCGCTCTCCTAGACAAAGTTGAAAGGAAGGCCTTTCGTATCATTAACTCCCGTCCACTCACCAACTCTCTGCAATCTCTCTCTCTCCGCCGCAATGTTGCATCTCTCTCGCTATTCTATCGCTACTATAATAATCAGTGTTCCTCAGAGCTATCCCAGTGCATACCACCTCCTTTACGTAGGGCACGTGGTACCCGTCTTGCAACTCAATCCCACCCCTACTCTGTGCAACTCTCCAACCCAAGAGTGAAACGTTACTCTCAAACTTTCTTCTACTCAACAGCTGAGCTCTGGAACTCTCTCCCAGAATCAGTCTTTCCCTCTTCCTATGACTTAAATTGCTTCAAACTCCGTGTGTCCAGGCATTTTGGCTCGAACGTCCCTTGATTTTGGCCCTGTCACTCTTTCAACTATGGGGGAGGCACTCGCTATAGGCAGTTATGCCTTTTGCCTCCCTCAATCACATAGAAAAACAAAATATATACAGTTACTAATCTGAATAAAATCGATTAATAGTAGCCAGAAACAGAACAGAAACGCGTATTGGAGCTTGAAAGGGTTAAAAGCGCAGTGAGAACAAAGACAAAGGCACACTATAGTCTATTCATTACGATTTGGCCAATAATCTTGACTACTGACCTCTATAATTCGAAAACTACTTTTTTTGTCTGTGTATGAAGGAGACAAAAAGCAAAGCTGTCTGTAACGAGCCAAAATTAAGCCAATTTCAAATTACAGTACCTAGGCTAGTGCATATTTAATCTACAAATTATTAATAGGAATCATATCGTTGGAAAGCATGATAACAAAAAAACAGGATCTCGAACAAAATCCCTCTGGTGACTCTTCCCACGTTTGTATGTAAAGATATTGTGCAGTAACATAGTATTTCGTCCATCTCCGCTCCATCCATGCCCTCAATTCTTTCACTCTACCAATATTTGTTTTCCTTGTTGTAATCCCCGACACCTTTCTCTATCCCCACCGCTTGAATCCTGTGTGTCTCTCGTCTCTCCCACTTCATCCTGTGTGTCTCTCGTCTCTCCCACTTCACAAAAGATCTTTCTCGGAATTTGTTTTCTGTGCCATTGTATATATCTCTCTATCATGTTTTTTGTACGCTTTTGATCTCCACTTCCCTCGTCCCTGTATGATGCTATATCGGTCTGTCTCTGATCTTTCTCTCTATATTTCTCTCTCTTTCACACACACACTCTCACTCCCTCAATAGTGATGATCCACAGATTAGTCCAGTTCATGGAAAGTTAGTTCAAATTATGATGGAATGCACTTATTTATCTAGTGACAGACACCTTCATCCGTAAGGGGGTGACCACGAATGAATCGCCTCCGTATGCCAAGGTAGTCATTTGATCCTCTAGTTTGTTTCTTTTCACAGGGTAGGATGGCCCATTGGTGGACATAGTGTGTCCGGTCATTGTAGAATTCAATCGTACTGTTGACATAACTGGCTTTGAATGCAGACTGTAACCCGTGTAATCAGCTAGCCACTACTGATCAGATGCTAGCATAATTTATTATATTTGGTTACATATGACATTGATTTAAGGGGAGATTTCCACCTGGAGGATTTTTTTCTGGACCCCTTTCTCCCTCATGTCTAGCCCCATTGCTTTTCAGATTTTAAGACGTTTGCCCCATTAGTTTGGTGATTTTAAGAATGTCCGCCCCATTCTGTCAATTTTAAGACCTTTTGTGCCATTTAGGTGTCGATTTTATCCGGGCGAGCGATAGCGAGCCTGTAATTTAAGAGTAACCGGCCTTCGGCCTGGAAATTTTTCTACCGAAAAATGTACAAATTTATCTTGAAAGGGGGTCAAGGGGGTGAAATTTTAAGATTCCTGGAGGAGTAGGAAACAAACTAAAAACCTCCCCTTAAGGTGGAAGGGTTTATTACTTTTTTAGTTTCCACCCTAGACCTTCATCAAGCATTATACAAGCACTATACAAGGCTCCAATAACAAAAACAAACCTCAACTATCACAGATTTGTATCCTTTAACAAATCTGTAAGTCACTCGAATCATGTTGTGTTATTGTCAGGTCTCCCACCAACTTCTTCAGCAGCACGGCAACACAGTTTTCGTGCTTATCACCAAATTCAAACTTGGCGAGAAGTGAAACTCCCCGAAATTTGGGGTTGGAAAACAAATACAAACTCTCTGTCACCTATAAACACAACTAAACCACCAGCGCCAGCCAAACTCCTTAAATTTGTATCATGTAGTTGTAAATATGGATATGGGAAACGGTGTGGTTGCGCAAAAGCTGGTTTGAAGTGCTTCATAATGTTACGTACGATATGTAGCGGTCAAGCATGCCTCAATGCAACACCTGCTGAAGAACTCATAGTCCGACGACGAAGAAACTTCTTTCCTGTAGAAGTAAAGGAGTGGATTAGGCCTACGGGGGATACCACTCTGGGAAAAGAAATGTGCCAGAATCTCTACCTCATGGGTGGTGTGGAAATGAGTCAACATTGTATAAAAGTAACTAACTAAACATTCAAACGAAATCTTATATTTTGTGTAGTGAAAAACAAAATTCCCTCTACAATTTCATATATATATACTGTATATATATATATATATATATATATATATATATATATTATTTCAACGAGAAATTAGTCGTTCGAGAGTTATTGATGGATTACTAAGGGCGAGATTGAATTGTTTTGATTTTCGGTCGCAAATGTGTTCCAATGTGTGCCTTGTTTTCGCAAAACCTGATATTTACGTCAAAAATACATAAAGACTCTCTTATGTAAAATATTGTGTTCTATATTTTCATATTCATACAATTTTCTCCTACAATGCACCATTTCTGAGCAAAAACTGAAAATGTAGTAAGAATTACCTCCGTGGGGTAGGAGGGGGGGGGGGGGGGGGGGGGGTGTCCCTCCAAAATGGGGGTTGCTCAGGTAACACGGAGGGGAACTCGTTTGTTCTTTGTTTGGATGCCCTTCAATAGTATCTGTACAAAATTAAAAACTGTATAAATTATTTCTGCTATTTGCTGTTTTTAAGCTAATTTGACTGGACTAATATAGGCTACCTGTGTTATAATTGTAATAATGGATGGCAATGTGTAGATAATGCGTAGCAATATCATCATACCTGAATACATGATAATTTACAGTTTATTTCCTGGCTTTATCCTTAACATAATGTGTGCCGTCGTTCCCCAGTCCTTCCTTCCTCTCTCACTTGTAATTCATGAGGTAAGTTAATAATCTCCCTCCATCATTATCCCATTACCTCCCTTTGTTCCTTATCTTTGTTCTCCATGCAGCTAAAATTTTATTTGAGCTGATAATCCAGCCCCTTAATCCGTCAGTCTGTTCCTTAGCTACTTACTGTACTGTACAAGTATTTATTTCGCTTTTTGGTATTCGCGTTTCTTTTCTGTATTCGCGTCTCTTCTTATTTGCGTCTCTTTTCCGTCTTTGCGTTTCTTTTCCGTTACCGTGTCTCTTATCCGTTTTCATGTTTCTTTTCCCTTTTCGCATCTCTTTTTCCATGTCCGCGTCTTCTTCGTATTTGCGTCTTCTCCGTATATTCGTCTCTTCTCCATAATCGCATCTCTTTTCCGTATTCGCATCTCTTTTCTGTCTGTGCATCTCTGTTCCGTATTTGTATGTTCATCGTATTCGCGTCTCTTCTTTGTATTTGTATTCCTACTTCGTATTCATGTCTCCTATCTGTATTCGTGTCTCTTTTTCATTTTCGCGTTTCTTCTCCATTTTCGCGTTTCTTTTCCGTTATCGCATAATTTCTCTGTATTTTCATTTCTTCTACGTATTCGCATTTCTTTTTTATGATGTGTCTTATTTGTATGTGCAGTTATACTAGGTGTGTGTGCCTCATTTATATGTTTATATCTATGTTCGAGGTCCTTTTTAGATTTAGAAATACTCGTTAGTTATTCCATTTTTCAGAAGGCTGCACGAATTTTGAACACCTAAGCCCGAATATATTCCTCCAGATAGACATGGAATTGTGTTAAATCAGATAAATATGTAGTTGATATTTCCAAGCCAATCCAAGTCTACATCTCTCTCTCTCTCTCTCTCTCTCTCTCTCTCTCTCTCTCTCTCTCTCTCTCTCTCTCTCTCTTGGTTCTTATCCCACGCACGTTAACCCCTTCACATTAACCCCTTCACGTTAACCCCTTCACATTAACCCCTTCACGTTAACCCCTTCACGTTAACCCCTTCACATTAACCCCTTCACGTTAACCCCTTCACGTTAACCCCTCGCCTGCCTCTAACCTTCACTCTCTTGTCATTAGATCTGCTTGAATGTTCATGTCGGTATAGTGACGCACATCACTTAAGGGGGGTCACCTTTTTTTTTATCTTTCTTTCCTTTTCTCTCTTTCCTGGCTTGTATCCATTCGGCCCCATTCAGCCAACTTTTTTAAGACGTTTATCCCTATCCATGTGTCGATTTCTTCCTGGCGAGCGATAGCGAGCCAGCATTGTATGGAGAAATCCGGCTTGGCCGGAGACATTTTTCGATAGAAAAATTTACAAATTTAACTTGCTGTCAAAACAAATATATATATACTGTATGCTGGCTCGCTACCGCTCGCCAGGAAAATATTTACACCTGGATGGGGGTAAACGTCTTAAAACAGTAGGCTGAATGGGGCCGAGTGGATACAAGCCAAAGAGAGAGGGAGAGAAAGAGAAAAAAAGCGAGGTGGGCTCCCTTAACATGGTATGATAATGTAATATGCTTATACTAACTATTCATGCACACCTATGACGTCATCAATAGAGTAATTGATGATTTATAGGTTACTTTTTTGCTCATTTCGTTTCTTTGTTGTGTGAAGCTGTACTTCTAGTGAATATATATATATATATATACCGGTATATATATATATATATATATATATATATATATATATATATATATATATATATATATATATATTTTCTTTAATACATACGAGGTTGAAAGAAATGGCAATTTCTGCGTTGGAAATTTTATTATTCAAAGTTTCCAGGTCCCTGATGAGTTTTCGCTGGGTGGCAGGAAGTAGATGAAGGAGATGAGCAAAATTCATGGTGGTACAGGGTTACATAAATGTACATGATGATACAGGATATACGACGCGTTTCACTGGACAACCAGCATTATCAAGTAAGGAAGGAATGAAATAAAAGGTAAACAGGAAGGGTATATATAGAGGGTGGAGGATCAGAGGAGGAGGAAAACAGGGGGCAAAGGTCTGCTATTGGTGGAAGCGTAAACTAGGAGAGAGAAGGGGTTAACCGCTCCACGCATGCGCACTGGATGCGGGATGGTGGTCAGTAGGTGGGGTCGAAGCTGATTGGCTGCGTGTCGAGGGGCGTGGCCTAAGTTGTGTGGCGCCTGCAGAAGACGAAGCTGAAGGAGGTAGCGCGGGGGGCTGCGTCAAGGGCACCGGGGGGCGAGGAGGGGTGTTAGGTCCTGTAGGGTAGTGCCTTTTGGCAGAAGGAAGGATCTGAAGGTCCAGAGTTTGGTTGTTGATGTTGGGATGTAAGGCTTGGATATATAAAGCTTCGAGTATAGGTAATCTCCTTGGGTCACTTTCTTTATCGAGTATGGTGGTGTGTTTCTCTAACTCGTTGCGTGTGAGGTGAGGGTGGTTAGGGGTGAGATAGTGGTCTTTGATGGCTCCAGCCTGAAGGTGAAGAGTTAACCGACGTGAAAGACGAGTCTGCGTCATACCAATATAGGAATGAGGTCCACAGTCCTCATAATTACAGGTATGTTGGTAAATGACGTGATCGTCGGTCATCGGGCTCTTTATCTTGGTGGAGGCTGGTTTGTTGCGGAGAACGAGGTTGGAGGTCTTGGGGGATTTGTAATAAATTATTAATTTGATTTTGTTTTCCGGGTTGGTTGGGTGGACATGCTTGGAGATTATTTCTTTTAAGACGGCCTCGTCATTTTTGTGTTCAGAGGACATGTAATTGCGGTAGAAGATCTTAATTTCATTGGGGGGGTCAATGTTGGGAGGGCTTTGAGTGTACCATTTTTCAAGATGGTGGTTGATGGTGCTGGAGATGTCGGAGTTGGAGTATCCGTTATTTACTAAAACTTGGGATAGTCTTTCTAGTTCCTGGTGGGTGTCGGCCCAGGTAGAGCAGTGCGTGAGGGCTCTCCTAACATAGGCGGAGATGGAGGATAGAAGATAACGGCGGGGGC
Organism: Paralithodes platypus; assembly: GCA_032716605.1. Classification (NCBI taxonomy): domain Eukaryota; kingdom Metazoa; phylum Arthropoda; class Malacostraca; order Decapoda; family Lithodidae; genus Paralithodes; species Paralithodes platypus. Next base: position 11,285,498 of record CM064489.1, read on the forward strand.
ATTCACTATCGCCGTTGAGGCATTGTCCTGTGTTAGTAGGTTTAATGTAGACGGTGGTTTTGAACCCATGGTCGTGGGTTCGAATTTATCATTGCCCTGATACACCTACACTGGACATCCCGGAGAAGGCCCTGAAAACACTACTGGAGCTATGTACCAAGGAGGCCCCCTTCCTTTGCCCCCGGGGCAACATGTACAAGCAGATAGACGGTGTGGCGATGGGCAGCCCCCTAGGAGTTCTTTTTGCGAACTTTTTCATGGGTACCATCGAGGAAGAGCTCCTAGCTGCCCAACGACCAGCCGTCTACTGTAGATACGTGGATGACATCTTCGTGCAAATCAAGGACCTCCACGAACTACAGGAACTCCAGCGTCGCTTCATGACCTCCTCCGGACTTAACTTCACCTTTGAAAAATCTAACAATGGACAACTCCCCTTCCTCGACATCCTCGTAGCTCTGAACGACCATGGGTTCAAAACCACCGTCTACATTAAACCTACTAACACAGGACAATGCCTCAACGGCGATAGTGAATGCCCCCGCCGTTATCTTCTATCCTCCATCTCCGCCTATGTTAGGAGAGCCCTCACGCACTGCTCTACCTGGGCCGACACCCACCAGGAACTAGAAAGACTATCCCAAGTTTTAGTAAATAACGGATACTCCAACTCCGACATCTCCAGCACCATCAACCACCATCTTGAAAAATGGTACACTCAAAGCCCTCCCAACATTGACCCCCCCAATGAAATTAAGATCTTCTACCGCAATTACATGTCCTCTGAACACAAAAATGACGAGGCCGTCTTAAAAGAAATAATCTCCAAGCATGTCCACCCAACCAACCCGGAAAACAAAATCAAATTAATAATTTATTACAAATCCCCCAAGACCTCCAACCTCGTTCTCCGCAACAAACCAGCCTCCACCAAGATAAAGAGCCCGATGACCGACGATCACGTCATTTACCAACATACCTGTAATTATGAGGACTGTGGACCTCATTCCTATATTGGTATGACGCAGACTCGTCTTTCACGTCGGTTAACTCTTCACCTTCAGGCTGGAGCCATCAAAGACCACTATCTCACCCCTAACCACCCTCACCTCACACGCAACGAGTTAGAGAAACACACCACCATACTCGATAAAGAAAGTGACCCAAGGAGATTACCTATACTCGAAGCTTTATATATCCAAGCCTTACATCCCAACATCAACAACCAAACTCTGGACCTTCAGATCCTTCCTTCTGCCAAAAGGCACTACCCTACAGGACCTAACACCCCTCCTCGCCCCCCGGTGCCCTTGACGCAGCCCCCCGCGCTACCTCCTTCAGCTTCGTCTTCTGCAGGCGCCACACAACTTAGGCCACGCCCCTCGACACGCAGCCAATCAGCTTCGACCCCACCTACTGACCACCATCCCGCATCCAGTGCGCATGCGTGGAGCGGTTAACCCCTTGCTCTCTCCTAGTTTACGCTTCCACCAATAGCAGACCTTTGCCCCCTGTTTTCCTCCTCCTCTGATCCTCCACCCTCTATATATACCCTTCCTGTTTACCTTTTATTTCATTCCTTCCTTACTTGATAATGCTGGTTGTCCAGTGAAACGCGTCGTATATCCTGTATCATCATGTACATTTATGTAACCCTGTACCACCATGAATTTTGCTCATCTCCTTCATCTACTTCCTGCCACCCAGCGAAAACTCATCAGGGACCTGGAAACTTTGAATAATAAAATTTCCAACGCAGAAATTGCCATTTCTTTCAACCTCGTATGTATTAAAGAAAATTTATTACCTGGCTTTACTAACATATATATATATATATATATACAGTATATATATATATATATATATATATATATATATATATATGGAAGTGTGGTATTAGGGTTGCTAGATCTATCTAGACTCCCTTGGTAACTGCCACCACCCAATAGATATTACTGGGAATAATCAAATAACTCAATGTAATAATTAGAATCAGGTCTTGAGAATAATTCACAATAGTTTAATAAATTATATCTTAAGACTTATTCAGAAGTACGCTAATATATTGATTGTATAAGTATTTGTAATAGTACAATTAATCCAAGTATGGTATTATGTCTGTTTATCACACACACAGCTGATATCTGACCCCTAGTTGTGCGAGCTGAGGGTCCCGTGTTTTCTCCCCTCCAGCTCTGTAGATTCTCCTTATATTATCTCGGGTTACGCCCCTCTGTATGACGTCAAACCACTCATTACCATTCTACGTGTACATCTCAACCAATCCTGGTACCTGTCAATAATGACGTATTAGGGTGTGGTTTGGTAATGTGACACGCCCTAGGTAAACTTTCCACTCACGGTATCCATGCCAATATTACAGGCACCCTACCACGTGATGTGGGGCGAGGCATGATGACCAGATATCTGACGTATGCAAATCCCAAGATCTATTTGGGTCACAAGCAGAAGCCAGTCGCCATACTGACTGTCTACATGATGTGTAGTTGATACAAGAAATACTATGTTTAATAATATGAGTTGTTATACTAAGGTTATTATAATGAGATACAATATATATATATATATATATATATATATATATATATATATATATATATATGTACCCTTGTATCTAAGTAATTCAAGGAATAATAGTTAGATAAATTGGAGTACATTATATATATATATATATATATATATATATTGTTTTTATCTTTTAAAAAATAGAAACATTTTTGGGAAAGGATCTGTACCCCGACAATCCAACATGGTTCATCATGTATCAATGACCTATGCCTTAAAAGCATGCAAGCTTTCAACTCTTTAATCCTTTCAGTGTCATCATTTATGTCTGCTTTTGGCTGACATAAAACTAAAATTACTCAAACTGACACACTGCCATAAACTGTTCATCACTTCCACAAAAGAGTCTACTCTGTGTATGAAAAATCACAATACTAAATTCAACTTCATAGATATATTTTCATATTAAATTAACTCTCGCGCATGGATACACAAACCGCGTATTAAGGAAGGGTGTCCGTAAATGCATGGATACGCATTTCGCGTATTCTATTTTTTAGAAATCAATTGCATCAAAACTGAATACTCGAATTGCGTATAAATTGGGCTACGATAAGTTTTGGTAGTGGCAAGCTGAATGAAAATCTTGACAACACTGCTTTCAATCAACCTCCACCCTTGCGGTAGGTAGAGAGAGTCCGACTCCTTACTCTGTATCTGGCAGTCGAGCAGTGAGATACAGTCGGCTGCCCCTTTAAACATGGCGGAAAAATATTGCATTTGAACAATGCGGACAAGTGTATGTAAAATAGAATGCGTGTTTATAAATATTTGTATAAAATCACATATTAGGAATAGGGACTTCAGGTTTAATAAATTCTCTCTCTCATACAATGATTTATACATACCACTATAACTTATAGCTCTAAAGCACCTTTGAACAAAATAAACTGAAATTTATATACGGTGACGTATAATAGAAATTAGTGCAAGAACCACGAGGTTATATTTTTGTTTTATAATATTAATGGAAAATACACTATTGACACTATACAAATTCTGATAGGATTTTGAAAAGTGCATACAAAATACTTCATGTTCTTCCTTATACAAGTATACGTTTATGCACTTATACATGAATATTTTTTTAATTAATATAATAATATACTAAAAATTTGTGAATTAATAGCCTAATTTGCTTACATTGTTTTTTTTTAGTTATTATACTTCTAACATTAAAACATATTTTACGAAAAACTATGCAGTATTTCTTTTAGTCAGATTGATCGTTACTCAATCCTCAGTTATGAACACTGCTAACATTTTCTATTTGCATAGTTTTATAGTTTTATTATGAAGAGTATACTAACAGGATCGGTCATTCTCATTTAATGGGGGAAGGGTCGTATTAATGGGGGAAGGGTCGTATTAATGGGGGAAGGGTCGTATTAATGGGGGAAGGGTCGTATTAATTTGTTTATTTATGTATCTTTCATTTTGATTTTAGTTTCCTCCTTAAACCTCCATCAAGCTTAAACCTCCATCAAGCTTAAACCTCCATCAAGCTTAAACCTCCATCAAGCTTAAACAAAAAACACCTTCACCCTCCCAAGACCCTCTTTCAAGATTAATTTGTACATTTTTCGATAGAAAAATGTCCCGGCCGAAGGCCAGTTCCTCTTAAGTTACAGGCTCGTTATCGCTCGCCAGGGGAAAAAATCGACACCTAAATGACACGAAAAGTCTAAATATTTATAAAGAAATGGGGCGATAGGTCTTAAAAACGCCAAACTAATCGGCCAAACTTCTTTAAATCTGAAAACTAATGGGGCTAAACATGAGGAGGAAGGGCGACCAGAAAAACGACCCATCTCCCCTTTAACCATACCATTCTGTGCTTTGCCTGAAGTGGGCTAGTGAGAGTGAGGGGACCAGTCTGACGGATATTGGCAGACGTGAATAATGTGCCCAGGTATTTGTTTTGTAGCCTGGCCAGATGACAGGTATTGGTGAAGGGAAAAGGGGGAAGACTTTGTTAGCTAGGTTTAAGGGGAGATGGGCCGGTTTTCTGGTCCCCTTTCTCCCTCGTGTTAAGCCGTTATAAAACGTTCGATCCATTAGTTTGGCGATTTTACCACCTTTCGATCCATTTCGTTGTCAATTATAAGACCTTTCGTGCGATTTAGGTGTCGATTTTTTCCTGGCGAGCGATAGCGAACCTGAAATTATAAGAGGAATCGGCCTTTGGCGGGGACATGTACAAATTGATCTTGAAGGGGGTCTTGGGGTGTTTTTCTAAGCTTAATAGAGGTCTAGCGAGGAAACTAAGACATAAATGAATTAATGCACCAAAAAATACGGCCCATCTCCCCTTAATGTAAGATATCTAACACGTATATATTCTGTAAGACAAACTATTATTCTGTAAGACCAACTATTATTCTTCGACAAACTATTGGTGAATGTAGCATTATATAGGCTAATTGGTACCATATGTATGCAATCATTAGTAATATGTACGGTTGGCCAAATAAGTCATGTCTCTGCTGTCATTACGTATTGATCGCTGTGTGCTGTATTAATGTCTGTCAGATGTTGAATAAGTTGTGTAAAGATAGGAACATGTTTGTATACATGTATCTCACTCGAAACGATGAATTGAACCTTACATATTGCCGATACCAATTATTGGTCGCAATAGCCTTGGTGCCGCGACATCACTTATTTGGGCGACTGTACTGCATTGATATTATTGTTGCAATATAAGATTCATTATGCTTATATATTCTGTATGTCTGATACAATGTACCAAATAATTAAGTTATCTCATACATGAATAAAAATGATGGGAATAATAAAAGTAATTACAAGTATAATCATGGTATTGGTGAGATCAGGTGTATGGGTGGGCTTGGGAGGGCGGGGGGGGGGGGGGGTGATTGTAAATAACCAAATGAATGTTCTATAAAGAGATGTGGCCGAACTAGTATTTCCAATGACTCGGGGTCACTAATTAATGGTTTATTTAGGGAGATATTTTTTGAGAATCAGTCAATAAACAAATCGACAGGCAGCTTTAATGTAAGGATCTCTCTCTCTCTCTCTTCCTCCTCTACCTCCAGTGTTGGCAGATGAGAAAGGTGAGGATATTTTGCGGGAACCTTTGTATTTCCACCCCCTTGACTGGCTGGCTGGTGGTTCATCTGGCATGCACGGAGGGCTCTCGGTCAGGCTCACAAAAAAGTACCCCCCCCAACCCTCCGAAATCCTCGATCAAATAAAACCTGACCTTTTCATAATAAAAATTTTCCCGGGTGGGTGCGATCAAAAACAAAAAAAATACAATTTTTTTTTTTTCATATTTATTCTTCCTCGAGTGCGAAATAATAATACCCCTTTTTCCTTTTCATAATTATTCTTTCACCCGCCCGTCAGCCAATAAAACTCCATTTCTTTTTCCTTTCATTTTTCTCTCCCGGCCGCCAGATATTTTTCTATGCATCTCTGACATTACGAAAGCTCTCCCCACTTCCCCTATATTGAATTCTACTGCAACCTATTCCTTATGTACGTACAGTACATGTTATACATAACGCATAACGGGGGTGTTATTGACCCCGTTCTCCCTCATGCTTCGTCTATTACTTTTGAGATTTTAAGACACTCACCCCATTAGTTTGGCGATTAAAAGACTTTTCGTACCACTTAGGCATTGATTGTTTTTTCCTGGCGAGCTTGCAATTTAGGAGGAACTGTTCTGAGGCCTGTTTCTACCGAAAAATGCACAAATGTGTCTCGAAAGGAGGTCTTGGGGGTAGTTTTTACGTTTGGGAAGAAACTAAAAGTATAATAATAAGTAAATGAATACATAAATAAACTATAAATAAAGATCTACCCATATTATATAGAAAGGAATACAAAGGAAAGCAAGCAACAACAGACATACTGATCAGAGAGGGTTGGGTGGATTAGAGAGGAGAGGGGTGGGGTGGATTAGAGAGGGTTGGGTGGATTAGAGAGGGTTGGGGTGGGTTAGAGAGGGGTTGGGTAGGTTAGAGAGGGTTGGGTGGATTAGAGAGGGTTGGGTGGATTAGAGAGTGGTGGGGTGGATTAGAGAGGGGTGGGATGGATTAGAGAGGGGTGGGGTTGATTAGAGGGGTGGGGATGGATTAGAGAGGGTGGGGTGGATTAGAGAGGGGTGGGGTTGATTAGAGTGGGGTGGGGATGGATTAGAGAGGGTGGGGTTGATTAGAGAGGTGTGGGGTGGATTAGAGAGAGGTGGGGTGGATTAGAGAGGGTGGGGCTTAGAGGGGGTGGATTAGAGAGAGGTGGATTAGCGATTAGAGTGGGGTGGATTAGAGAGGGGTGGGGTGGATTAGAGAGGGGTGATATAGATTAGAGGGTAGGGGAGTGGATTAGAGAGTGATGGGGTGGATTAGAGAGTGATGGGGTGGATTAGAGAGGGATGGGGTGGATTAGAGAGGGGTGGGTGGATTAGAGAGGGGTAGGTGGATTAGAGAGGGTTGGGGTGGATTAGAGAGTAGTGGGTTGGATTAGAGAGGGGTGGGGGGGATTAGAGAGTAGTGGAGTGGATTCGAGAGTGGTGGGGTAGATTAGAGAGTGGTGGGGTGGATTAGAGAGAAGTGGGGTAGATTAGGGATGGGGTGGATTAGAGAGGGGTAGGTGGATTAGAGAGGGGTGGGTTGAATTAGACAGGGGTGGGTGGATTAGAGAGTGATGGGGTGGGGTGGATTAGAGAGGGGTGGGTGTATTAGAGAGGGGTGGGGTAGATTAGAGAGGGATGGGGTGGATTAGGGAGGGGTTGGTGGATTAGAGAGGGGTGGGGTGGGGTGGATTAGAGAGGGATGGGTGGATTAGAGAGGGTGGGTGGAATAGAGAGGGTTGTGGTGGAATATAAGAAAGATAGGGAATATCGTGGTTAACTCTTGGGTTGGAGAGTTGCACAGAGTAGGGATGGGATTGTGTTGCAAGACGGATGCTACGTGTTTTGAGTAGCAATCGACAGAATTAGTGAGATGTATCTTACTTTGCCTTGCATGATAATTGGAAGGGCTTTATTCGTAACATGTATAAAATTTCACTCTTCAATCATAGTATGTACATAAACTTGCATAGTGAAGAACATGTGTAGTCACGAACTTTGATGAGAAACTGTGTATCTCATTAACAAAACATATTGTTAACACCGGGGCTCGTGTTATAGATTGGAGGAGAGTTAACAAAGAAATCCTACATGAGTAATACATAATACAAGTTGGCTATTTGCTAGGTCTCTTTAGAGTTTGTGCGTAAGAAAAATAATCACAAACAAAAGCCCTCTCACTGGCCTCGCTCAGATGTAATACAAAGCCAGTATATAAATAAATAGATAAATAAACAACAGAGGCCTGGAAGCGTGCCCCTTTGAAAGTAGTGCAAAGAGAAACATAAATACTCAAAATAGAACCACTGTCACACGAGCGCTTTTTCCGTCAATTTTCCATGAGCAAGTTTTGTTCTCGTATTATTTCGAGACATTTTCACACTCTTATTGGCAACTATAGATTGAAAGTGGATTATGTTAGGAGGTTGAATTCTGATAAAGTGTATTTTTTTAAAGCATCCAGACTATAAGTGCCCGTAAAAATTGGTCGAAAAAGGGCTCGTGTGACACAAGCTTAAGGGGAGGTATTTAGTTTGTTTCCTACTCCTCCAGCATTCTTAAAATTTCACCCCCTTGACCCCCTATCAAGATAAATTTGTACCTTTTTCGGTAGAAAAATGTCCCGGCCGAAGGCCGATTACTCTTAAATTACAGGCTCGCTATCGCTCGCCAGGATAAAATCGACACCTAAATGGCACGAAAGGTCTTAAAATTGACAGAATGGGGCAGAATTTTTTTAAATCACCGAACTAATGGGGCAAACGTCTTTAAATCTCAAAAGCAATGGGGCTAGACATGAGGGAGAAAGGGGTCAAGAAAAAAGTCCGTCAAGTGAAAATCTCTCCCTAAGGGGAGGCAGACCGTTTCTCTGGACCCCCTTCTCCCTAATGTTTAGCCCCACTAGTTTTGAGATTATAAGACGTTCGGCCCATAAGTTTGGCGATTTTAACACCTTTCGCCCCATTTCGTTGTCAATTTTAAGACATTTCGCGCCATTTAGGTGTCGATTATTTCCTGGCAAGCGATAGTGAGCCTGCAATTTTAAGAGGAACCGGCCTTCGGCCGAGACATTTTTCTACCGAAAAATGTACACATTAATCTTAAAGGGGGGTCTAGGTGGTGTTTTTCTAAGCTTGATGGAGGTCTAGGGAGGAAACTAAAAAAATATATGAATAAATTACTTAGTAGACCAACAAACGGCCAGTCTCCCCTAAAGAAAGCCGGGCAAACGCGCGGCCTCAGTAGTATAATTCCCAAAAATGTGGAGCTGGTCGGTTCAACATAATTATCAGTCAATATGAGCTCGAGGGAGGTACAAAGGAAAGAATGGTCCAAGCAAATATATACAGGCAAGCAGGCGGGGAGGGGAGAAGAGGAGGGAGGATAAAAGAGGGAGGGGTGAGGAAGGGAGGAAGAGAGGAGAGGGAGGGGAGAAGAGGAGGGAGAATAAAAGAGGTAAGGAGAGAGAAAAGGGGGAGAAGAGCGGAAGGGAGGGTCATCAGAGGTGAGGGAGAAAAGATAGGATGAAGAGGAGCTGGGGGAGTAGAGAGGGAGAAAGGAGAGAAAAGTTGTTGAAAGAGATGGGAGGTGGGGAGAATAGAGAGAGGAAGGGAAGCTGGAGGGAGAGAGGAAGGAAGGGGAGGATATTTATCTATATAGATATATATACAGTAGATATATTGAGCAAGTGTTAGGTACCCCATTACATTACACAGATACACAACTGGCCATGACTACATGGTTAGAATACACTAGGGTATGTTCAATTCGTCATATGCACAATATATGGTAATTTACTTACATATTGCGCATAATCTGGATTTTCGTTCATGATCTTTGACAGAATATCCTGAAATATTAAATATTTGTTCATATCTCTAAAATATTTCATTGATGGATTGTTTAACTATTGAATCTTTCACATCCCATACATAATATTGCAATAAGTTTGCGCATGATGCAATGATGCATATATTATTTGTTTTATTAATAGCTAAAAGTCACTGTTATAGATAGGGCTTCTGATACAACAGTTTTAATGTTACAATGTAGACATGTTAAGGCAGTTACAAATTACAGTGAATTAATTATATATTATAAAGAATAGTTTTTTATTTTTATTTATTTCATCAAGTGCAAGGATTATAGCAAAAACTTCAGTTTGTATACGGCAGAAGCCCAGTTATTAATACGTGTAGGAACATTATAGCATTCTTCACCATAATTGACCGCCCAAACCGCAAAACCAGCTGATTAACGGAACCAGCTGTATACAAAACGTGTAGAAGAGAATTATATACAGAGAGAGGAAGGGGTGAAGAGAGGGCAGAATGGGAGGAGAGGTGGAAGGAAATCAAAAAGAGGAGAGAGGAGGTGGGAGGAATAGAGAAGGAGAAAGTGGGAAATGAGAGGAAAATGGTGGGGGAGAAGAGGAGGGAGGGCAGGAGAGGAGAAGGTTGAAGGGGTGAAGAGGAGGTGGGGAAGAAAAGAAAGAGAGGAAGGAGAGGAGAGATGTGAATTTAAAGCAGCGATAAACAAAAAGACCTAATAATAATATAATATGATATAGAATAACACAATATAACATAATCTAATAAGGGAACGACGTCGAGAGAGGGGTAGGACTTAGGAAGGGATATACTCGGGTGAGGGGAGAGGAGAGGCTAATACCGATCACCTAGAGGGGAAGGACTTAATGAAGGGCACGGGGCCAGAGTTGACAGAGGGCATCAGTCCAATGAGGGGAAGTAAGTCACTGTCACGGTTGTTTTGTTATGGGGAAATGGGCCGGTTTTATGGACCACTTTCTCCCTCGTGTTTAGCCCCATTAGGTTTGAGATTTTAAGACGATCTGCCCATTAATTTGACGATTTTACCACCTTTCGCCCCATTTCGTTGTCAATTTTAAGACCCTTTGTGCCATTTAGGTGTCGAGCCTGTAATTTTAAGAGGAACCGACCTTCGGTCGGAACATTTTTCTACCGAAAAATGTATTAATATATCTTGAAGAGGGGTCTAGGGGTGTTTTTTTAAGTTTGATGGAAATCTAGCGAGGAAACTAAAAAATATATGAATAACTCAATAAATATACCAATAAAACAGCCACTATCCCCTTAATATATCCGTTTGCTCGCAAGCTTTCCAATCCCTAGTTGAGGTGCTGATTTGTTTCCATGCGCATCGCATCATATTAACCCTTTCACGCATTTATGATCAGAGGTTGCCAGATTAGCAATAAGAAATAGAGTTCTCTCACTCATATAATTACCTCTCCAAAATTAGTGTTCTGCCCACAACTAACTCAAGACAACTGCAGAGGTTGAAGTAACTAAACTAAATGTTTCTAAATACCCCTGATGGTAACATAGGCTTTAAAGTATCCCCAATAGGCTCAAAATCGCGTCATATGTCTGAAAGGGTTAACCCCTTCAGGATTATGACTCATTTTGACCGTTTATTCTGGCTATTATTGGACCATGGTATTCAGCTTACAAAGAACCTGTGGAAGCTAGAGAGTTCTATCTATCTATCTATTGCCGGATGCCGTGATCCCTGAAGGGGAGGCCACGAACGAAACGCCCCCATGCACCTCTGTCCCCTGTCAGTCGACGTCCCTCCTTCCATCCAGCACCGATTTCACGCATATACTTCTTAACTCCATCCTTCCACTTCTCCCTCTCTGTTCTTCCACCTCACGCTCGTACACTCTCTTAGTAATTTTCTCGCTTCCCATACGTTCCACATTGCCGAACCCTCCCAAGGTGTTCCAACACATCAACACTTTCCAACACATCTGCATTACACCACACCTCTCTCGTACTTCATCATTCGTCTGTCTATCCCTCCATGTAATTCCGCACGCACTTCTCAAGTAACTCATTACCACCCCGCTCACTCTTGGTTTGAATCTCTTCACTAACGTCCATGCTTCGTCTAATGAATGTAAAGAACACCCCGTTCTTAACATTAATCCTCTACCAGAACGAGATGTAAAAATGCATCCTCAAATACTGAAAGAGTTAACTTTTGCAATATGGACAAAATCATTTTAATCATACCATTGTATTTAGATTAACACTATCTAGTGAGACGTGTTAGGGAATATTATGATTGTGTTTAACCCGTACAGCCCCAGCGACGCGCCTGACGCGTCGGCGATGTATGTAACGCACAGCCCCAGAGACGCGCCTGGCGCGTCACCCTAATTGCGCCGACCGTAACCTCAGGTGTAGCCACTCAAGAGGGCTCAGATTTGTATGGGAACTGTGTATGTATCCCACGCAACCGTGCCGATGATTGAAAACTCTGAAAGTCCACGTGCGTGCGCGCGAGCGCGCAATAACCTGTTTTTTTGGGATAATTGCCTTCAATTTTTTACTCTTGTAAAATCCGTTTTCGGGGGCTCTGTAGGACCATTTTTTAAGCTTTTTGAGCGTTTTTTCGTGGTTTTTCCTTCATTCCTAACCCATTCGCTATTGTTTCTGGAATAAAACCATTTTTTGAAAACCAGCCGGGTTCTGGTGCGCAAACATTACAAAACTAGCCGGGGCTCCACGGGTTAAGGGGGGTCACCATCTTTTTTTGTTTATCTTTCTCTCCTTTTCTCTCTTTCCCTGGCTTGTATTCATTCGGCCCCATTCAGCCAACTGTTTTAAGATGTTTATCCCCATCCAGGTGTCGATATCGCGAGCCAGGAGTGTATGGAGAAATCCGGCTTTGCCGGAGAAATTTTTCTATCGAAAAATGTACAAATTTAGCTTGTTGTCAAAACAAAAATATATATATGCTGGCTCGCTACGGCTCGCCAGGAAAATATTGACACCTGGATGGGGGTAGAAGTCCTAAAACAGTAGGCTGAATTGGGCCGAATGGATACAAGCCAAAGAGAGAGGGAGAGAAAGAGAAAAAAGCGAGGTGGGCTCCCTTAATCATTATTGAAGGTTATGCCTGATGTTGCCTTTTTTCCCGCAAGGTATTTGTAGTTTGCCACCTAGACTTAACCCCCCCCCCCCCCCACACACACACACACTCCGCGCCATACCCCCTTCAAGCTTCATAACATGTATTGTACAATTGCCAACATAAGGTCTGCTCCTCTCCGTGATCTTATACATGGAAATACAATGTGCATTATTGAAGTACGAGTGTAGTATCTTATGCAGTGGTTAACTCTTCTAACTAGTCAACTAATAATTAATAGAAACCACACTTGCAATTAATTCATGCTATATACTTTCATACATTAGATCACGACGAGGAACACAACTTAGGTGAGCAACTACATTAGATCACGACGAGGAACACAACTTAGGTGGGCAACTACATTAGATCACGACGAGGAACACAACTTAGGTGGGCAACTACATTAGATCACGACGAGGAACACAACTTAGGTGAGCAACTACATTAGATCACGACGAGGAACACAACTTAGGTGGGCAACTACATTAGATCACGACGAGGAACACAACTTAGGTGGGCAACTACATTAGATCACGACGAGGAACACAACTTAGGTGAGCAACTACATTAGATCACGACGAGGAACACAACTTAGGTGGGCAACTACATTAGATCACGACGAGGAACACAACTTAGGTGGGCAACTACATTAGATCACGACGAGGAACACAACTTAGGTGGGCAACTACATTAGATCACGACGAACACAACTTAGGTGAGCAACTACATTAGATCACGACGAGGAACACAACTTAGGTGAGCAACTACATTAGATCACGACGAGGAACACAACTTAGGTGAGCAACTACATTAGATCACGACGAGGAACACAACTTAGGTGAGCAACTACATTAGATCACGACGAGGAACACAACTTAGGTGAGCAACTACATTAGATCACGACGAGGAACACAACTTAGGTGGGCAACTACATTAGATCACGACGAGGAACACAACTTAGGTGAGCAACTACATTAGATCACGACGAGGAACACAACTTAGGTGAGCAACTACATTTTTCGGTAGTATTATGTCCTGGCCCAAGGCCGTTTCTCTAAGAAATTTCAAGCTCGCTATCGCTTTCCCGAGAAAAACAAAACAAGACACCTGAATGAGCTGAAATACCTTAATCGCCAAACAAATGAGGGGAAATATCTTACAATCTTCAAACTAATGGGGTGAAACGGGGAGTCGCAAATGGACCTGCCTCGCACCAGATAGTGTTAAAGAGAGTTGGGTCGTTTTTCTGGTCCCCCGTCTTCCTCATGTTTTGTTTATGAAGATGCTTTTGATATTCTAAGACGTTCGCCCCATTAGTTTGGTGATTTTAAGAACTTTTGCCCCATTTCTGTCAATTTTAAGACCTTTCGTGCCATTTAGGTGTCGATTTTATCCTGGCGAGCGATAGCGAGCCTGTAATTTAAGAGGAACCGGCCTTTGGCCGGGAAATTTTTCTACCGAAAAATGTACACATTTATCTTGAAAGGGGGTCTAGGGGGTGTAATTTTAAGCTTGATGGAATTCTAGGGAACGAACTAAAAACCTCTCCTTAAGAATGGAAATATGGAAGTCAGAGGATTCATTGATAAAGACTTTACCTCTTTGGTTCCTAGAGAGTCTTCCAAAGCTGAATAAAATCGTATAATGTTAGCCAGAATACGTGATAGGTAGAAAGTCTGGAGTAGATGAGGGAGTCAGGGGGAAAGAAGGAGTGGCTATTATTGTGAAGGAGGAGTTGAGAGAGTTTATAAAAGAGTGGAAAGAGGTGTCATCAAGGCTAATGTGGGTGAGAATGCGGTTTAAGAGTGAAAGGTGGGTTTTTGTAAGTGCGTATGGACCAGGAAGTGAAAGAGAGTTAGACGAGGTAGAGGGTTTCTGGGAGGATTTGAGAGATTGTCTACAAGGGTTTGATGAAAATGAAAATGTTATAGTTTTTAGGGGACCTAAATGCTAGGGTAGGAAATGAGCCTGTTGAGGGAGTCATCGGTAGTTTTGGTGTGGATGGTGTAAACGAGAGTGGAGAAAGACTGAAAAATGTATGTGAAGAGTGTAGATTGAGTGTAGGTAATACGTTCTTCAAAAAAAGGCGTATACACAAGTACACCTGGCATAGACTTGTGAGGGGAGATTGTAGAGAGGGCATTGATGGATTATGTGCTGGTGACAAGGGAAAGATTGTGTAGACTGCTGGATGTGAATGTGATGAGAGGTGAGGCGGAGGGTATGTCAGATCATTACCTGGTGGAGGGAAAGCTAAGAGTTAAGAGTTACAGGAGAATAAGAGACAAGCGTGAAGTAAGAGAGGTAATAAAAGTTAGTGAGTTAGAGAAGAGTGAAAAAGAGAGGGAGTACAAGGAAAGACTAAATGACGTTTCACCTGGCAATAGCAGTTTAAGGAAGGAGTGAAAGCAAGTGCAGAGGTAGTATGCGGCAAAAGGAAAGTAGGAGGCAGAGGTATCAGGAAGGGAAGCGAGTGGTGGCATGATACGGTGAGAAAGGCAGTTGAGGAGAAGAGACAGTGTTTTGAGAGGGTTTTACAGGATGGTAGTGTTGAGGTATGGGAGAGGTACAAGGAGAAAAGGAGAGAGGCAAAACGGAAAATTAGAGAAGCGAAAAAAGATGCAAACGAAAGGTGGGGCCAAAGGCTGAGTGAGAATTTTGAAGAACGAAAGAAGATGTTCTGGAAGGAGGTAAATAAAGTAAGGAAAGGAGGACAAAAGAGGGAAGAGTCAGTGAAAGATGAAAATGGAGAATTACTAGTGGAACCAGTTGAAGTGAGGAAAAGATATGCCGAGTATTTTGAATCTTTGTTAAATACAAGAGATGGAAGAGAAGCAGTGATTGAAGCAGAGGTGGATGGAGATAGGTTACCCAGGCCACCCAGGTGGCAGGGAATGAATGAAAGGATTGAGGAAAATGAGGTGAAAGAAGCAGTGAAACAAATGAGAGCGGGAAAAGCAGAAGGTTTGGATGGTATTGCTGTGGAGTGTATAAAGAAGGGTGGAGATGTGATAATAGATTGGTTGGTGAGACTTTTCAATATGTGCTTTGCTGTGTCAATGGTACCAATAGACTGGAAGAGTGCATGTATTGTGCCGTTGTACAAGGGGAAGGGAGATCGGCAGGAGTGTTCAAGTTATAGAGGTATTAGTTTATTGTCAGTGGTTGGAAAGCTGTATGGCAGGGTGTTGATAGAGAGGATAATAAAGTGTACGGAAGTTGCAATAGGAGAAGAACAGTGCGGTTTTAGGAGGGGAAGAGGGTGCGTGGATCAGATGTTTGCAGTAAGACAGTTATGCGAGAAGTATTTAGAGAAGCATAAGGAGATATTTTGGGCTTTTATGGACTTGGAAAAAGCGTATGATCGTGTGGACCGTGAAGCAATGTGGAAGGTGTTAAGGATTTATGAAATAGGAGGAAATTTGTTAGAAGCAGTTAAGAGTTTTTATGAAGGGAGCAGAGCATGTGTGAGAGTAGGAAATGGTGAGTTGAGTGAATGGTTTGAGGTAAAGGTAGGTTTGCGACAGGGTTGTGTAATGTCACCATGGCTGTTTAATATGTTTATGGATGGTGTGGTGAGGGAGGTAAAAAGGAGAACTATGGGAAGAGGATTGGGTTTAGTAGGAAAGAATGGTAGAGATTGGGAGTTGAATCAGTTGCTGTTCGCTGATGACACAGCATTGGTGGCGGATTCTGATGAGAAACTGCAGCGGGTAGTCAAAGAGTTTGGTGTGGTTTGTGGAAGGAGGAAACTGAAGGTGAACGTCAATAAAAGTAAAGTAATGGTGTGTAATAGGGGAGAGCATAGGGTGAAACTAGATGTGAGGCTGGATGGGGAAATAGTGGAACAAGTAGAGTGTTTTAAATATCTAGGAGGAACGATAAGCAGGAGTGGAGGTATGGAAGTAGAGGTAAAACAGAGAGTGTGTGAAGGAAGGAAGGTTTTCGGAGCAATGGGAAGTATGTGGAAGACGAGAAATCTCGGAGTGAAAGTAAAAAGTGCACTGTATCAAGGAATTGTTGTGCCAACAGTGATGTATGGGGCTGAGACATGGGCTCTGAAGAAAAAGGAGAAAAGAGGGCTGGATGTGATGGAGATGAGCTGCTTGAGGAGTATGTGTGGAGTTACTCGTAGAGACAGATTGAGGAATGAAGAGATACGTAGGAGAGTGGGGCAGCAGGAACATTTGTCAGCTAGAGTGGACAGAAGGGTGCTGAGCTGGTATGGTCATGTTGAACGAATGGGAGATGAGAGGCTTACAAAGAGAATATGTGAGTCAGGTACAAGGGGAGATAGAAGGGCAGGAAGACCCCCATTGAGATGGAGAGACTGTGTAAGAAAGGCTTTGGATGATAGAGGAAGGACTATAGATCAGGCAGGGGAAGTGGTGGTGGACAGGAGTGAATGGAGAATGCTTGTGAATAGTTGAGTGAACACGTGGTCATTTTGGAGTAAGGGGTCGGGCGCAAGTTGGACTAGATAATAGTCCATCAGGCGCCTGGCCCGGGGAGACGATTAATATGAAGGGTGTGCCTGGAAATGTGGTGGGTGGGCTTGTGGCTTTGGCTCCGCTGCGTGTCTGCCTGCCGAGATCGGAACCTCTCCGGGTGGTCAGGGGCCGGGGGAGTGCTGGAGCGACCTTGGTAACCCTGGTCTCTGGGTCTTCTCCTGGGTGACCTGGATGTGTGAGAGTTTGTGTTTTTTATCTGTGTTTTTGTTTTATGTTGTTTTTGTGTTTTCCCTGTCTTGCTCTGTCTTGAGTCGGCTACCCCCAAAATGGGGATTGGGCCTGAGCATATAGATAGATAGATAGCTAGAATACTATAACATAACGCGACATAATACCTCTAGTAATTCCTACCATACAATTATGCTATTATTTGTTTTTATTCTGGCTAAAGCCGGTGTCACACGAGCGATTTTTCATTCAAGTTTTACGAGCAATTGTAGTCTGGCAGTTTCAAAATGTAAGTTCCCTAAGAATTAAACTACCTAACATGATCTACCTTCGATCTAGTTTCCGATTCCAATGCGAAAAAAACTCATTATAGTACCAGAAAAAACTCATAATAGTACCAGAAAAAACTTGCTCATCGAAAATTGACGGAAAACCCGCTCGTGTGACACCGCCTTAACACTATATTCTATTTATTATAATTAGGCCAGAATTCTTGACCACTAACCTCTCCAACTAAAATATATATTATATATAAATAAGTCAAATAAGAACATAAGAAAAATGGATATCTGCAAAAGGTCTATTGGCCCATACGAGGCAGACCCCTTCTTCCCTACATCCCTATTTCTTGTACACCTTTATGCCTTATACTACATCTCTCACTGTAACCTATACCTCCTGCACTACGTATATCTCCTACACTACTTTTTTATCTTATAGCTGCCTAAGAATATATCTCACTACACCCTATATCTCCTATGCTACATATGTATCTTATAGCTACCTAAGAGCATATCTCACTACACCCTATATCTCCTACGCTACATATGTATCTTATAGCTACCTAAGAGCATATCTCACTACACCCTATATCTCCTACGCTACATATGTATCTTATAGCTACCTAAGAGCATATCTCACTACACCCTATAAATCCTACACTACATCTATCTTATAGCTATCTAAAAACATCTCTCACTACAACCTATATCTCCGACACTACAGAAGAAATGGGGCAGAAGGTCTGAATATCGCCAAACTAATGGGGCGAATGTCTTGAAATCTCATAACTAATAGGGCTAAACATGAGGGAGGAGGAAGACTCGAAAAAACAACTGCCTCCCCTATATAATCTCTGACTTCCACAATTCCTGTCTAATCTAAACACAATCGTCTACTATTCATTTAATGTATTTATATATATATATATATATATATATATATATATATATATATATATATATATATATATATATATATACTGTATATATTATTATATATTTATATATGTATGGTTATATTATAGAGTGTAGAGATAGGTCTGTCTGGGAGGGGATTGTCAAATTAGGGGATCAACGAGAGGACGAGCTCAAAGGGACACAACAAAGGTTACAAGTGAGCGCTGGGAGAGAGAGACACAGAGAGAGGGAGGAAACAGGGTGTCATTTTGCATTTATGACAAATATGAACACAAAATGAACAAATTTAATATATATATATATATATATATATATATATATATATATATATATATATATATATATATATATATATATATATATATATATATATATATATATATATATACTGTATATATATATATATATATATATATCTGTATCATAAAAATGCCAAGTTTTATATAAGTAACAACATATTTCGCTTCATAATCTTCGTAATAGCCGAGTAGTTATAAAGCCGGTATCACACGAGCGCTTTTTCACTCAACATTTATCCTCAACATTGGGCTGGCAGCTTATGAGGTCAACATTTAAAATATATCTGTTACCTAAGTGCGTCTATCATCAGTCTAGTTTCCGATACCAGTGTAAAATATTCCAGAAATGTTGCCAGAAAAATGTTGATCATCGAATGTTGACTATAAAAGCTCTCGTGTGATACCGGCTTACGTTATACGTCATATTTTGGCCCACTTTTAAGGGAAGATGGGTCGCTTTTCTGGTACCCCTTCTCCCTCATGCTTAGTCCCATTAGTTTGGCGCTGTTAAGACCTTCTGTCCCATTGTTGTGTTAATATTAAGACTGTTCGTGTCATTTTGGTGTCGCAAGCCAGTAATTTAAGAGGAACCGGCCTTCGGCTGGCACAATTTTTTACCAAAAAATTTACAAATTTATCTTGAAGGGGGGTCTAGGGGGAGTTTGTCTAAGCTTGATGGAGGTGTAGCGAGGAAACTAAAAAATAAATTAATACATGAATTAATAGAAAAGAAAGAAAAAAAAACACTACCCCCTTAACCCATGCAGTACCAGTGACATCCTTTGTGTTATATTCTGGCAACTATTAGACAATTGTATTCAGCTTAGGAAGGACGTCTACCTATTGAAAACCTACAGGCTATCCCAACTAATCCTTTTACCTACCATATACCTTTTACCTACCATATACCTTTTACCTACCATATACCTTTTACCTACCATATACCTTTAACCTACCATATACCTTTTACCTACCATATACCTTTTACCTACCATATACCTTTTACCTACCATATACCTTTTACCTACCATATACCTTTTACCTACCATATACCTTTTACCTACCATATACCTTTTACCTACCATATACCTTTCCTAAGCAGCATAAAATTGTCTAAATGTAGCTGAAATATATATACAAAAAGAGGTCATTGATACTGGAAGGGATAAAGGATAGAGAATAGCTGCCTAAGCCCCCACGATCGCTGGTAACCACTTAAGGTCCACTTAAGTTTTTTTTTATCTGGACCCCCTTCTCCCTCCTGTTTAGGCCCATTAGTTTTGACATTTTAAGACCGTCGCCCCATTAGTTCGGCAATTTTAAGACCTTTTTCCTCATTTGTCAATTTCTACCATTTAGGTGTCGACTTTTTCCCGGCGAGCGACAGCGACCCTGTAATTTGGTATGAAATCGTCTACCGAAAAAATGTACACATTGATTTCGAAGAGTCTTTTTTGGGGTTATTTATTTAAAAGCCGGTATCACACGAGCGATTTTTCACTTAGCATTTATACTCAACACTGATCTGGCAGCTTATGAGGTCAACATTTACAATATTTCGGTCACTTAAATTAATCTAGCAACAGTCTAGTTTCCGATACCAGTGCGAAATACTCCAGAAATGTTGCCAGAAAAATGTTGATCATCGAATGTTGACCGTAAAAGCTCTCGTGTGATACCGGCTAAAGCTTGATAGAGGGCTACACTAGGGAGCAAACTAAAACCCTCCCATTAAGGGGAGGTTTTTAGTGTGTTCCCTAGACCTCCATCACGCTTAAAATTACACCACCTTGACCCCCTTTCAAGATAAAAATTTAAATTTTTCGGTAGAAAAATTTCCCGGCCGAGGGCCGGTTCCTCTTAAATTACAGGCTCGCTATCGCTCGCCAGGACAAAATCGACACCTAAATGGAACGAAAGGTCTTAAAATTGACATAAATGGGGTGAAAGTTCTTAAAATCGCCAAACTAATGGCGCGAACGTCTTAAAATCTCAAAAGCAATTGGGTTAAACATGAGGGAGAAAGAGATCAAGGAATAAACATCTATCAAGTGGAAATCTGCCCTTAAGCGAGGTCACATGAGCGCGTTTCCTATCAACGTTTATCGTATCGTTAGCAATGATCTGGCAGCTTATTAGCCCTTCCTGTACCGGCGGCGTCTTTTATATTTCCTTCTAGCTATATTTAGGCGATTCTATGCAACCTAAAAAGGATCTGCGGTAGTAAAAATGGTTAATTAAGACGGATCGAAGCCTGTTAATTGGCTGGAGGCCCTTCTTAAGCTGAATATAAGCGTCTAATAATAGCCAGTACAAAATGAAAAGGACGGCACTGGTACTGAAAGGGTTAAAATACTGTGTTTCCTAAGACATCTGCCATCAGCTTAGTTTCGGGGGAGAGAGAGAGAGAGAGAGAGAGAGAGATAGGGGGGGGGGTCCATATGTGTTGTTCTGTTATTGTCGTGAACTGGACTGTATCGTATACCAGTGCAAACATTCCTACAAAAAGGCCGAACATATACATGTATAGCTATATTATAAAACGAAATAAAAAACAAACATTGACACATTATGTAGCTCGTTGGCAATAAAAACAAACATTGACACATTATGTAGCTCGTTGGCAATACAAACAAACATTGACACATTATGTAGCTCGTTGGCAATACAAACAAACATTGACACATTATGTAGCTCGTTGGCAATACAAACAAACATTGACACATTATGTAGCTCGTTGGCAATACAACAAACATTGACACATTATGTAGCTCGTTGGCAATAAAAACAAACATTGACACATTATGTAGCTCGTTGGCAATACAAACAAACATTGACACATTATGTAGCTCGTTGGCAATACAAACAAACATTGACACATTATGTAGCTCGTTGGCAATACAAACAAACATTGACACATTATGTAGCTCGTTGGCAATAAAAACAAACATTGACACATTATGTAGCTCGTTGGCAATACAAACAAACATTGACACATTATGTAGCTCATTGGCAATAAAAACAAACATTGACACATTATGTAGCTCGTTGGCAATAAAAACAAACATTGACACATTATGTAGCTCGTTGGCAATACAAACAAACATTGACACATTATGTAGCTCGTTGGCAATAAAAAAACATTGACACATGTAGCTCGTTGGCAATAAAAACAAACATTGACACATTATGTAGCTCGTTGGCAATAAAAACAAACATTGACACATTATGTAGCTCGTTGGCAATAAAAACAAACATTGACACATTATGTAGCTCGTTGGCAATAAAAACAAACATTGACACATTATGTAGCTCGTTGGCAATAAAAACAAACATTGACACATTATGTAGCTCGTTGGCAATAACAACAAACATTGACACATATGTAGCTCGTTGGCAATAAACAAACATTGACACATTTTGTAGCTCGTTGGCAATAAAAACAAACATTGACACATTATGTAGCTCGTTGGCAATAAAAACAATCATTGACACATCATGTAGCTCGTTGGCAATAAAAACAAACATTGACACATTTTGTAGCTCGTTGGCAATAAAAACAAACATAGACACATTTTGTAGCTCGTTGGCAATAAAAACAAACATTGACACATTATGTAGCTCGTTGGCAATAAAAACAAACATTGACACATTATGTAGCTCGTTGGCAATAAAAACAAACATTGACACATTATGTAGCTCGTTGGCAATAAAAACAAACATTGACACATTTTGTAGCTCGTTGGCAATAAAAACAAACATTGACACATGTTGTAGCTCGTTGGCAATAAAAACAAACATTGACACATTATGTAGCTCGTTGGCAATAAAAACAAAATATATTGAAACATTTCAATTTATGCAAACCTTGATATATTTTGTATATTCGTGCACAGCAAGAAAAACAAAGCATAGACATATTTTCTAGCTCGATGATAGCAAGAACATTTTATTTCTAGCTCATTGACCATACGAATCGCTGACAATAATCGCTTAGACAACCCCTTAGCATACTTCATGATTCACACCAAACTCCCCCGCCCTTACCACCTCTTGCAGTAATGGAGGAGACTAGAGATCGTAAAGTAACAGAGATCGACCAGCCTCCACCATAGTGGTACCACTGGTATCATTAGCCCGTCTTTCCACTCAATTATGTCCCTACCCATAATCGGTAATTCTGGTACATAATATATAAGTAAGTATTTTAATCTAAATCCTAGATGATCCAAATTGACTTGTACAATATTTAAAGACGCATTAGTTTCTCCATAGACTACAGTAGATCTGGACTGGACACGATAATGGAACTTTGCAGTAAGGGACCCAAAATCGGAGAACGAACCCCCAAGTTCGAATCTCGAAACCGCGAAAATGCCAAATAACTCTTTTATAAAACCCACACAGAACACTGGGTAACTAGTTCACTTGAGCTTAATTTTATCTGCCACCTCCAATGTTTGAAGTAGCTCAAATTTTGGGTCCCTTTTGGGATGTCTGGGGGGCCTTGTTGAGCAATTGGCGTGTCTGGCAGATATGACCTCGTTGTAAGGTTTGTAGTGTGCATATTATGGAAGTGGTTCTAATTGGTATCCAATGTCTGAGTAAGACCAATTTTAAGGGGAGATGGGTCGTTTTTCTGGTCCCCCTTCTTCCTCATGTATTGCCCTATTAGTTTTGAGATTATAAGTCGTTCGGCACATTAGTTTGACAATTTAAACACCTTTCACCCCACTTCGCTGTCAATTTTAAGACCTTTCGTGTCATTTAGGTGTCGATTTTATCCTGGCGAGCGATAGCGAGCCTGTAATTTTAAGAGGAACCAGCCTTCAGGCAGGAAATTTTTCTACCGAAAAATTTGATTTTTTAAGCTTGATGGAGGTATAGGGAGGAAACAAAATATAATAATAAAACGATAAACAAATAAGAAATAAAGAAGACCCCCCCCCCCCCACCCACCCCCTTTAAGGGTCAGTATAAGGGCCCCAGGGTTCACACACAGTAGTTAATCCCTGGCAAATATCCATAGCTATATTATCCTATGCTACTCCCGACAAGCCCGTATACTCAAGTAGTAGTACCTCGTTCATGTGAGCTCAAGGCTATGGGCTGACAGTCAAATATGTTACCAGAATTTGTTTAATGATCGAGAATTGCTGACAACGCCGCTCGTATGACAGGGGCATCATAATATATAGCAAAGCTTTTGACGAGTTAACGCTCTCCTTTCTATCATCGGATTTGCCTTCATAATGATGAGTGCAAATTAAAGAAAGTACTTATTTAAGCAATTAAACGCGATTACTATGTAATGTATGATTTAGCGGCTCGCTGGTGTAATGACTAGCGTCCTGGACTTCCACCCCGAAGGTCCCAGGATCGCACCCACGCTCGGCGCATTAAACATTTTTCACAAGCACTGAGTCGTTACCGTCCCTCATGAGCAAAGAGATGGGGTAGTAGTACAGGACCGCAATGGAAATACGTATAATCGGCCTTATTGGGCTATCCTTAGCTGGCTTAGCATGCGCTAGCTTTAAGAACTATTATTATCAGTATTATTATTTGTAAAGGATATTATCAGCCAATGCAATTCGCTGCTAAATTTGTACGTATGATACCGGCTTTAACACTCCCACTTTGATCTTCGCCTGTATATCATAACATCAAAACAAACCATTCAGTCATAATCCCAGAATTTCTGTTTTCACATCCGAGTCAATCTCACTGCAACGGTTTTTTGTTTATTAACACATCAATCATTAATAACTGTTTTCACACTAACGCATCAATCACTTTTCATACAGTATGTTTTGTGTGTTTTGCCTTTTACCTTTTTCTATATAAATCACATGCAATCAGGTATCGTATCTTGCTTTCCTTCCAAACATCCTCTAGAAATAGGCTTTTTAATTCTGCTGCTAATGATGCACCCACAGGATAAAAATAGCCACAAAGCCTATTTGTCAGTGCCAGCCTTGGATTTAAAGTGGTGGGGATACACCTCCATAATTGGCCGTAATCCGGTAGATCAGTCGAACTGCACGCCATTAAGGGGAAGAATTTGTATTTTCCTGAACCCCCTTCTCCTTCATGTTTAGGCCCAATAGTTTTCACATTTTAAGACTTTCGCCCTTTGTCAATATTAAGTCCTTTCGTACCATTTAGGTGTCGATTTTTACCTGGCGAGCGATACCGAGCCTGTAATTTAACAGGAAACGGCCTTTTGCCGGGATATTTATCTACCGAAAAATTTACAAATCTATCTCGAAGAGGGTCTTTGGAATTATTTCAATTTAGCTTGATTAATGTCTATGGAGCAAACTAAAACAATTACCGTCCCATTAGTCTCACTTCAATCATAGGAAAGCTACTAGAGTCAATTATTGCTAGGAAAATGAGAAACCACTTAGAAACATTTAACTTAATCAATTCTTCTCAGCATGGATTCACTCAGGGGCGGTCTTGCCTTACTAATTTGCTTAGTTTTTTCTCAGAGGTATATGAAGCAGTAGATAATGACAAGTCATATGATATTATATATTTAGATTTCAGTAAAGCTTTCGACAGAGTCCCTCATGAGAGATTGATGAGAAAGGTTGAGGCACATGGAATAGGTGGGGCGTTGTTAGGATGGATTAGGTCATGGCTAATTGGTAGGAAGCAGAGAGTCAGCATAAATGGTACCAAGTCAGAATGGGGAGCAGTCAAAAGTGGTGTCCCCCAGGGATCGGTATTAGGTCCCCTGTTGTTTCTTATATACATAAATGACCTAGATTTAGGTATAACTAGTAGGATAAGTAAATTCGCAGACGATACTAAAATAGGGAGATCAATTGATTCAGATAGCGATATAGAGTGCCTCCAAAGGGATCTAGATACCTTACATGAATGGTCAGTAAATTGGCAGATGAAGTTTAACATTGACAAATGCAAGGTATTAAAGATAGGGAAGATGCAAACAAATGTTAAATATAAACTAGCTAATTTAGAATTAGAAAATTCAGATTGCGAGAAAGATCTAGGTGTGTTTGTTAGCAATGATTTGAAGCCTAGAAAACAGTGTATAAGCGTTCGTAATAAGGCAAACAGGATTCTCGGGTTCATCTCTAGGAGTGTGAGTAACAGAACTGATGATGTTATCTTAAAACTTTACTTGTCATTAGTGAGACCCCATATGGATTATGTTGTCCAATTTTGGTGTTCTTATTACAGAATGGACATAGATTCATTGGAGAGAGTACAACGTAGAATGACAAAAATGATCCATAATATTAGAAATCTTTCGTATGAAGAAAGGTTGAAGAAATTAGGTTTACATTCGTTAGAGAGATGCAGAGTTAGAGGGGATATGATAGAGGTGTTCAAGTGGGTTAGTGGGATTAACAAAGGGGACATGACAAATGTACTAAAGCTCAGTGATAGCGAAAGAACTCGTACCAATGGTTTCAAATTAGATAAATTTCGTTTCAGAAAAGATATAGGCAAATATTGGTTTGGTAACAGAGTTGTAGATGGGTGGAATGGACTACCAAGTGCTATAGTGGGATCTAAAACTGTAGGGAGCTTTAAGATAAAATTGGATAAGCATATGGACGAGAAGGGTTGGGTGTGAAGGGGGATCAGCCGGGTTGGGCCAATCAGCGCTCTGCAGACCCCCATAATCCTGCGTTAATCTCTAACCGTTTTGGTAAGATGATCCTCAGGGTATTAGAGTGTGAAGCCTATAATTGGGCTTTGTAATTGAATTGGGGTTGTGTGGGACAGGGATCTGCCTTGCTTAGGCCAATCGGCTTTCTGCAGACTCCCATTTTCTTATGTTCTTATGTATACTGTATACCGGTAATAATAACAAATATATACTGTATACCGGTAATAATAGCAAATATATACTGTATACCGGTAATAATAACAAATATATACTGTATACCGGTAATAATAACAAATATATACTGTATACCGGTAATAATAACAAATATATACTGTATACCGGTAATAATAACAAATATATACTGTATACCGGTAATAATAACAAATATATACTGTATACCGGTAATAATAACAAATATATACTGTATACCGGTAATAATAACAAATATATACTGTATACCGGTAATAATAACAAATATATACTGTATACCGGTAATAATAACAAATATATACTGTATACCGGTAATAATAACAAATATATACTGTATACCGGTAATAATAACAAATATATACTGTATACCGGTAATAATAACAAATATATACTCGAATAAAATAGCGTCCCCTTAATGCTCCGGCCGCTGGGTTCAAAAGAGGGATTCGGGTTTCGTTCGTGTATTTCCCGGGTGGTTCGGGAGGCTGGTGGCTGGTTTATAAAGTTAAAAAATATAAATATATATAAGTTCTCAGATGTTTTGCGACATATAACAATGTAACAATCCACCTTGGATGATTCCGGTGCTATTCCTCACTCTCCACCCCCGTCTCTCCTACTTATGCCTAATATCCTAATCTCTTCTAAAGATATATTTCTACCCTCTCTGGGATTAATACTAAGAAGGCATAATGGTCTGGACGGTGTTCCTTCAGTTGTACTAAAAAAAAAATGTTTCCGTGCTGAATCCCTGCCTAGACAAACTCTTTCGTCTCTGTCCCTCCTCTAACGTCTTCCTTTCTTGCTGGAACTTTGCACTCATTCAACCTGTCCCAAAGAAGGGTGACCGCTCTCAACCCTCCAACTATCGTCCAATTGCTCTCATCTCTTGTATCTCTAAAGTTTTTGAAACTATTCTTGCTTCCAAATTTCTTAAGCATTTCTCTTCTCATAATCTACTCTCGGATCGCCAGTATGGCTTCCTTAAAGGTCGCTCTACTGGTGATCTTCTTTCATATCTTACTAACTCTTGGTCATCCTCCTTTCGGGACTTCGGTAAGACCTTTTCTATTGCACTAAACATATCGTAGGCCTTCGATAGAGTCTGGCACAAATCTTTAATTTATAAACCACCCTCCTTCGGTTTCTATCCCTCCATCTGTACCTTTGTCTTTAATTTCCTTCACGGCTGTTCCATGGCTGCGGTTGTGGACGGCCATCGCTCACTTCCTCATCCTATCAACTCCGGTGTTCCTCAGGGCTCTGTCCTATCTTCTATTCTCTTTCTAATTTTCATAAATGATCTTCTCAACTGTACCTCCAGTCCCATCCATTCATACGCAGACGACTCTACCTCACACTACTCAATTAGTTTTCCTGAACGCCCCAGCCAGCAATCCCTCAAAGACAAACTTAATGAAGCCATGCAACACTTATCTTTTGATTTAATTACTATTTCCAATTGGGGCAGAGAAAACCTTGTTACCTTGAATGCTTCCAAAACCCAATTTCTTCATCTTAGTACCCGTTCAGAACTCCCAGAGGACTATCCCTTACACTTCAACAATACAAAAATCAATCCTTCGTTTTCTCTTAATATTCTCGGTGTCTCTTTTTCTTCTGCTCTCACTTGGAAGGACCATATTACCAGTCTTGCTAAGACAGCCTCTTAGAAGCTGGGTATGCTCAACCGCTTCAAGGGGTTCTTTACCCCTGCACAGCTTCTTGCCAAGGGCACTGTGCATCCTTGTATTGAGTATTGTTCACATGTGTGGGGAGGACCCTCTCACACCGCACTTCTAGACAAAGTAGAAAGGAAAGCCTTTCGTATCATTAACTCCCGCCCACTCACCAACTCTCTTGCAATCTCTCTATTCGCCGCAATGTTGCATCGCTCTCATTATTCTATCACTACTATAATAATCAATGTTCCTCAGAACTTTCCCAGTGTATTCCACCTCCTCTATGTAGGGTACGTAGTACCCGTCTTGCAACACAATCCCACCCCTACTCTGTGCAACTCTCCAACCCAAGAGTGAAATGTTATTCTCAGACTTTCTTCTATTCAACTGCTGAGCTCTGGAACTCTCTCCCAGAATCAGCCTTTCCCTCTTCCTATGACTTAAATTGCTTCGAACTCCGTGTGTCCAGGCATTTTGGCTTGAACGTCCCTTGATTTTGGCCCCTGTCACTCTTTCAACTCTGGGGTAGGCACTCGATTCAGGCAGCTCTGCTTTTTGTCTCCCTCACTCACATAGAAAACAAAAGTATTGGTCGCTACTCTGTACATTGTGTTGTTTTGGGCAGCTGAAGATAAATTTCCTTCACTTATCAATATAGAAAGATAACAAGAGTAGAAATTATGAATCTCTGCAATTACTTTTGACCGAGACTGTACAAGTTGCCCGAACCACTCCGGAAAAATAATTGATGGACCGAAACAGGTGCGGCGTACTAGGTGGGTTTAGGAGACCAATTAGCTAGGTGGCACGCGGTCCAAACAGGCTTAGTGTTTCTTTATCGTGTTTTGGGGATACGAGTGTTTACCTGATTGGTGTGTGTGTGTGTGTGTGTGTGTGTGTGTGTGTGTGTGTGTGTGTGTGTGTGTGTGTGTGGTGGTGTGTGTGTGTGTTGTGTGGTGTGTGTGTGTGTGTGTGTGGTGTGGTGTGTGTGTGTGTGCGTGGTGTCTGTGTGTGTGTGTGTGTGTGTGTGTGTGTGGTGTGTGTGTGTGTGTGTGTGTGTGTTGGTGTGTGTGTGTGTGTGTGTGTGTGTGTGTGTGTGTGTGTGTGTGTGTGTGTGTGTGTGTGTGTGTGTGTGTGTGCTACAGAATACTTGGTTGACCTGTGTGTCTGTTTTTGGGTGATATACATTATACCTGATTGGCCAGTGTGTGTGTGTGTGTGTTTGTGTAATCTAGAGTATACCTGATTGGCCTGTCTGTTTGTGTGAAGGATCTACAGTATACCTGATTAGTGTGTGTGTGTGTGTGATGTACGCTATACCTGATTGGTTTGTGTATGCTTGTGTTTTTCACCAACCAACTTTACTTCTAAACTCAATTAATGAAATAAACATATGTGTGTGTGTGTGTGTGTGTGTTGGGATTAAACGTATCCTCCTAATTAGTGTGTATGTGTGTGCGTAGTGGTTGTTTGTTATGATGGTGTTGATAGCGGGGATTGATGGAGTATAGAGTGTGTCAGATTAGTCTGTTATAGGTTTGTGGTTGGGGTGGCGTTGCTGGCATCGTTGTGATTATATTTTATTTTAATATTATTATTTGTCTATTTATATTATTTACTTATATAAATTTATTGTTAGTAAATATTAAAGTGTATGTATATGTGGTTGTGGTCGGTGCCGGTCTGTTGTTGTTACTTAATTTGTTATTTTGCTGATTTTTTATTTTATTTTTCTTGTGAGTGTGTGTGTGTGTGTATGCCTGTGTGTGTGTGTGTGTTTGAGTGTATGCCTGTGAGTGTGTGTGTTTATATGTGTGTGTGTGTGTGTGTGTTTGAGTGTATGCCTGTGAGTGTGTGTGTGTGTGTGTTTGAGTGTATGCCTGTGTGTGTTTATGTGTGTGTGTGTGTGTGTTTGAGTGCATGCCTGTGAGAATGTGCGTGTGTGTGTGTGTGTTGTTGTTGTACTGTGTTTGGTAATCATAGTAATTGTGTGTGAGGTCGTCTACTGTCATGGTCATAAATCATAGTAATTGTGTGTGAGGTCGTCTACTGTCATGGTCATAAATCATTATGTTTTTTACACCAACCAACTTCACCTCTAAACTTAATTAATGAAATCAACAAATACATGTGGCACTCCGAGAACTCAAACCCAGGATACTCGCATCGAAATTCCGCGCACTATGCATTACGCTATCAAATACCTGAGCACATCCTAATGGTATAAACAAGAGGGTGAACTAGTATATAACTATTACATTTCAGTCATTTAAGGGGAGGTTTTTAGTGTGTTTCCTAGACTTCCATCAAGCTTGAAATTACACCCCCTTGACCCCCTTTCAAGATAAATTTGTACATTTTTCGGTAGAAAAATTTCCCGGCCGAAGGCCCGTTTCTCTTAAATTACAGGCTCGCTATCGCTCGCCAGGAAAAAATTGACACCTAAATGGGACGACAGGTCTTAAAAGTGACATAAATGGGGTGAAAGTTCTTAAAATCGCCAAACTAATGGGTGAACGTCTTAAAATCTCAAAAGCAATGGGGCTAAACATGAGGGAGAAAGGGGGTCCTGAAAAAAAAATCTCAAGTGGACATCTCCCCTTATATACGCGGTTCAATTAGTTATATATAATGTACATAAACAAATAGTTCGCCAGAGTAATATATTTGTGCCTTCGAAAATTGTGCAAAAACTTCTGTCCACGACTATAGATACATTTAACCCCTTCAGTAGCGGTGATGTCTATTATATTTTAGTTCAGCTACATTTACGCGTTCAGTAAGGATATATGGTAGCTAGAAGGAATAATTGAGATAGTCGGTAGCCTTTGAATTGGTAAACGTCCTTCTTAGACTGCTTACAATCGTCTAATAGTTGCCATAATATAGTGAAAAAAGTCACCGGTACTGAATAGTTTAAGGGAGAAAGGGCGTATTTATTTGCTCATTAGTATATATATATATATTTTTCTAGTTTCCTCTCTAGACCTCTATCAAACTTAAACAAAATTAAGACCCCCGAGACCCTCCTTGAGGATAAATTTGTAAATTTTTCAGTTCCTCTTAAATTGCAGGATCGCTATCGCTCGCCAGGAAAAAATAGACACATATAGGACACGAACAGTCTTAATATTGACAAATAAATGGGGCGAATTGTTTTAAAATCGCCAAACTAATAGTCCGAACGTCTTAAAATCTGAAAACTAATGGGGCTAAACATAAGGAAGAAGGGGGACCAGAAAAACGATCAGCAAGATAGTGAGGTATGGATTCCTGGTTACAACCTACATAGGGCGGACAGAACACATAGATCACATGGAGGTATAGCCTTGTACATACATGACTCACTGATATGTACTGAATTCCTAAATAACAGTAACGAAGTGGTGGAAATACTTGGAGTTAAAATAGAATCCCTAAATTTAGCAGTTATTGTTACATACAGGCCTCCAGACTCATCCCGAGAAGAATTCAAAACCCAGCTCAACAAAATAAAATCAGAAGTGGAAACCCTGGGGAACCCAACACCAAATATTATATGGCTAGGAGACTGTAACCTACCAAACATTAAATGGAGACAACTAGAAAACCAGTTAGTGGCAAATAACACCGGAGAAGCAAATACTAATACGAGAGAGCTTTTTGAACTTTGTGATTTTTTTAGTCTTACCCAACATATTGCTGAACCCACACGGGAAAACAATATCTTAGACCTGGTCTTCACTAACAACGACTCTCTAGTATACAGCATTAACATATCGGACACAACATACTCAGATCATAAATTAATTGAGATCAAAACAACCTTAGAAAGTGTACAGACAACCTCAGAATCGAGAACAAAAACCGGCCCCTTCAGTAAATTTAACTTCAATAACAAAAACATTAGGTGGGAAGAGGTAAATCAAGAAATGGAGGAAATAGACTGGGAAGATTTAATGGATAACCTGACACCAGCAGAATGTCTAGTCTTAATAACAGAAACCATGACCCAAATCTGTAGCCACCTGTAGCCATCTGTAGCCTGCAAGACAAACAAAACGAAGAAGCAAACAAGATCGGGAAAGGAGGAGGCTGTACAGAAGAAGAAAATTACTCACACAAAGACGCACACATCAAAATCTACAGGATAGGCAAAAGGTCGAAATAGATAGAGAAATTGTGGAAATTGAACAAAGGCTAAGAATATCATATGAACTACAACATATGGAAGACGAGAGGAAAGCTATTGCAGGTATAACGGAAAATTCCAAATACTTCTTTCATACGCCAAACAAAAGGCTAAAACAACATCAAACATCGGCCCACTGAGCAAAGGGGACGGCTCTTTCACAGGGGACAAAAAGGAAATGAGCGAACTCTTAAGCAGGCAGTATGAAATGGCATTCAGTGAGCCTGATGAAACAAAAGTCATCAAAGACCAAAATATACTTTTCATGGAAACCTCCCCCACGGAAACCCCTCAGATGCTGGAATATTGATTTCGGTCCAAAAGACATAGAAGAGGCCATTTCCAACATGCCATCCCACTCGGCACCAGGCCCGGACTCATGGAATTCGATCCCAATAAAGAAATGTAAGGAAAACCTCTCAAAACCCCTGGCTATAATGTGGAGAAGGAGTCTAGACACTGGGGACATACCAGATAGCTTGAAAAACGCAATAATTGCCCCACTGCATAAAGGAGGGAGTAAAGCACTACCAAAAAATTACCGCCCGGTAGCTCTAACCTCTCACATCATTAAAGTTTTCGAGCGAGTCCTGCGAAGCAAAATTTCAACATTCATGGAGACAAATGAACTACACAACACCGGTCAACATGGGTTCAGAGAGGGTAGATCATGTCTCTCATAACTTTTGGAACACTATGACAAAATTCTTAAAGCGCTAGAAGAAAAGAAAAACGTGGATGTCATTTACACCGATTTTGCTAAGGCATTTGATAAATGTGACCATGGTATAATAGCCCACAAACTGAAAGCAAAAGGTATAACTGGGAAAATCGGACGGTGGATATACAATTTCCTCGTAAACCGAAAACAATCAGTAGCAGTAAACCAAGTCACATCTGAGCCTTCGGATGTCAAAAGCTCAGTGCCCCAAGGAACAGTGCTAGCGCCCCTTCTGTTCCTCATACTAATTTACGACATAGATACCAACACCAGACACAGTACGGTGTCGTCTTTTGCTGATGACACAAAATTAAGCAAGATAGTAAACACACAAGAGGACACGGGCCGACTGCAGGAAGACATGAATGTAGTGTTCCAGTGGACCAGGGAAAACAACATGCAATTCAATGAGGAAAAATTCCAATTAATACGGTACGGAGATAATAATGGTGTTAAAGAAATTACAAATTACTTAACAGAATCTAACCACATAATAGAACGGAAAGGCAGTGTGAAAGACCTTGGGGTATTAATGTCTGAAAATATGGGTTTCAAAGTACATAACCAGGTCAAAGTGGCGGCTGCGAAATGTCTAACGGGTTGAATTCTGCGTACTTTTAAAACACGCGGTGAATTGCCTATGATAACGCTCTTCAAATCTCTAGTGCTACCGCGGCTTGAATACTGTAGCGTATTAACATCCCCATACAAAGCAGGTGAAATAAATGACGTAGAGAGTGTACAAAGAAATTTCACTTCGCATATAAGTTCGATAAAACATCTACACTATTGGGAGCGTTTAAGAGCACTGAATCTTTACTCACTGGAACGTAGAAGAGAACGTTACCTAATAATATACACGTGGAAAATCGCAGAGGGTTTAGTACCAAACCTACATACTCCGATAGTCATGAAATTCAGTGATAGGAGAGGCTGGGAATGCGAAATCCCCCGGATGAATAACAGGGGTGCTATGGGCTCTCTGCGAGAGGGCTGGTTATCACACAGAGGCCCACGTCTCTTCAACAAACTCCCACGGCGAGTAAGAGACATGAGGGATATCTCGTTAGACAACTTCAAGAGAGCCCTAGATGTCGAACTGCAAAAAGTGCCAGACGAGCCCATCCTCGCAAGGGAGCGAGCTGTCGCTTCAAACAGTCTACTGCACCAAATCACCACCCATAACGAGGGGCGTCGCGCTCCTTGGTGCCGCTAGAAGAGTGGCGAACACATCAAAAGGTAAGGTGACCCATCTCCCTTTAAGCATTTGTTTCCTTCGGTTCGGTATGTTATGGTACTGACGCAACCATTAATGCTGTTCAATATACATTCCTAAGGTATTTGTCGGGCGAAATTGAATCACCTTGTTGCTTCTTTACCTGATATTTGCAGTTCGGGGGTTCGTTCATTCAGTTCGAGGCTTCAAAATGTATTATAACGAATGACCGTAAATGTAGTGTACAGTTCCCCACATAAGAACATAAGAACATAAGAAAATGGGAGTCTGCAGAAAGCCGATTGGCCTAAGCAAGGCAGATCCCTGTCCCACACAACCCCAATTCAATTACAAAGCCCAATTATAGGCTTCACACTCTAATACCCTGAGGATCATCTTACCAAAACGGTTAGAGATTAACGCAGGATTATGGGGGTCTGCAGAGCGCTGATTGGCTTAACCCGGCTGATCCCCCTTCACACCCAACCCTTCTCGTCCATATGCTTATCCAATTTTATCTTATAGCTCCCTACAGTTTTAGATCCCACTATAGCACTTGGTAGTCCATTCCACCCATCTACAACTCTCTTACCAAACCAATATTTGCCTATATCTTTTCTGAAACGAAATTTATCTAATTTGAAACCATTGGTACGACTATCACTGAGCTTTAGTACATTTGTCATGTTCCCTTTGTTAATCCCACTAACCCACTTGAACACCTCTATCATATCCCCTCTAACTCTGCGTCTCTCTAACGAATGTAAACCTAATTTCTTCAACCTTTCTTCATACGAAAGATTTCTAATATTATGGATCATTTTTGTCATTCTACGCTGTACTCTCTCCAATGAATCTATGTCCATTCTGTAATAAGGACACCAAGTTCCGTTCCTCTCCGTGGTCTTCTACATGGAAATATAATGCGCATGATTGAATTACGATTGTAGTGTTTCATGCAATGATTAACTCATCCGACTAGTCAACTGATAATTAAAAGAAATCACACACACAAATCATTCATATTTTTGTACTCGCATACATAAGATCACGACGAGGAACATAACTTATGAGGCCAACTGTACATTCACGGTCATTAGTTTTCTGATACATTTTGAAGCCTCTAACTGATTAAACGAAACTTCCGAAATGCAATTATCTAGTAAATGATTAATAAGGAGTTTAATTCAGCCCGAGACAGCTTCGAAATGTATGTATACAAAAAAAATACTTCGACTGTATACTTCGACTGTATACTTCGACTGTATACTTCTCAAAATACTTACATACAGTTACACCATTTCGAATCTTTGAACCTTTATAGCCCAATTCGAAAGCATCTGGGTTATAATATACTGTAGTTGTGAGAAACATATTACCACAGGAAATACATTACTGTACAGTACTATTCACATGTAGAATAAGGTTCGTTCTGTCCACAAACCACTAGAACCTGTTGATATTCCTTGGAACTGATTTCTAACGATACGATTTGGTACTGTATGTCTTTACCTTATATAATTAAGTTTATAATTGAATTGTAAATAACACAGGGTTAAATACATAACTATAATATGCTTATCTAATAACAATGTAAATACAAAGATTTAATATGGAATATTTGATAATTCTACTAGGATTATTGCTATGAAACCGCGGGACCTACTGTAGTTTGGTATTCATCCGCCAGTAAACCGTGGGACCTACTGTAGTTTGGTATTCATCCGCCAGTAAACCGTGGGACCTACTGTAGTTTGGTATTCATCCGCCAGTAAACCGCAGGAACTACTGTAGTTTGGTATTCATCCGCCAGTAAACCGCGGGAACTACTGTAGTTTGGTATTCATCCGCCAGTAAACCGCGGGAACTACTGTAGTTTGGTGTTCATCCGCCAGTAAACCGCGGGAACTACTGTAGTTTGGTATTCATCCGCCAGTAAACCGCGGGAACTACTGTAGTTTGGTATTCATCCGCCAGTAAACCGCGGGACCTACTGTAGTTTGGTATTCATCCGCCAGTAAACCGCGGGAACTACTGTAGTTTGGTATTCATCCGCCAGTAAACCGCAGGAACTACTGTAGTTTGGTATTCATCCGCCAGTAAACCGCGGGACCTACTGTAGTTTGGTATTCATCCGCCAGTAAACCGCGGGAACTACTGTAGTTTGGTATTCATCCGCCAGTAAACCGCGGGACCTATTGTAGTTTGGTGTTCATCCGCCAGTAAACCGCGGGACCTACTGTAGTTTGGTATTCATCCGCCAGTAAACCGCGGGACCTATTGTAGTTTGGTGTTCATCCGCCAGTAAACCGCGGGACCTACTGTAGTTTGGTATTCATCCGCCAGTAAACCGCAGGACCTACTGTAGTTTGGTATTCATCCGCCAGTAAACCGCGGGACCTACTGTAGTTTGGTATTCATCCGCCAGTAAACCGCGGGACCTATTGTAGTTTGGTGTTCATCCGCCAGTAAACCGCGGGACCTACTGTAGTTTGGTGTTCATCCGCCAGTAAACCGCGGGAACTAGTTCGGTATTTATCCACCATTTTCACCAAGATTTTATTGGCAGTTGGACGTAGAATACCGTAGTGATAACACATACCTTGGTTCACTTTTTGGGTGATTTGTGCATGTATTCATTATTTTTCTAGTTTCCTCCCTAGACCTCCATCAAATTTATAAAAAAACATGGATTAGATCCCCCTTCTAGATTAATTTGTACATTTTTCGGTAGAAAAATTTCCCGGCCGAAGGCCGGTTCTTCCAACATTACAGGCTCACTATCGTTCGCCAAGGAAAAAAGCGACACGTGGCCTCTTAATAGCACGAAAGGTCTAAATATTGACGACGAAATGGGGCGAAAGGTCTTAAAATTTACTAACTAATGGGGCAAACATCTTACATCTGAAAACTACTGGGGCTAAACACGAGGAAGAAAGGGGACCAGAAAACCGGCCAATATCCCCTTAAATTCCTCTTACAATACCGGAGTGAACAGATACGATCAATATACAGAAGGCGCTACAATATAGGTAGCAAAATTCTAATGGTAGTTTTGGGTTCCTATCATCATATGCTTCATTTCTATATATTTTTTATCCCCGGGGGGGAAAAAAAATGGATTTTTCATTTATTTTCTTGGGATTTTTTGTTTTGGTCATTAACCTAACCAAAAAACCTAACCTAACCTAACCTAACCTAACCTAACCTAATTGCCCCCAAGTACATTTAGGTTAGGTTAGGTTAGGTTTTTTGGTTAGGTTAATAACAAAACAAAAAAAATCCAAGAATTTTGTTTTTCCCGGAGATAAAAAGTATATATAAATGAAGCATATGATGATAGGAGCCCAAAACTACCATTTTAATTTTGCTACCTATATTGTAGCGCCTCCTGTATATTGACCACAGAGACAACTAGTTCCCATCGAGCACTGTAAAATACGCGATAAATACTAGAAAAACAAAAAAAAAATTATATCATACGACAATAGTAGTGAGAAAGATAATCAATAGTTATCTAACTTAACTAATGGATTGGCCTTGTTTACAACCGGTCTATAATGCTCTACCACGTGATCGACTCGAGAACTTCACAACGTTGGCTGCCAGTATGATTTTATGATACCCCTGGCCGGTAGGTAGATTTATAATTTTTACTTGGAGTTTGACGTTGCGTGGCTAAATATATAAAACAAACAAGTTATTCTGATAATTTACTATCCCTAAAATCTACCAATAATTACTTCAATTAAATGAGATAATAGTTGAGCATATATTAAATTCTGATTTATTTCTTTGCAGTGAGGAGTCTTAGCGTTTCCAGAGAAAGAGGTAAGCATTCTTTAATTGTAAGCACCCGAAATAATGACTTGGAGTGGAAATTTAGTGGATAATCTTCAAGGACACAACATCCGCCTTATTAGAAACAATTAATTAGGGAAAATAGGCACCAATAGATTCGCCATATTTTTCTCCATATAGTCCGCATGGAGGATTTTCGTTATCAACAAATTGAAAAATACCCACGTCACAGACAACTACACCAAAAAACCAAGTCAAAGCGGGGACGGCAGCCCCCACCTATAATACTAGGATAGGTTAGGTAAGGTTGTTAGGTTAGGCTAATGGCCTTTCAAAGGAGTATAGGCTAGTAAACACTAGGATAGCCTATACCTGGTCAGAAGTAAGAAGAAGAAGAAGAAGAAGAGTCCTGCTGTAGTCTCCTTGAATGCTACCATTTAGTGATTTGAAGAACGGCTAGGGCAGTCGTGATTAGGATTCCACAGCAAAATATTGAATTGTCTCGTTTGTGTTCGATACTGATTCAAATGGATGTGTCGCCATTTATGCGTTTGACTATACACTCGGATGGCCTAGTTTCTAGCCTACTCGTAAATATTCCTGGACTTCACCTATTTCTACTTATGGAAGCATATCTCTGGAAACGAATATATGAATATATTTGTCTATAAATGGTTAAACTGAAGACGATTAGTGCCACACTATGAGAAACAATTTATGGGAAGGATGTAGAATTCTAGTTTTGGATTCACAGCACATTCATCATTTACTATGGCTTCTATACATTTGTCATATACCATACTTCATTCCTATATATGTCAGTAGTGCCGCAAATACATTATATTGAATTATAACTACTGTAAAAAAAAGTCAATATTTCCCTCTGTCGCCATTTTCTTTCGGCGCCCGTCAATCTGTTATTATTTTAATACCCAACCAGCTGAAGGTGTGGGGGCGGCAGCCCCCACCTATAAAACTAGGATAGGTTAGGTAAGGTTGTTAGGTTAGGCTAATGTCTTTTCAAAGTTTACTAAATCTATTAAAGTTGTTTCGGGTTTTTCTATTTTGGAGTTTTTATAATTTGAAAACCATCAAAACCCGAGCCAACTTGCAAAATGAGGTTTTGGACTGAAAAATGGAAAACCCCGAGCCAACGTTTCACAAAAAATGGCTCGGGTTTTTCCATTTTAAGGTTTTGTTAATTTTCAATGTATTTAATTCAGAGTTCTTCCAATATTACCCCTTATTTTCGTCTTTTACCCCACAATTTCCCTGATCTTCATAGCCCTCCCAACTAGTGGGGGCCGTGCTTTTAGATTGTTGGATAATGGGTAAATACTAATTTCCGACAGTCCTTGGTATAAAACAACTCTGTATATCAAAGAAAACTGAAAAAACCCCGCTAAAATCGCTTTAAAACCAAACTAGAATTTTACCGGAGGCAGTAGGGTTCTGTCCTATCTCCAATGCTCTTCCTTGTATTCATTAACGACCTTCTCAACTGCACCTCCAGCCCCATTCACTCATATGCTGACTACTCTACATTGCACTATTCAACTATCCTTCCTCGAAATCACTCGCAGCAGGAACTCCAAAACTCACGTAATGAGGCCATAAAGCACCTATCTCTTGATCTCTCTACTATTTATAACTTGGGCAGAGAAAACCTTGTTACTTTCAATGCTTCCAAAGCTCAATTTCTCCATCTGTCTACTCCTCATCCCCTTCCAGAAAACTATGACCTAGCCTACTCTTCAACAACATACAAATTAACCCTTCACCTTCTCTTAATATTCTTGGTTTCTCTATTTTTTTCTTCTGATATCTCTTGGAAAGATCATATTACCACTCTTGCTAAAACAGCTTCCCAGAAGCTGGGTGTGCTCAACCGCCTCCGGGGGTTCTTTACCCCTGCGCAGCTTCTTACTCTGTACAGGGGCGCAGTGCGTCCATGTGTTGAGTATTGTTCACACGTGTGGGGGAAATCCTCTCGCACAGCACTTCTGGACAAAGTAGAAAGGAAAGCCTTCTGTCTCATTAACTCGCGTCCACTCACCAACTCTCTGCAGTCTCTCTCTCTTTGCCGCAATGTTGCATCTCTCACTATTTTACCGCTATTACAATAAACAGTGTTCCTCAGAGCTCTCTCAGTGTATATCCCCCCCCACCCCCTTCGTAGAGCTCGTACCACCCATGATGCAACACAATCCCACCCCTACTCTGTGCAATTCTCCAACCCAAGAGTGAAACGCTATTCTCAATCTTTCTTCTATTCAACAGCTGAGCTCTGGAACTCTCTCCCAGAATCAGTCTTTCCCTCTTCCTTTGACTTAAATTGCTTCATGCTCCGTGTGTCCAGGCATTTTGGCTCGAACGTTTCTTGATTTTGGCCTTGTCACTCTTTCAACTCTGGGAAGGCACTCGCTACAGGCAGTTCTGCCTTTTGCCTCCTTCATTCACATAGAAAAAAAAAAATCTGGGCGTATCATCAGCTTTGTTTACGTTACTCACACGCTCGTGGTTACGTTCCCGTCTACTTTAACTATTTTGTTCCGTTATTTGCCCCCTGCTGGCAATATACATTATGATGACAATAAGTCATAGGGGTGAGGGACCTACTATTGTATCCCACGGCAGTCAAATTAGACGTGAGCGAGCGTGCGAGTAATGTAAGCAAAGCTGGCGATACAGCCGGATACTACATCCTTACCCCAAAATGTTATCTTATTTGTCTTCATATAAACACAATTTTGGGACAATATGTATTTTAGGTCACGTATGAGATATAATTTTCTGTGTTTTCTATAGCTTTGTCTTACAGTATTTGTCACCCAATATATATCTTTACTGCTGCAAATTTAATTATTTTTCCTTAGACTTTGTGAGTTAATCATTATTTTATTAATTTTACCACACCACCAAACACCTCCAATTAAATTTATGAAAGCATTATGTGATCCACCGGGATTCGAACATGGGTTATCACACAGATTTTTAAACACTTTAACCATTACACCATTAAAGGTTTATGCGCACGTCTACGACTTATTATCCATTCTCGAATACTGGATATTAATCTAATCATGTTCATATTCCCAACCGCGCTATGGTAGTCTACTGTTTAAGTGAGAGGAAAGAATATTCATGGGGCTCTGTTACCTGATGAAATCTAAGTTTCGGCCATACTGGAATTGAGAAAGGGTTGCCCTCCGATTTTTCTGTCGAAAAATGTAAGTTGTTTTGATGTGTGAGGGCACTAGAACATCTTGTGCACGGGATTATTAACAGAACTTCCACCATTGATAGTCCGAGTTTAGTCTAAATAAGGGTGAAAGGAAAAATGGCAGCTTGTTCTTCCTGTCCAATTACTCTTCTTTCCTATTTTACTCCAGCCATCTGGTGTGGTCTGGCAGCCATCTTGGATCAGCTGAGAACAAATTGTTGGTATACCCAATAGTAGCGGGAGCGATGTTTGTTCATGATCTAAAAAATACCGCCAATAATTTCTCAAAATAAAATTTTAGTTATAGCTTCTCAGGAGTTATAGATTTGTTTAGTTCAGGTACGAAATTAATATAATCCTACAATAACTTAGTAAATTGAGTATAAAGCACAATCACCGCGTTAACATTCCGTAGACTACGAGAAACGCAACACAAGAGCCAGGCGAGCCGAATGTTGTGTTGTAAGGTGATATTCTATTGGTCAATGAACTGCGTGTGGCAACGGTGACGTCACACCAATGTTTGGCATTTTATTGGTTGTTGCGAAACTGCGTGTGACGAGTGACGTCACTTAGATTTTCGTCTGTTACCTGATGAAATCTCAGTTTCGGCCATAATGGAATTGAGAAAAGGTTACCCTCCAATCAGTGAAGTTGTTTTGATGTGTGAGGGCATTAGAATATCTTTGACACGAGATTATTAACAGAACTTCCACCGTTGATAGTCCGAGGTTAGTCTGAATTATATTTGCTGATCATGAAGCCTCCGAGGTTAGTCTGAATTATATTTGCTGATCATGAAGCCTCCGAGGTTAGTCTGAATTATATTTGCTGATCATGAAGCCTCCGAGGTTAGTCTGAATTATATTTGCTGATCATGAAACCTCCGAGATTAGTCTGATTTGTATGTGCTAACAGCGGGCGTGTAGGGGCGGCAGCCCCCATTAAGTGTTGGTGTTACTAGGAACCCGCACTAGCTGTTATGTAAAGGTTCATCTTGTATCCATGTACTGAGTACTAGGAACCCGCACTAGCTGGTAGGTATATGTTAGTCTTGTATCCCACGTACTGGGTACTAGGAACCCGCACTAGCTGGTAGGTATAGGTTAGTCTTGTATCCCACGTACTGGGTACTAGGAACCCGCACTAGCTGGTAGGTATAGGTTAGTCTTGTATCCCACGTACTGGGTACTAGGAACCTGCACTAGCTGGTAGGTATAGGTTCATCTTGTATCCCATGTACTGAGTACTAGGAACCCGCACTAGCTGGTAGGTATAGGTTAGTCTTGTATCCCACGTACTGAGTACTAGGAACCCGCACTAGCTGGTAGGTATAGGTTAGTCTTGTATCCCACGTACTGGGTACTAGGAACCCGCACTAGCTGGTAGGTATAGGTTAGTCTTGTATCCCACGTACTGGGTACTAGGAACCCGCACTAGCTGGTAGGTATAGGTTAGTCTTGTATCCCACGTACTGGGTACTAGGAACCCGCACTAGCTGGTAGGTATAGGTTAGTCTTGTATCCCACGTACTGGGTACTAGGAACCCGCACTAGCTGGTAGGTATAGGTTAGTCTTGTATCCCACGTACTGGGTACTAGGAACCCGCACTAGCTGGTAGGTATAGGTTAGTCTTGTATCCCACGTACTGGGTACTAGGAACCCGCACTGGTAGGTATAGGTTAGTCTTGTATCCCACGTACTGGGTACTAGGAACCCGCACTAGCTGGTAGGTATAGGTTAGTCTTGTATCCCACGTACTGGGTACTAGGAACCCGCACTAGCTGGTAGGTATAGGTTAGTCTTGTATCCCACGTACTGGGTACTAGGAACCCGCACTAGCTGGTAGGTATAGGTTAGTCTTGTATCCCACGTACTGGGTACTAGGAACCCGCACTAGCTGGTAGGTATAGGTTAGTCTTGTATCCCACGTACTTGGTACTAGGAACCCGCACTAGCTGGTAGGTATATGTTAGTCTTGTATCCCACGTACTAGGAACCCGCACTAGCTGGTAGGTATAGGTTAGTCTTGTATCCCACGTACTGGGTACTAGGAACCCGCACTAGCTGGTAGGTATAGGTTAGTCTTGTATCCCACGTACTGGGTACTAGGAACCCGCACTAGCTGGTAGGTAGTATAGTGGTTAGTCTTGTATCCCACGTACTGGGTACTAGGAACCCGCACTAGCTGGTAGGTATAGGTTAGTCTTGTATCCCACGTACTGGGTACTAGGAACCCGCACTAGCTGGTAGGTATAGGTTAGTCTTGTATCCCACGTACTGGCTACTAGGAACCCGCACTAGCTGGTAGGTATAGGTTAGTCTTGTATCCCACGTACTGGGTACTAGGAACCTGCACTAGCTGGTAGGTATAGGTTAGTCTTGTATCCCACGTACTGGGTACTAGGAACCCGCACTAGCTGGTAGGTATAGGTTAGTCTTGTATCCCACGTACTGGGTACTAGGAACCCGCACTAGCTGGTAGGTATAGGTTAGTCTTGTATCCCACGTACTGGGTACTAGGAACCCGCACTAGCTGGTAGGTATAGGTTAGTCTTGTATCCCACGTACTGGGTACTAGGAACCCGCACTAGCTGGTAGGTATAGGTTAGTCTTGTATCCCACGTACTGGGTACTAGGAACCCGCACTAGCTGGTAGGTATAGGTTAGTCTTGTATCCCACGTACTGGGTACTAGGAACCCGCACTAGCTGGTAGGTATAGGTTAGTCTTGTATCCCACGTACTGGGTACTAGGAACCCGCACTAGCTGGTAGGTATAGGTTAGTCTTGTATCCCACGCACTGGGTACTATAGTCTATTCGCTGTAAGTAGGCGAGAAATCATGACCTCTATCATCTGTAACTCAAAAAAGGGC
Organism: Paralithodes platypus; assembly: GCA_032716605.1. Classification (NCBI taxonomy): domain Eukaryota; kingdom Metazoa; phylum Arthropoda; class Malacostraca; order Decapoda; family Lithodidae; genus Paralithodes; species Paralithodes platypus. The sequence continues at coordinate 11,329,878 of CM064489.1, forward strand.
TAGAGCAAAGCGGGACCGATGTTTTTCACTCTCCCCTTCAATATTATAATTGGTTTCCTGTGTTTAGTGATGTTTACTTTCACCACCTTCAACAGTATTGAACTCCAACAGTTGGGAACGATATGAAGTGTGAACATATGGGAATGAGCGTTGGTTACAGCGAGAAGACAATCAGGCTGCAACATTTATTATTAATTATCAGAACAATTTCTTAAATTTAGATATGGGTCGGGACCAACAATTTATCGGTCGATATGGTGGGATCATGACGTCACTTTCAGCCGGCCAATCACAAGCGAGTTTGGTCAGCCAATCACAAGTAAGCTTTCTGTATGTTTTGATCTGATTAGCTGATGTACAGCCTCAAAATTCTGTGTCAACCCCGCTCTTTCCCTGATATACCTCATACCCTCCCCACCTATCAGGGTTAATATTGTTGTGGTAAGTGAAGGTAATCATCATTAGTGACACAGTGAAAACAGGAAACCAATTATAATATTAAAGGGGAGTGGGAAAAAGATCGCTCTCGCTACTATCAAATTTGCCCAAATGTTTTTCACTTTTTCACCGTATTTTTTGTATTTTGTCATGTTATATATCAATGCTAACCCAGTGGTTGTGCCGCCCCCCAGGTTAGGTTTGATTGTTAGGTTAGGATAATGAAAATATGGTTTTCGGGGGGCATGTTTTAATAATGCTAAATAATGGGTAAAAATGTATTTGCAGAAGGAAAAATACCTTAAAACACCAATCAATGAAGGAACTGATGAGAAAAAGGATTATAATACAAAAATCACCTACGTGACCTAGATTACATATTGACCTCCCCAGAGGTTCATAGGCTTTCATTAATTCCATTGGGGGTTAGCGGTATTAAGAACGATATTAGTCAATATCTATAGGAAATGCAACAATTAATTTGCAAGGTGGGATCCTTCGTGAGTTGTGCCCCATTCTTTGTTCTTCCCTTTTTCTCATAAACATTACGTTATTCATAGTGCAGTTGGGTCTGATTAAAATTATATCCAGTGTTCGATAAATGGGTATTAATCGTAGCCATGTAACTAACCTTTAACTGTCTTGGTGGTATATTGGTTAGAGCGTGTAAGTTGTGTTCTGGGTTAACCTCTTCTGCACCGGCGACTTTTTTATTTTATTTGAGCTATATTTAGAAGATTTTGGGCAGTTTAAGAAGGATCTGTGGTAGTATAACGGGTTAAGTGAGATAGTTCAAAGCCTGTTAATTGTTGGAGGCCCTTTTTAAACAGAATATAATCCTCTAATAGCAGCCAGAATCAGGTTAAAAAGACATCACCGGTACAGAAAGGGTTAATTATATTGTTTGTGGTTATGTTATCAATTGGAGGCAATTAAAAATCTGAGAACACCTTTTTAAACCTTTTACTCTACCGAGTTCTTAATTCCAATGTCTCCTTTATGTTCACACTTCTTACTTTGTCTATTCTTCGAACTCTACACGCATTTCTTAGCAAATCCATTTCAACTGTTCTTACTTGTGACTTTTCATTATAATACCACACCAAAGTTTCACATCCTTACATCAATGTCGGCACCAACACACCCTCATGTAACCCTCTCACTGCTTCCGTACTCAAGTTTCTGCTCCTAAACAAGGCTTTCATTGATCCAGCTACCTTTCTTCCTTGTGTTGCTCTGTTTTCGGAAAAGGTTATCTTTAGAACCGACACTAGTCCCATCGATCTTTTAAGGTCTAATAGGTCCGGTAGAGCATATACTGTATATCAATGTTATATATGTCATTACGAGATAAAATGTATTATAAGGGATATGTTGTATACAATACGATAATAATAGTCTCCCTTAAACGGCCCCACCACCATATTCGTTACAGTCGTATGTCTAGACACTGTCTACTGACTTTAAAAGTGACGTGAAATAATCAACCAATATCATTGGAATTCCCTGGATGACGTCACTCCCATTTAGCCAATCACCTGTCACGCGCAGCTGCGCATATCCCATAATGCAATATATTGGAGAAGGTAAGGGTAGCTGACTAGGAACTAATCTGCCAGTAATGGCGTCTTCGGCTGGATTACTCTAATACGTCTTTCGATTTTGTGTGTGTGTACGTGATTTTCGTTCATATCCAGTGGATTTATATATTGAGGACTATCAGAACTGAGTATGGTAAGATCCTGTGTAGCGGGTAGAACTGTTTTTCAGATGCCTATTTACTAAGAAACTTTGAACAATATCTGTAACCTAACCTAACCTAACCTAGTATATTAGTGGACTATTCATGAATTTAAATTTTAAAAATATATTGTAACATTACCAAATTATGGTAAACCTGACTTTTAGCACCACCAGCGATTTTAGTCAGTATTTTTGGTTGTGTGTGTTTTTGTCCTTCAGATATAGTGTTGCATTATAATGATTTGGCGCAGAAATGAGTATTTATCCATTTTCCAACTATCTAAAAATACAGCCCCCACTAGTGGGGAGGGCTATGAAAATCAAGGAAAATATGGGGTTAAAGACAATAAATAAAAAAAATAAGCTATATATGACAATAACAGTTTGCTGTGGGGTACAGGATTCCATGAGGGGGGGGGGGAGGGGACAAAAAAATAATTTTGGTACTTATTTATGAGACCACACATTTTGTTCTCAAAATATTAAATTGCTTCAACCCTCGGTAAAACAATAAAAAAAGACAATAACAACATGTCTACCTACTGTAAAAAAAATCAATACTCTCCTATAGACGGCACACAGTCTAGATGAACAGCTGTTGATTGGGAGTGGCAGTGCCGTACATAGGGAGAGTATTTTTTGTTCTTATATATCTCCCTTATAATACATTTCTACTCTTGATGACATACAGTATAATTATAGCAATTATGTATATGCTCTACCGGATTTAATAGGCATAAAGAGATATATGAGGTAACTGTTGGTGCTAAAAAATCAGTAATACCCAAATTATTGAGATATATGTACAGGTCCACAGGTCCACCCGCTACACAGGATTATACCCTGATTATTTACCTATTATCCCAAGACCGTCGAAAGTGAGTATTTACCCTTTATCCAGCAATATCAGTTAGGGAAAATTAGGATTTTGCTCCCTGCTGGCCACATAGATAAGGATTTCGATAAGCCCTGGAGGAGTGAGGTGGGGTTTACCTCCCTCAACGTATTCTGTATCCCATGGCAAATGGTTATGGCCAAATACAGCCTATTTTTCACCTTTTATTGTCTTTAACCCCTTATTTTCCCTGATATTCAAAGCCCTCCCCACTAGTGGGGGGCATGTTTTTAGATTGTTGGATAATGGTCCCATTGTTCTTACCAGTTGCTTGTGTAAACTCTTTGAACGTATGATTAACGCACGTCTCATGTGGCTTCTTAAGTTCCGTCAGTTGTTGTCTTCTTCCCAGTTTGGATACAGGCGTGCTCTTAGTACACTTGACCCCTTACTTCACTTGGAATCGTATATCAGGTCTGCTTTTGCTTGGTGTCAATCTGTCATTACTGTTTTTATCTAGAAAAGGCCTACGACTTTACCTGGAAGTTCCACATTTTACGCCAACTCCGTTCTTTTGTCATTTACGGAAATTTAGTTGTCTTTCTTCAGAATTTTCTTTCTTTTAGGACTTTTTCGTGTCAGGATCAATCCCACTTATCTCGTCCTTACCCTCATGTGGAGGGTGTCCCACAGGGTTGCGTTCTGAGAACCACCCTCTTTCTCTTTGCTATCAACGGTATTGTGTCCTCTCTCCCTGTGGGGTTTCAGTCTTCATTATATGTAGACGACTTTGAAATTTATGCGGCTGACTCGGATATCGAGTCTTTACATTTACTCATCCAATCAGCAATTCTAGCTGCTTCGTAATGGGCTACCCGCCATGGGTTCTGCTTTTCCACCTCCAAATCCTGTGCTCTGATATTTATTCGCTGCCATTCTATCCCTCAGCCTCCTTTTACTCTTTATGATACTGCCCTGCCTTATCGTTCTTGTACTACTTTTTTTGGGTGTTACTTTTGATTTTCGTCTTAATTGGAATGCTCATGTTTCCTCGGTCAAGGTTGCTGCTTTGCAGCATCTCCGCTTTCTTCAAACCTTATCCCCCTGACTTGGGGTGCGGATCATGCGCTTCTTCTTCTTCATACAGTTCTTGTCCTCTCTAAGCTGGATTATGGCTGTCAAGTTTACTCTTCAGCCTCTGACTCCATTCTCCATACACTTGACTCTGTTCATAATTTTAGTTTATGTCTTGCCCTTGATGCATTTCGTTCCTCTCCTGTTGAAAGCCTCTATGCCGAGTCTGGCTTGCCTTCTCTTTATCGTTGTTGGGCTCTCCTGTTACTTTGCTCGGCTTCAACAATTCCCATCTTTGCATCTCTCCCTTCCCCCTTCTGTCCTTGCCACTTTTTCATCTCATCCCCATCTTAGATCACCTTTTTCCGTTCGTATGCGTTCACTTCTTGCATCATCTTCTTTCTGTTTCTAATATTCTCCTTCTCCGATTTTGCTCCTTTCCCTCCTGGCTTTTACCTCGTCCCTTGGTTTGCCCTTCCATTCTCCCTTGTTCCAAATCCTCTACCCTCGTTCTTCGTTCTTGTTTCACCTTTCTGTTCACTCCACCACCACTCCTGTGTGTACCGATGGCTCCAAAATGTCTGTTGGTGTTGGGTTTACCGTCCTTTTCCCCACTTGCTCGTACCAGTATTCTTGCCTTTGGTTGCCAGCATTTTAACTGCTGAGCTTTTTGCTATTTCCATTGCCCTACGTCTTTTGTTTTCCTTTCCCTCCTCTTACTTTATTTTATTCTCTGATTCCCACAGTGCTTTCCTTCTCTTACAGTCCTCTCCTTCTATTTATCCTTTTGTTCTTTCTATCCAGGAATGGCTTTTCCGTCTTTTCATCCGCAAAAAGATTGTCCACTTTTGCTGGGTGCCCAGTCCCGTTGGTGTTGACAGTAATGAGTGGGTTGATTGCCTTTGCTCGCTCTGCTGCCGTGTGGAGCACCCAATCCTCACTCGCTCTTCCGGCCTCTGATTTCTTCTCTGCCTTGTCCAGGTTCCTTTGGTCGAGGTGGCAGGCTCAATGGTCCACTACCTCTGCTAATAAACTTCGCTCTGTCAAATCTTCCGTTTCTGGTTAGTCTGGCCCCTTTCACCGTATTAGACGTTGGGAGACTGTGTTGGCCCGTCTCTGCATAGGCCATACCAGGCTTACCCATTCGTATTTGAGGGGAGACTGACCGTTTTTCTGGACCCCCTTCTCCCTAATGTTTAGCCCCACTAGTTTTGAAATTACAAGACGTTCGGCCCATTAGTTTGGCGATTTTAACCCCTTTCGTCCCATTTCATTGTCAACTTTAAGACCTTTCGTGCCATTTAGATGTCGATTATTTCCTGGCGAGCGATAGCGAGCCTGCAATTTTAAGAGGAACCGGCCTTCGGTCGGGACATTTTTCTACCGAAAAATTTACAAATTAATCTTGAAGGGGGGTTTAGTGGGGGGGGGGGGTTCTAAGCTTGATGGAGATCGAGGGAGGAAAGTAAAAAAATATATGAATAAATAAATTAATGGACCAAACAAACGGTATTTAGTTACCTTCTTTACCTTTTCTTAATTTCGTGCCATATGGCCTCTGTCGCCTGGCGCGTAGAATTAATTAATTTAATGTCGTGTGTTACTAACGTATGATGTTAAATGTTCTAACTACTTCTCCTGTCTATATACTAATAACAACTGTATTCGTGTATTTGTTCTACATTTAAGCCCCTCCAGTTGACGAACCTAAGCCATAGATGAACAGTTAATGCTTATTTAATCACAGCATTATATTTGTTTATCGCTAACACATACTAATTAAACCACCGCGTTTCAATTGGCTTATCTACCCAATACTAACTTTCTTATGCACAAAACGCTACTCTGATTGGATGAGTTAATAATGACACCACATGCCAATATAACACAATACACGAATATACTGTAGGTGCAATATATACACGATATATACACGATATATACACGATATATATACACGATATATACACGATATATACACGATATATACACGATATATACACGATATATATACACGATATATATACACGATATATACACGATATATACACGATATATACACGATATATACACGATATATATACACGATATATACACGATATATACACGATATATACACGATATATACACGATATATATACACGATATATACACGATATATACACGATATATACACGATATATACACGATATATATACACGATATATACACGATATATACACGATATATACACGATATATACACGATATACTGTAGGTGCAATATATACACGACATAACACAATATTGGTATTCCAGTATTAGTATTGTACACACACACACACACACACACACACACACACACACACACACATGCAGGCAAGCACTCTCCAAGATAGTACATACAAACAGCACCAAGCGTCTGAATGTAAACATAGCTCCACCGAGAATGGTATTTGTTCATTGTAGGATATCAAAATATATGCAGGGGAACTGTTTACACTACTGCACCAACAAAATACAAGTTCCTTTTCCACACTTGGGTATATGAATCAGAGTTTAAAGGGGGTCACCGGCTTTTTTTTATCGTTCTCTCCTTTTCTCTCTCTCCCTGGCTTGTATCCATTCGGCCCCATTCAGCCAACTGTTTTAAGAATTTTATCCCCATCCAGGTGTCGATTTTTTCCTGGCGAGCGATAGCGAGCCAGCATTGTATGGAGAAATCCGGCTTCGCCGGAGAAATTTTTCTATCGAAAAATTTACAAATTTAGCTTGCTGTCACAACAAAAAAAATATATATATGCTGGCTCGCTACCGCTCGCCAGGAAAATATTGACGCCTGGATGGGGGTAAACGTCTTAAAACAGTAGGCTGAATGGGGCCAAATAGTTACAAGCCAAAGAGAGAGGGAGAGAAAGAGGAAAAAAGCGAGGTCGGCTCCCTTAATATAAGTTTATATTTTTGACTTGGGTATTACTAGTGTTCAGTGGTAACTTTAATGCAGTGATACCATTTATAGTGGCATCTTTGATATAGTGGCGACTTATATACAGTATAGTGGCGACTTTTGTACAGTTGTGATTTAAATGCAGTGGCGAGTTTAATGCAGTGACGAGTTTAACACAATTACATATTTAATGCAGTGACAATTTGTAATGTGATGATATACTTTATAACAGTGGGGATTTTAACTGGACATGCCCTGCGCATGGATATTTTAACTCGACATGCCCTGCGCATGGATATTTTAACTCGACACGCCCTGCGCATGGATATTTTAACTCGACACGCCCTGCGCATGGATATTTTAACTCGACACGCCCTGCGCATGGATATTTTAACTCGAGACGCCCTGTGCATGGATATTTTAACTCGACACACCCTGCGCATGGATATTTTAACTCGACACGCCCTGCGCATGGATATTTTAACTCGACACGCCCTGTGCATGGATATTTTAACTCGACACGCCCTGCGCATGGATATTTTAACTCCACACGCCCTGTGCATGGATATTTAACTCGACACGCCCTGCGCATGGATATTTTAACTCGACACGCCCTGCGCATGGATATTTCCCTTTTCTCCTTAAATATTTATGTTGTAGCAACTCTCATGATCTAGATACTTGTATGTATTGGCGGCGTAAAAACAAGGCGACTTTAATGCAGTAGCTACTTTAATGCAGTAACTACTTTAATGCAGTTGTTACTTTAATGCAGTAGCTACTTTAATGCAGTTGCTACTTTAATGCAGTAGCTACTTTAATGCAGTTGCTACTTTAATGCAGTAGCTACTTTAATGCAGTTGCTACTTTAATGCAGTTGCTACTTTAATGCAGTAGCTACTTTAATGCAGTAGCTACTTTAGTGCAGTAGCTACTTTAATCCAGTTGCTACTTTAATGCAGTAGCTACTTTAATGCAGTAGCTACTTTAATGCAGTTGCTACTTTAATGCAGTTGCTACTTTAATGCAGTTGCTACTTTAATGCAGTTGCTACTTTAATGCAGTGGCAACTTTAATGCAGTTGCTACTTTAATGCAGTAGCTACTTTAATGCAGTTGCTACTTTAATGCAGTTGCTACTTTAATGCAGTTGCTACTTTAATGCAGTTGCTACTTTAATGCAGTTGCTACTTTAATGCAGTAGCTACTTTAATGCAGTAGCTACTTTAATGCAGTTGCTACTTTATGCAGTAGCTACTTTAATGCAGTTGCTACTTTAATGCAGTAGCTACTTTAATGCAGTTGCTACTTTAATGCAGTAGCTACTTTAATGCAGTAGCTACTTTAATGCAGTTGCTACTTTAATGCAGTTGCTACTTTAATGCAGTAGCTACTTTAATGCAGTGGCAACTTTAATGCAGTGGCTACTTTAATGCAGTAGCTACTTTAATGCAGTTGCTACTTTAATGCAGTTGCTACTTTAATGCAGTTGCTACTTTAATGCAGTTGCTACTTTAATACAGTAGCTACTTTAATGCAGTTGCTACTTTAATGCAGTAGCTACTTTAATGCAGTAGCTACTTTAATGCAGTAGCTACTTTAATGCAGTAGCTACTTTAATGCAGTTGCTACTTTAATGCAGTAGCTACTTTAATGCAGTTGCTACTTTAATGCAGTAGCTACTTTAATGCAGTTGCTACTTTAATGCAGTAGCTACTTTAATGCAGTAGCTACTTTAATGCAGTTGCTACTTTAATGCAGTAGCTACTTTAATGCAGTGGCAACTTTAATGCAGTTGCTACTTTAATGCAGTAGCTACTTTAATGCAGTTGCTACTTTAATGCAGTTGCTACTTTAATGCAGTTGCTACTTTAATGCAGTTGCTACTTGAATGCAGTTGCTACTTGAATGCAGTAGCTACTTTAATGCAGTAGCTACTTTAATGCAGTAGCTACTTTAATGCAGTAGCTACCTTAATGCAGTAGCTACTTTAATGCAGTAGCTACTTTAATGCAGTTGCTACTTTATGCAGTAGCTACTTTAATGCAGTTGCTACTTTAATGCAGTTGCTACTTTAATGCAGTTGCTACTTTAATGCAGTAGCTACTTTAATGCAGTTGCTACTTTAATGCAGTAGCTACTTTAATGCAGTAGCTACTTTAATGCAGTTGCTACTTTAATGCAGTAGCTACTTTAATGCAGTAGCTACTTTAATGCAGTTGCTACTTTAATGCAGTTGCTACTTTAATGCAGTTGCTACTTTAATGCAGTGGCAACTTTTATGTAATGACAACTTTGGCATTTCAATGTAGTACTGAGTGCTTACATTAATGTTAATACAATGGTGACTTTAATACATTGGTGTCTTTAAGGGGAGATTTCCACTTGAGGGAGTTTTTTCTTGACTCCTTTCTCCCTCATGTTTAGCCCCAGCTTTTGAAATTTTAAGACGTTCGCCCCATTAGTTGGATTATTTTATGAACTTTCGCCCAATTTCTGTCAATTTTAAAACCTTACGTTCCATTTAGCTGTCGATTATTTCCTGGCGAGCGATAGCGAGCCTGTAATTTAAGAGAAATCGGCCTTCGGCCTGGACATTTTTCTACCGAAAAATGTACACATTTATCTTGAAAAGGGGGTCTAGGGGTGTAATTTTAAGATTGATGGAAGTCTAGGGAACTAACTAAAAACCTCCCCTTAATGCAGTGGTAACTTTAGTGGGAACTTGAATAGAGTGGCGACTATACTGATGTGTGTAGTCATGTGGAATATGTAATAGAGTGGTGACTATACTGATGTGTGTAGTCATGTGGAATATGTAATAGAGTGGCGACTATACTGATGTGTGTAGTCATGTGGAATATGTAATAGAGTGGCGACTATACTGATGTGTGTAGGCATGTGGAATATGTAATAGAGTGGCGACTATACTGATGTGTGTAGTCATATGGAATATGTAATAGAGTGGCGACTATACTGATGTGTGTAGTCATGTGGAATATGTAATAGAGTGGCGACTATACTGATGTGTGTAGTCATGTGGAATATGTAATAGAGTGGCGACAATACTGATGCGTGTAGTCATGTGGAATATGTAATAGAGTGGCGACTATACTGACGTGTGTAGTCATGTGGAATATGTAATAGAGTGGCGACTATACTGATGTGTGTAGTCATGTGGAATATGTAATAGAGTGGCGACTATACTGATGTGTGTAGTCATGTGGAATATGTAATAGAGTGGTGACTATACTGATGTGTGTAGTCATGTGGAATATGTAATGGAGTGGCGACTATACTGATGTGTGTAGTCATGTGGAATATGTAATAGAGTGGCGACTATACTGATGTGTGTAGTCATGTGGAATATGTAATAGAGTGGCGACTATACTGATGTGTGTAGTCATGTGGAATATGTAATAGAGTGGCGACTATACTGATGTGTGCAGTCATATGGAATATGTAATAGAGTGGCGACTATACTGATGTGTGTAGGCATGTGGAATATGTAATAGAGTGGCGACTATACTGATGTTGTGACGCCTCCCGGCGTTAGCAGAATGGTTGCGTGGGGCATTGCAGCTTGCTAGCGTTCGCCAGGATGGGGGGATAGGCTACAGTTGTCCTAGAATGATCTGCTTTATTTCATTAGTGTCGTGTTGCCACAGACAGTCTAGAAATGGTCTTTGTTTTGGTCTCTGACTGCGCCTTATATTTTATATTCGCTATAATATAAATGTTGCTTGTGTGGGAGGCGAGCGAGAGAGTGTGAGGGGGTACACCCGGCAGCGAGGTGAGCTATGACGCGGCTCGCTTGGGCGCTGACGGCGTTGGCGGCCTGGTGGTCAACTAGTCCCTTCCCGTCGCTGCCTCGTGTTCTTTACCAGCTCAGAGCTTGCCTGACACGCGGATCGCCTACATCCTTTGCAATTCTGTCCCCCATACTCGCTACTTTGCATACTATTTCTCTCTCTCGACTTCTCCTTTCTCATTCTCTAATCTTTATTAAACTCAACATCCCTTCTGGTTTCAGCATAGACGTTCACCGTCGACCAGTCGTATTGTACGCGAAGCTCTCAGATATTTCCATGTATTAGGTTAAGGAGGTATTATGCTTTATTGAGGTTTAGAGAGACGGACTTTTCCGTATGTGTCCTCTCTCGGGAAGGTTGTAGACCGGTATATGTCTCCCTTGCAAGGTGTTGAGTGATTCTGCTTGGTTATCTAAAGCTAGACTGGGGGTAAGGTTACTGTGTCGTTGTCTCCGATGTGTGCAGTGTTAGCTAAGCTCTGCACGACATCGACAGGTACTGTGGGAGCCTAAGTTGTCTTCGGGTTGGTTTACGTTGCGAGCACAGCGCTGTGGTGTGAGAGGGCCATAGCCTATCCCTCACAACATAGTGCTGCCTCTTTGTGTTGACTTCTGAGGGATCGCCAGGATAGAGCTAGGTACTAGAGACCTAGATTTATCAAGAGAGCATCCCCGTCATATAACGTAATCTTCATTATACCACCCTCGGACAACGTTAGGCTACGAGCCGCATGCTGGCCCATTGTTGCCCTGCCTTGATACCCCAGCTAGACTTTATTAACTGAGCAGACACTGGTTAGAGATAAGCCCCATTATTATATGTATGCAGCATTATTATTCACTGCACTTTTGAGCCGAGGTTATTGTTGAACTGCACAACCCGAGTAGGCTGTTGCATTGTGTCACAAAGCATTTCTTTAGTTGTCGAGCATTACTACCTTTGCGCACTTTATTATTCGCCTGCTTATTATTACTATATGTCCTAGCATTTATTGTGACCCGTATTCTGCATTATAATTGTTCAAGATTCTTTACGAACATCTTCCCAGCATCAGACTTAGTTCAGAAGTTTCCAGTTGATGTTGCAGGACTAGCATTGCACTTTCTTTAATACAGGAGTGCCAGTTATTTGAGTATCTACCGTAACGTTAATTAATCACGTTAACTATCTTTTCTTTGTGTAACATAATCGAGTAATCTTTTACTGTTTGAGAATAGGCTGTTTCATTGAGCGTCAGCCTAGTGTGTGTGCACCAGTTACCGAGTCAGAGGATACCTCGTTGTCCAGGCACGACTCAGGGCGGTAATGGTGTTTTGTTTTCCAGTGTTTAAGGCAGGGGTTGGATCTAGTGTTACCGTTGTTGCTTTTTGCCATTCTCTAGTCCAATGTTGAAGAGCCCTGTGTCTTTGAGAACCTGGATCGTAACAAATGGCGACCTAGCTCAGGATCTTGTGAACTAAGAGATAATTTCAGGATTGTTGTGGTCATTTGTTTTATTGAGGAATATAGTGGGCACGTTAAATTTTGTTTGGCAAAGTAGTATAGCACTTGAGAGTCTTCAGACATTTTTGACAAGTGAATAGTGCTACATAGGAGCTTGGGTACATTTTTTTTTTTTTATAAACGTGAGAATTTTTGGTGGACACAATGGGAGACGAATCAGATCATACTGAGAGTTCAGGGAATGATGCAGGCTCTGATGGGCAGATGCCAGGGGGGTTAGTAACTAGTGAGGAGGCCGCAAAGAAGTTTTTGGAGGTGCCTATAACAGCTGATCGACTAGAGGGAATTAGCAAGTATGGTCTACAGTGTTTGGCTCCCCTCATGGGGCTTAAGGTGGCTCATGGCATCAAGAAGAACGATTTGAGGGCTTGCGTACTGGGGGCGGATAGTGAGGTCCAGGGTGGAGAGGGTGCTCGGGGACTTCTGCTCGAGCCCCCCCTCCACTCTACTCCCATCGGGACCTCTAGGATGCCGGAGTTTAGTACGTTCCCGCAGGCCGATAGCCACTGGCAGCGTGGTTTAGGATCGCTGGGTGGGCCTCCAATAGTTGCACCTCCTCCTCAAGGTTTCACTACAGAAATGCTCTTCCAGCTTGAGATGGCTAACCAGCAGCGGCAGTTTGAGATGGCTAAGCGACAGGCTGATCTCGAACTCGCTAAGGCTAAACAACAGACGGATCTCGAACTCGCTAAGGCTAAACAACAGACTGATCTCGAACTCGCGAGAATAAAATCCGAGTCGGAGGCTGAGTCTACCAGGTACCGTGCAGATATCGATCTTGAGAAGACTCGGGTGGAAACGACAGGGCAACGTCTCGGTGGTGGGAATCGTGGGCATGATCAGTCTGTGTCGCACCTGTTGAAGCTAGTCCCTGTATTTGATGAGTCGGGTGTCACCGAATTTTTCATGAGATTCGAGAAGAAGTGCCAGGAACACCAGTGGCCGGGGGAGAAGTGGGCAGCCCTTGTTTCCTCTAGACTTGTGGGCAAGGGACTCAAGGCTTATGATGCATTGCCTATAGAGTCTTGTATTATCTATGAGGAACTCAAGGAGGCTGTCCTGAGAGCATACAAACTACAACCAGAGACGTACAGGTTGAAGTTCCGGGGTGTTACCAAGGGTCGGGAGAGCACCTTTTTGGAACATGCCCGAGAGCTGTCCGATGCTTTTGGGAATTGGCTGAGGTCGGAGAAAGCTACTACGTTTGACGACATTAAACAGTTGGTGCTTTTAGAGCAGTTTTTCAAATGCACGGGCGGCGACCTGACTTTAACCTGAAAGAAAAGCAACCAAAAACTCTACAGGAGGCAGCTGAGATGGCTGACCTCCGGCTATCACTAATTCGTGGGTGCGGGTCTCCCCAGCGTAGTGAGGCAGGTAACAAGGGGCGTGACGCCCCACCCCCCCGAGTTAGTGATATACCTTATGCAAACAAGTACAAGAGCCATGATACCAAGACTGACCACAAGACTAGCACCGTCCCGTTTAAGAAGGGGCCGGGCCCTTCCCAGTACCAAGGGAAGCCCAAAGGGAAGTTGGAGTGTTATCATTGTCATAAAAAGGGGCACTTTGCAAGAGTCTGTCCTAGCAAACCACCTACAGCAGCTGTGTCTTTGGCCTGCAACATTGGTGTGTCTCCGAAGTCGTCTGAGTTTGCCCGGGGCAGTTCGTCAGAGGCTGAGGCACAGCCAATGCAGAAGCACCTGGGAGGCTCGAACCCTGCTCAGGATGTTTTTTGCGACCATAGAGGGCGGGGTTGCGTGATGTGGGCGGGGCGCAAGTATGGAGTAGAGGTCTTGCATGATACAGGTGCTTCCCAGACTCTGATAAAAAACTTGACTGGCTACCCTATAAACGCGGCTCGGGTGGTAGTGGTGCAGGGTATTAATGCAACTCGGTCATACCCGCTGGTGCGGTTGGAGTTGGAGGTGGATGGTGTGGCACGTGAATTGGATGTCGGGATTGTGGAGGAACTGCCAGTGGAGGGCGTCGACCTTCTTCTCGGCAACGACTTTGCAATGCCCGCTTCTGAGGTTCTACCCTTAGTCGTTGCCGAGAGGCCGGCCGACGTGAGTAGGGAAGAGCAAGAGTGGGTCAAGCGGTGCCAGACACAACCCCTGACGTGTGTTGTCACCCGAGCTCGGGCAGCTAAAGTGTCACAGCCTAGTCCTCCGTCTTCAGACCAGCGGAGGAATGATCAACAGGAGGAGGCTAAAGCTGGAGTTGGTTTTAAGAGTTTTGACTCGGCGGCTCTCCTGGGTGATTCAGTATTAGCACCGTTACTTAATTCTGGAGTAGCCCCTGGGCCTGTCATCGAGAGTGACGAGGCTGGGCATGACGAGTCTCCACGACAGCAACGTTATGTACATCGAGAGAGACAGAGGGAGCAGCCCAGTATCGGGGAAGGTTATGCATTGCTCCGGGAGCAGTTAGATCGCTTGGCACCCTCAGATATACGTCGGTTGCAACTAGAGGACCCTGAGCTCCAAACGTGTGCTAATGGAGCTGTAGAGCTCGACGAGGACGGCGATGCACAGCCAGGAGATTTTTTTTATTTAGAAGGCATCCTCTATTGGCGTTTTCAAGACCCTAAACGTAGTTGGCAAGAGGGGTCCGGAGTAGTGGACCAGTTGGTGGTGCCACGGGAGTGCAGGGATAGCCTACTGAGGTTGGCGCATGACATACCACTGGCAGGACATCTAGGGGTGAGAAAAACGGTGGCGGCTTTAGAAAAATTGTTTTGGTGGCCGGGGTTGAAGGGGCAGGTGGTAACCTGGATAGCAAGGTGTCATACGTGCCAGAGGGTTGGAAAACCTAACCAAACAATTCCGAGAGCCCCGTTGCACCCCATTCCTGTCAGTGGACCGCCCTTCAGTAAGGTCATCATTGATATGGTCGGACCCCTACCCCCTACTAGTGCCGGTAATAAATTTCTATTAACTATCATGGATGTGGCCACTCGTTATCCTGATGCATATCCAATGAGAAATGGCACGGCGAAAACTGTTGTCCGGAACCTGCTCTTGTATTGCTCGCGGTATGGTTACCCGCAAGAGGTGCAATCGGACCAAGGTTCTAATTTTACATCTAATCTGTTCAAACAAACTATGATTCAGCATGGCATCAGCACTGTCGTCTCTTCTGCGTATCACCCGGAGAGTCAAGGTGTGTTGGAGAGGTGGCACGCCACGCTGAAAAGCATGCTTCGATGTTACTGCGCAGAGAACGGAAAGGATTGGGACCTTGGTCTGCCGTATGTTTTGTTCGCGGCAAGAGAAGTACCTGGAGAGAGTCTCGGTTTCAGTCCGAATGAGCTTGTTTTCGGGCATCAGGTGAGGGGCCCTCTCCACATGGTGAAGGAGATTTGGGAGGGTACCGCTAAGCCATGTTCTATGTTGAGATACGTCCTCGAGAGCAGAGAGAGAATGCTTAGAAGTCTGGAGCTGGCCGGGCGTAATTTGGTGAGTTCGCAGGCCCGTATGAAGGACAGGTACGATACTAAGGCGAAACTCCGGGAGTTTCAGGTAGGTCAAGAGGTGTTGGTCCTGTTGCCTTTGGCAGGTCATCCTCTGGCTGCCAAGTACGCTGGGCCTTATCGGGTGGTGTCAAAGATCTCCGATCTAGATTACCTCGTTGCCACTCCAGACCGGAAGAAACTTAACCAACTATGCCACATTAATTTGTTGAAGGAGTATGTGAGGCGCCCACCTGAGTCACTAGCTGTCCCTGTGTTGACCTGCTGCGGTCATGGTGGAGAAGGAGAGGGGGGCAGCAATGATCAGGTGGATGATAACTGGGATTGTCATATCTCGGCTGATCAGTGGGCGGGGAATTCGAGCCAATGTGCGCATGATGCTCTGGCGCACCTGCCGGAGGAACAGCAGGTGGCAGTGCAGCGCCTGTTCGATTCATACCCCACTGTATTTGCCGAGCACCCAGGCCTCACTACTCAAGCGGTGCATGATGTCAATGTAGGAGAGCACCCCCCCTTCAAGTCGATACCTTATCGGGTGCCACCCATTAAACTCCCAGCGCTCAGGGATGAGCTGGAGTATATGCTGGCGAGAGGCTTGATCGAGAAGGGGGCAGTACGGTGGACTTCTCCTGTCACTCTGCAGCCCAAACCTGATGGAAAAGTTCGGTTCTGCATTGACTTTAGGCGGTTGAACGGGTTGACCCCCACCAATGCATATCCTCTTCCCCGGGTGGATGACAGTGTGGATAAGATCGGGAAAGCAAGGTACTTGACCAAGGTAGACCTCGTCAAAGGCTACTGGCAAGTACCACTGTCTGAGCGGGCTAAAGAGGTGTGCGGGTTTGTGGTGGATGGCAGTACTTACCGTTGCAACGTGATGCCATATGGTCTGAAAAATGCACCGGCCACTTTCCAGAGCTTAATGAACGACATCGTAGCAGACATCCCAAACTGTACTGTCTACCTTGATGACATGATCATTTATGACAACGATTTCCAAAGTCACTGTGAGCACATAGAAGCCTTATTTAGTCAACTTAGTAAAGCAGGCTTGGTGGTTAATCTGGGCAAGTGTGACTTTGTGCAAGCCACGGTGCAGTATCTGGGGTTTGTAGTTGGGTTAGGGCAGGTGAGCCCGCCCCAACAGAAGATACAGGCTATCGACTTGTTCCCCAGGCCGACCACCAAGCGGCAGATCATGAGATTTTTGGGTATGATTGGGTATTCCCGCCGCTTTATAAGAGGCTATTCTACTGTGTTAGCTCCTTTGACAGATCTACTAGCCAAAGATAAAAAGTTCCGCTGGACACCTGAGTGTGAGCAGGCGTTTCGAGTAGTTAAACACCTTTTATGCACTCGCCCTATCCTCAGGGCCCCGGACTTTGAACGACCATTTCAGTTGGCGACTGATGCCAGCGGAGTAGGGACTGGTGCCGTACTTTTGCAGACAGACGAGGAAGGTCTTGAGCATCCAGTCAGTTTCTTTTCAAAGAAATTTAATTCAGCACAGAAAAACTATTCGGTTGTTGAAAAGGAACTGCTGGCAATCGTGTTAGCGCTCAGACACTTTGAGGTCTATGTTCCTGCATATGGGCCAGTCGTGGTAGTGTATACCGACCACCACCCGCTTAAATTCCTCAATCAATTCCACAACCGGAATATGAGGCTGACCAGATGGTCGCTCATGTTGCAAGAGTACAACTTAGACATTCGCCATATTGCCGGTTGTGAGAATGTGATTGCGGACTGTCTGTCGCGGGTGGAGGATCCGGGGTAGGCTACCACAGTATGTTGGTATAGCCTCCTGTCTTGGCTCGCGGTGTATTTTTGCGCTGGTGCTTGTTGGCTCGCGTGTGTAGCATCAGCGTAGGGTCGCAGGGCAGGAGTTGTTGGCTTTGATTAGAAGAAAATTAGGCTACATCTATAGTAGCCGACAAAAACAACATTAAAATCAAATATGAAAAATTAAATAAGAACTCTTTCTTTTTAATAATTAATTTTAAGATAATATTGTAGCTGAGTACTGAGTGCAGATGATTTTCCCTCAGTAGGCTGTGCTTCTTAAAGCTCGCTCTGGGAGCACAATGTTATGAATTAATG
Source organism: Paralithodes platypus (assembly GCA_032716605.1). NCBI lineage: Eukaryota > Metazoa > Arthropoda > Malacostraca > Decapoda > Lithodidae > Paralithodes > Paralithodes platypus. The sequence goes on from CM064489.1 coordinate 11,347,782, forward strand.
TATTATATTTGGGAAGGGTGATAAGATTTGTTTATATAAAAATGTTGTTGTATTTTTTTTTGAGGAGACTGAGCTTGCATTCCATGAGTGGCAGAGTGGTTAGGAGTGGCAGATTCTAGCGACATTCTCCCTGTTCAGATATGGGCTCATGGTTGAGTGTCCCATATCTTGGGGGGGGTGTGACGCCTCTCGGCGTTAGCAGAATGGTTGCGTGGGGCATTGCAGCTCGCTAGCGTTCGCCAGGATGGGGGGATAGGCTACAGTTGTCCTAGAATGATCTGCTTTATTTCATTAGTGTCGTGTTGCCACAGACAGTCTAGAAATGGTCTTTGTTTTGGTCTCTGACCGCGCCTTATATTTTATATTCGCTATAATATAAATGTTGCTTGTGTGGGAGGCGAGCGAGAGAGAGTGTGAGGGGGTACACCCGGCAGCGAGGTGAGCTATGACGCGGCTCGCTTGGGCGCTGACAGCGTTGGCGGCCGGGTGGTCAACTAGTCCCTTCCCGTCGCTGCCTCGTGTTCTTTACCAGCTCAGAGCTTGCCTGACACGCGTATCGCCTACATCCTTTGCAATTCTGTCCCCCATACTCGCTACTTTGCATACTATTTCTCTCTCTCGACTTCTCCTTTCTCATTCTCTAATCTTTATTAAACTCAACATCCCTTCTGGTTTCAGCATAGACGTTCACCGTCGACCAGTCGTATTGTACGCGAAGCTCTCAGATATTTCCATGTATTAGGTTAAGGAGGTATTATGCTTTATTGAGGTTTAGAGAGACGGACTTTTCCGTATGTGTCCTCTCTCGGGAAGGTTGTAGACCGGTATATGTCTCCCTTGCAAGGTGTTGAGTGATTCTGCTTGGTTATCTAAAGCTAGACTGGGGGTAAGGTTACTGTGTCGTTGTCTCCGATGTGTGCAGTGTTAGCTAAGCTCTGCACGACATCGACAGGTACTGTGGGAGCCTAAGTTGTCTTCGGGTTGGTTTACTTTGCGAGCACAGCGCTGTGGTGTGAGAGGGCCATAGCCTATCCCTCACAACATAGTGCTGCCTCTTTGTGTTGACTTCTGAGGGATCGCCAGGATAGAGCTAGGTACTAGAGACCTAGATTTATTAAGAGAGCATCCCCGTCATATAACGTAATCTTCATTATACCACCCTCGGACAACGTTAGGCTACGAGCCAGCCGCATGCTCGCCCATTGTTGCCCTGCCTTGATACCCCAGCTAGACTTTATTAACTGAGCAGACACTGGTTAGAGATAAGCCCCATTATTATATGTATGCAGCATTATTATTCACTGCACTTTTGAGCCGAGGTTGTTGTTGAGTTGCACAACCCTAGTAGGCTGTTGCGTTGTGTCCCGAAGCATTTCTTTAGTTGTCGAGCATTACTACCTTTGCGCACTTTATTATTCGCCTGCTTATTATTACTATATGTCCTAGCCTTTATTGTGACCCGTATTCTGCATTATAATTGTTCAAGATTCTTTACGAACATCTTCCCAGCATCAGACTTATTTCAGAAGTTTCCAGTTGATGTTGCAGGACTAGCATTGCACTTTCTTTAATAGAGGAGTGCCAGTTATTTGAGTATCTACCGTAACGTTAATTAATCACGTTAACTATCTTTTCTTTGTGTAACATAATCGAGTAATCTTTTACTGTTTGAGAATAGGCTGTTTCATTGAGCGTCAGCCTAGTGTGTGTGCACCAGTTACCGAGTCATAGGATACCTCGTTGTCCAGGCACGACTCAGGGCGGTAATGGTGTTTTGTTTTCCAGTGTTTAAGGCAGGGGTTGGATCTAGTGTTACCGTTGTTGCTTTTTGCCATTCTCTAGTCCAATGTTGAAGAGCCCTGTGTCTTGGAGAACCTGGATCGTAACAATGTGTGTAGTCTTGTGGAATATGTAATAGAGTGGCGACTATACTGATGTGTGTAATGATTATGTGTTTTACACCAACCAACTTCACATCTAAACTCAATTAATGAAATCAACAAATACTGTACATGTGGCACTCCGAGGATTCGAACCCAGGATACTCACATCGAAATTCCGCGCACTATGCATTACGCTATCAAGACAGTTAAACTCAGTCACCTCTCCACGCTTTTTTTCTCTTGTTGTCACTCCACGAGATATATATCTTTAATTTTGTTTTTTATTTGTTTTTCTATGTGAGTGAGGGAGGCAAAAGGCAAAACTGCCTACAGCGAGTGCCTCCCCCATAGTTGAAAGAGTGACAGGGCCAAAATCAAGGGACGTTCGAGCCAAAATGCCTGGACACACGGAGTTTGAAGCAATTTAAGTCATAGGAAGAGGGAAAGACTGATTCTGGGAGAGAGTTGATCCAGGCCAACAAATATAACAGGAAGAATTACACAAACTCTGCCTTTCGTCGGTTTTAAGGGGAGATGAGCGTAATTATGGTATTGTTTTAAGGGGAGATGAGCGTAATTATGAGTTTTAAGGGGAGATGAGCGTAATTATGGTATTGTTTTAAGGGGAAATGAGCGTAATTATGGTATTGTTTTAAGGGGAGATGAGCGTAATTATGGTATTGTTTTAAGGGGAGATGAGCGTAATTATGGTATTGTTTTAAGGGGAGATGAGCGTAATTATGGTATTGTTTTAAGGGGAGATGAGCGTAATTATGGTATTGTTTTAAGGGGAGATGAGCGTAATTATGGTATTGTTTTAAGGGAAGATGAGCGTAATTATGGTATTGTTTTAAGGGGAGATGATCGTAATTATGGTATTGTTTTCTTTTAATTATTTTTTCGTTTCCTCCCTAGACTTTCATCAACCTGTAAAAAACACTCCGTAGAATCCCCTTCAAGATAAATGTGTACATTTTTCGGTAGGAAAAATTTCCCGGCCAGAGGCCGATTTCTCTTATAATTACAGGCTCGCTATCGCTCGCCAGGAAAAAATCGACACCTAAATGGCACGAAAGCTCTTAAAAGTGACAAAGAAATGGGACATAAAGTCTTAAAATCGCCAAACTAATGGGCCGAACGCCTCAATGGGGCTAAACACGAGGGAGAAGGGGGCCAGAAAAACCAGCCCATCCCCCCTTAACGGAGGTAAATAGCTTTCCAACATCCCTCCTCCCTTGCCAATCACTTGCAGGTTTCAGGCTATAAGGAAGTTGGAGCCGTAAATATATATATTAAACATAAATGCAATACTAATGTGGGTTTCTGATGGTTGGAAAGTATAGTGAGTTTGATGGTATTTATTATTAGATGCAATACAATCGTATTTATTATTAGATGCGCTACAATCCTATGTATGCTTGTAATTCTGCTAAATATCGATGTCTACAGCTCCAACTTCCTTATAGAACGAAACTCGCAAGTCGGTAATTATCCCTCGTTTAATGTGCAGGTGATGAAGCCTCCACTGATCACTTTAAGGGAGCCCACCTTGCTTTTTTTTCTCCCTCTCTCCCTCTCTCTTTGGCTTGTATCCATTCGGCCCCATTCAGCCTACTGTTTAAAGAAGTTTACCCTCATCCAGGTGTCAATATTTTCCTGGCGAGCGGCAGCAAGCCAGCATATATATATATATTTGTTTCAACAGCAAGCTAAATTTGTACTTTTTTCGATAAAAAAATGTTTCCAGCGAAGCCGGATTTCTCCATACAATGCTGGCTCGCTATCACTCGCCAGGAAGATATCGACACCTGGATGGGGGTAAACGTTTTAAAAACAGTTGGCTGAATTGGGCCGAATGGATACAAGCCAGGGAAAGAGAGAAAAGGAGAGAAAGATAAAAAAATTGGTGACCCCCCCTAAAAAAAAAAAATACCCACAGTTGAGGCCAGGCTTCACACATCAAAGACCTGCCCCTTCCTAGAAATACACTGACACTCCTAAAATAGCCTGTTTAATCACCGACAAAAGCCTAGTTTCACATTCATGATCTCAAATTCATCTTCCTATTTTGGTTTATTGCCAACAGACTGAATAAACTTTGATTATTAAGGCTTTGCTTATGCATATTTGGGATATGTTTGTCAATAATAATCTGATGTATAATTAGAATTGAAATTATATATTTATATAACTGTACACTATCATAAATTCCCGCCCACTTACTACCTCTCTGCAAACTCTTCCTCTTCGCCACAATGTTGCATCTCTCCCGCTATTCTATTGCTACTACAATAATCAGTACTCCTCAGAGCTCTCCCAGCGTATACCACCTCCTCTACGTAGGGTACGTGGTAACCGTCTTGCAACACAATCCCATCCCTACTTTGTGCAACTCTCCAAACCAAGAGTGAAACGTTACTCTCAGTATTTCTTCTACTCAACAGCTGAGCTCTGGAACTCTCTTCCAGAATCAGTCTTTCCCCCCTCCTATGACTTAAATTGCTTCAAACTCCGTGTGTCCAGGCATTTTGGCTCGAACGTCCCTTGATTTTAGCCCTGTCTCTCTTTCATCTATGGAGGAGGCACTCGATACAGGCAGTTCTGCCCTTTGTCTCCCTCACTCACATAGAACAAAAATATATACAGTATATATAAAATGTCACGTAACTAGGGTAGGGCTGTAGAATAACCTTTTAGGAGTGCGATGTATCTTATGTTAATTGGGGCAATGGCACGCTTATCATCTGATATATCACTGTTTCCTATTGGGGCAGAGAAAATCTTGTTATTTTCAATGCTTCCAAAATCCAATTTCTCCATTTATCTATCAGTCACATTCTACCGTTTGACTATCCCCTACTTTTCAACAACACACATAAGAACATAAGAACATAAGAAAATGGGAGTCTGCAGAAAGCCGATTGGCCTAAGCAAGGCAGATCCCTGTCCCACACAACCCCAATTACGAAGCCCAATTATAGGCTGAACACTCTAATACCCTGAGGATCATCTTACCAAAACGGTTAGAGATTAACGCAGGATTACGGGGTCTGCAGAGCGCTGATTGGCCCAACCCTGCTGATCCCCCTTCACACCCAACCCTTCTCGTCCATATGCTTATCCAATTTTATCTTAAAGCTCCCTATCGTTTTTAATCCCACTATAGCACTTGGTAGTCCATTCCACCCATCTACAACTCTGTTACCAAACCAATATTTGCCTATATCTTTTCTGAAACGAAATTTATCTAATTTGAAACCATTGGTACGAGTTCTTTCGCTATCACTGAGCTTTAGTACATTTGTCATTTCCCCTTTGTTAATCCCACTAACCCACTTGAACACCTTTTTCATATCCCCTCTAACTCTGCGTCTCTCTAACGAATGTAAGCCTAATTTCTTCAACCTTTCTTTATACGGAAGATTTCTAATATTATGGATCATTTTGTCATTCTACGTTGTACTCTCTCCAATGAATCTATGTCCATTCTGTAATAAGGACACCAAAATTGAACAGCATAATCCATATGGGGTCTCACTAATGACAAGTAAAGTTTTAAGATAACATCAGCAGTTCTGTTACTCACACTCCTAGAGATGAACCCGAGAATCCTGTTTGCCTTGTTTCGAACGCTTATACACTGTTGTCTAGGCTTCAAATCATTGCTAACAAACACACCTAGATCTTTCTCACAATTCGAGTTTTCTAATTCCATATTAGCTAGTTTATATTTAACATTTGTATGCATCTTCCCTATCTTTAATACCTTGCATTTGTCAATGTTAAACTTCATCTGCCAATTTACTGACCATTCGTGTAAGGTATCTAGCTCCCTTTGGAGGCACTCTATATCTCTATCTGAATCAATTGTTCTCCCCATTTTGGTATCGTCTGCAAATTTACTTATCCTACTAGTTATACCTAAATCAAGGTCATTTATGTATATAACAAACAACAGAGGACCTAATACAGATCTCTGGAGGACACCACTTTTGACTGCTCCCCATTCTGACTTCGTACCATTTATGCTGACTCTCTGCTTCCTACCAATTAGCCATGACCTAATCCATCCCAACAACGCCCCACCTATTCCATGCGCCTCAATCTTTCTCATCAATCTCTCATGGGGGACTCTGTCGAAAGCTTTACTGAAATCTAAATATATTATATCATATGACTTGTCATTATCTACTGCTTCATATACCTCTGAGAAAAAACTAAGCAAATTAGTAAGGCAAGAACGTCCCTGAGTGAATCCATGCTGAGAAGAATTTATTAAATTAAATGTATCTAAGTGGTTTCTAATTTTACTAGTAATAATTGACTCTAGTAGCTTTCCTATGATTGATGTAAGACTAATGGGACGGTAATTGGATGCTATTGATTTGTCACCTTTTTTGAAGATCGGAACTACGTTTGCAAGCTTCCAAGCTTCTGGAACTATACTTGTCTCCAATGACTTGTTAAATAAAAATGTTAATGTGTAACTTAACTCATCCCTACATTCTTTTAATACTCTAGCATATACCTCATCAGGACCAGGCGATTTATGAGGTTTCAGTCTGTCAATTTCCTTAAGCACATCATTTCTACTTATAGTAATCGTACTTAACCTATTTTCTATACTATCGCTATATACCTTACGGACTTCTGAAAACTGTGCCAAATTTTCATTAGTGAAAACGGAAAGAAATTGACTATTTAATGTACTGCACATTTCTAAATGATTTTCTGTCATTTCTCCTATCAAGTTTTAAGGGGACCAATTACATATCTAACCTTGGATTTATATAGTTGGTAAAAAGCTTTAGGATTATTTTTTGAGTCATTGACAACCTTAATTTCATAATTTCTTTTTCTTTCCTAATATCCTTTTTTACCTGTCTTGGTAGATTCTGATAGTAAGCAAGTAGGTGAATTTCGCCTTTCCTAATTTTTCTATATATTCCTCTCTTTTGTCCTAGAAGATCTAATAGTCTATTATTCATCCATTTGGGTTGGTTCTGTGTTGATCTAAATTTTCTTTTGGGGATGTATTTATTTTGTGCATTGAATACTGACTCGATACAATTATCGTATGTATCTACCAAGGTTGACGTCTCTTCCTGACTTAAGATGACAGGTGCCTGAGAAGGGGTACACTCATTTGGACACCTGGATCAACTTAATTGTTTTATCATAGGGTCAGCTAATAGGGCTCTTCTTAACCCCCCATAATTGGCTTTTCTGAAGTCAGGTATTAATGTTGTATTCTCTCTGGTATTACCTTTCCATTGTATATTAAAATACACATAATTTTGGTCACTATTTCCTAGGTGGTCCCCTATCTCTACATTATTTACCATATGTTCATTGTTACTGAAAACTAAATCGAGAATATTATTACCTCTAGTCGGCGTATCTATGAATTGAAATAAAAACTATCTTGTACTACCTCTATAAACTCCTCAGAATCAGTCTCCTATTTGATGCTGCCAATCTATATTCGGAAAATTAAAATCCCCCATAATGCACACATTGCTAAATCTTGATGCCATTTTAATTTCCTCCCATAATGACGTTCCGTCATTTCTACACATATTTGGCGGTCTATACATAACTCCAATAACTATGGTCTCACTACCTTCGTTAACCTCTACCCAAACACTTTCATTATCGTTATTTAGTCTAATACCTGATTTAATACAGCTTTTTAATGTACTCCTGACAAACACTGCTATACCGCCACCCCTCTTACTTGTTCGGTCATATTTAAACAAACTATATCCTGGTATATCAAATTCTGCTAAAAAATGCCTGGTTTCTGTATTAATCCACGTTTCAGTTAGCGCTATTATGACTATATTTTCTTTGCTAACAAGGGCTCTAAGTTCGTTCATTTTGTTACATAGACTCCTACAGTTTGTGTAATATACTCTCAATTTACTTCTTTTCTTTATACCTAATTTACCTTTATTTCTAACGACATTTCCATCTTCCGTTGCACCATCACTACTATCATTTGCAATATAGTCATCATTTTTAGCATGAGACTGAATATCCTTATCGCTTTCGCCTGACGCTAAAATTGTTCCATTTAACCTCTCATTTACACTCTCAATATTTCTGTTCAAAACCCCACAACCACCCTATCTAAAGAACTAGCTAATGTAGAACGAAACCCCTAACCGTGAAAGATGAACCCCATCCCTTGCGTACATCCCATCTCTCCCATAGAAACTATCCCAGTTATCAATGAATGGTATTGCTTTTTCTTTGCAATATTTCTCCAACCGGCAATTGACACCAATCGCCCTGGATGTCCATTCCTTGGGAACTCCTCTTCTGGGTAGGATACAATGTACTACAGGGATCCCTCCCCTCATCCTAACCTTATCTAACACATCCCGATACTGCTGCAGCAGTTCCTCACTTCTACCCTTACCAACATCGTTACTCCCGGCACTGAGACAGATAATGGGGTTATCTCCACTATCTTCCAAGATGTGGTCCATCTTCTCTAAAACCCTCCCAACTCCATGGCCAGGCAGACACACAACCTTCCTAAGTTTAGTGCGGGTAGCCCTAACTAAATGTCTTACCATGGAATCGCCCACAATCGACACAGACTTACCTTCTCGGGACACAGACTTACCTTTCCCTCGGGAGGATCCAGCAGCTGCAGTTGGAGAACCCCCGGTGGTGGCAGAAGCTCCCTTGGTGGTGGTGGTGGGGGTGGTGGTGGTGGTGGTGGTAGTGGTGGTGGTAGTGGTGGTGGTAGGTAGCGGTGGTGGTGGTAGGTAGCGGTGGTGGTAGGTAGCACAGCGTCAGCGGTTGGAGCTGAGTCGGCGGCAGGCACTTCGTCTAACCCTCCCTTATCCTGACTATCTTTTCCCTCACATTCGTCTCGCAAAGGAGAGAATGTATTTGTCACACTCATACCTATTCTACTATCCTGCTTCTTGAGTGTGACTTTCCCACCCGTATTTTTTAACAACCTGCCATGAATACAATTGTTCATCAACTTCCTCCCTTTTCCCCTTACTCGACTTAATTTCCTCTTGGCTAAGCTTGAAAGATAGATTTTCATCTTTAATCAAATCCACTTCCCTCTGAAGTTTAACATTAACCTCCCTTAGAGCCAAGACCTCTTCCTTCACCACAACCATCTCTTCCCTTACCTGGAGAATAAGATGATGCAGTTCAGTAAAGGACTCGCACTCCATACCTGACATGATCCCAAAAAGCTTAGCGAGGAGCAAACAACTAAGTACAGAAAACAAAAACAAATAAGTCGACTAACAGCTAAAAACTGAGCTAAAACACTTTTATATATACACGAGTGCACTGCCTCCAAACACAGGTAGGTGCGTATGGTCACTGGGTCACGAGCAGGTGGTCCGGGCAGGAACTCAAATTAACACAACCTCCGCCTGTCACTGACTGAACTGAACTGAACTGACATAGCAACCCTTCATCTTGTCTCAGTATTCTTGGTGTTTCATTTTCTTCTGACCTTTCTTGTAAAGATCATATTACCACTCTTGCCAAAACAGCTTCCCAGAATTTGAGTGTACTCAACCATCTTCGTGGGTTCTTCACCCATGGACAGCTTCTTGCTCTGTACAGGGGAACAGTGTCACCATGTATCTAGTAGTATTGTTTGCATGTGTGGGGAAGTTCCACCCTTATCGACCTTCTCGAAAGGGTACAGTCAAAAACATTTGGTCTAATCAGTTCACTTCCTCTACTACCTCCCCTACAAAGAGTGGGGGCACCCACATTTCAACACATTACCACCCATATTCTGTCCAACTCTCTACCCCAAGAGTGAACCGATCTTCCCAGTCTTTCTTCTATTCAGCAAGTAAGCTTTAGAACTCTCCATCTCAATCTTTCTTTCCCTCATTCTAAGACCTAAACTGCTTAAAAATCAACATATCCAGACATTTTGACTTTAACGTTCGAATTTAGCTCTCTATCACTTGTATATTTGGGGAACACTTGTTACAGGTAGCTTTGCCATTTGTCTCCTTGATACAAATATAATATATACCCATGTGTTTCCCTTCCTCTCTATCTCCAGTCCAGTCTACAGTACGTCTTTTCTACGCCCCTCACCACCTCTACTGTATGTTTGTATTCCACCAACTTTTCTACTCCCCTCACCACCTCTACTGTATGTTTGTATTCCACCATCTTTTCTACTCCCCTCACTGTATGTTTGTATTCCACCATCTTTTCTACTCCCCTCACCACCTCTACTGTATGTTTGTATTCCACCAACTTTTCTACGCCCCTCACCACCTCTACTGTATGTTTGTATTCCACCAACTTTTCTACGCCCCTCACCACGTCTACTGTATGTTTGTATTCCACCATCGTATGTACAGAGGGATTACCACACCCTTCATCCTACGGCTTATACCCTCTTCCTTTCCTTTCTATACATGCTCACATTCTATACATGCTCACATTCTATACATGCTCACATTCTATACATTCTCACATTCTATACACGCTCACATTCTATACATGCTCACATTCTATACATGCTCACATTCTATACATGCTCACATTCTATACATGCTCACATTCTATACATGCTCACATTCTATAAAAAAAAAAAAAAAAAAAAAATTTAAGAGACAATGAACGGAGGAAGGAAAAACACAGATAAAAGAAAAAGGTCCATGTGCCTAAAGGCATCCTCCATTCATAAAATGTTTGTAACAACTGGATTTAAACATTGTAGATTGTAAGTTTGTGGAAAGCAATTCGAGGGAAGTGAATTCCAAAGAGTAGTAGCTCTGGGGATAAATGAATTCTGATAAGCAGAAGTTCTGCATTGTGGAGGAGAAAGTGTAAATTCATGGGCGCTCTCAGCTGCCCTAGTTCTATGGGGAAAGATGTGGAGAGGCAGTACAATTGAAGCAAGTTCCTCGGAACAATTGCTGTGAAAATATCTGTAGAATAATGCAAGGGATGCAACGTTTCTTCGTATGGATAATGTAGGAAGGTCCTGTGTGATTGCAGGGTTATTGATTAATCTAATAGCTTTATTTTGAATTTTGTCCAACTGCCTCAATGCAACCACTCCACCCCACAGAGGTGAACAGTAATCCATCTGAGAACGCACATGACTTTTATATATTACGGCTAACTGCTCGTCAGTGAAGAATTCTCGAACTCTGTACAGGAGTCCCAGTTTTTTAGAGGCATTCTTAGCAATGCTTCTAACATAATGTGTCCAGCTCAAGTTAGTAGTTAATGTTACACATGCTCACATTCTATACATGCTCACATTCTATACATGCTCACATTCTTATACATGCTCACATTCTATACATGCTCATATTCTATACATGCTCACATTCTATACATGCTCACATTCTATACATGCTCACATTCTATACATGCTCACATTATATACATGCTCACATTCTATACATGCTCACATTCTATACATGCTCACATTCTATACATGCTCACATTCTATATATGGTCACATTCTATACATGCTCACATTCTATACATGCTCACATTCTATACATGCTCACATTCTATACATGCTCACATTCTATACATGCTCACATTCTGAACATGCTCACATTCTATACATGCTCATATTCTATACATGCTCACATTCTATACATGCTCACATTCTATACATGCACATATTCTATACATGCTCACATTCTATACATGCTCACATTCTATACATGCTCACATTCTATACATGCTCACATTCTATACATGCTCACATTCTATACATGCTCACATTCTATACATGCTCACATTCTATACATGCTCACATTCTATACATGCTCACATTCTCTACATGCTCACATTCTCTACATGCTCACATTCTCTACATGCTCACATTCTATACATGCTCACATTCTATACATGCTCACATTCTATACATGCTCACATTCGCTACCTCCTACAAAATCAAAGGGATAATAAGATGAAGACAAACAAAGTTGGGCATATTGATAGTGGTTTAGCTTGTATTATTTGGTATACATTTGTTATCCTTTTAAGGGGGGTCACCGGCTTTTGTTTATCTTTCTCTCCTTTTCTCTCTTTCCCTGGCTTGTATCCATTCGGCCCCATTCAGCCAACTGTTTTAAGACGTGTATCCCCATCCAGGTGTCGATTTCTTCCTGGCGAGCGATAGCGAGCCAGCATTGTATGGAGAAATATCGAAAAATTTACAAATTTAGCTTGCTGTCAAAACATAAATCTATAATTATATGCTGGCTCGCTACCGCTCGCCAGGAAAATATTGACACCTGGATAGGGGTCAAATGCTTCCAAATTTCTTAAGCATTTCTCTTCTCATAATCTGCTCTCAGATCGCCAGTATGGCTTCCTTAAGGGTCGCTCTACTGGTGATCTTCTTTCATATCTTACTAACTCTTGGTCATCCTCCTTTCGGGACTTCGGTGAGACTTTTTCTATTGCACTAGACATATCGAAAGCCTTCGATAGAGTCTGGCATAAATCTTTAATTTCTAAACTACCCTCCTTCGGTTTCTATCCCTCCATCTGTGCCTTTGTCTCTAATTTCCTTTCCGGGCGTTCCATAGCTGCGGTTGTGGACGGCCATTGTTCACTTCCTCACCCTATAAACTCCGGTGTTCCTCAGGGCTCTGTCCTATCTCCTATTCTCTTTCTAATTTTTATAAATGATCTCCTTAACTGTACCTTAATTCCCATCCATTCTTACGCAGATGACTCAACCTTACACTACTCCATTAGTTTTTCAGAACGCCCCAGCCAGCAATCCCTCAACGACAAACGTAATGAATCCATAGAACTCTTAAATTCTGATCTAAATACTATTTCCAATTGGGGCAGAGAAAACCTTGTTAACTTTAATGCTTCCAAAACCCAATTTCTCCATCTATCTACCCGTCAGGATCTCCCAGCGGACTATCCCTTATTCTTCAGCAATACAAAAATCAACCCTTCATCTTCTCTCAATATTCTTGGTGCCTCTTTTTCTTCTGCTCATTTGGAAGGACCATATTACCAGTCTTGCTAAGGCAGCCTCCTAGAAGCTGGGTGTGCTCAACCGCCTTAGGGGGTTCTTTCCCCTGCACAGCTTCTTGCTCTGTACAGGGGCATAGTGCGCCCTTGTATTGAGTATTGTTCACATGTGTGGGGAGGTTCCTCTCACACCGCTCTCCTAGACAAAGTTGAAAGGAAGGCCTTTCGTATCATTAACTCCCGTCCACTCACCAACTCTCTGCAATCTCTCTCTCTCCGCCGCAATGTTACATCTCTCTCGCTATTCTATCGCTACTATAATAATCAGTGTTCCTCAGAGCTATCCCAGTGCATACCACCTCCTTTACGTAGGGCACGTGGTACCCGTCTTGCAACTCAATCCCACCCCTACTCTGTGCAACTCTCCAACCCAAGAGTGAAACGTTACTCTCAAACTTTCTTCTACTCAACAGCTGAGCTCTGGAACTCTCTCCCAGAATCAGTCTTTCCCTCTTCCTATGACTTAAATTGCTTCAAACTCCGTGTGTCCAGGCATTTTGGCTCGAACGTCCCTTGATTTTGGCCCTGTCACTCTTTCAACTATGGGGGAGGCACTCGCTATAGGCAGTTATGCCTTTTGCCTCCCTCAATCACATAGAAAAAAAAAAAAAAAAAAAAAAAACGTCTTAAAACAGTAGGCTGAATGGGACCGAATGGATACAAGCCAAAGAGAGAGGGAGAGCAAGAGATAAAAAGCCGGTGACGCCCCTGTAATTATATATACTCTAGCAGTCCGGGTTACGTAATTTGCATTGTATTCTGGTTACCCTTAGGCGACTTATTTCAGCTTAGGAAGGACCTCTTAACTATTGAATGACTACAAGATATTCCAATTAACCCTTTGAACTAACCGATACCCTTCTCAAAGTGTACTATAATGACCTAAGTACAGCTACTGTAGATTGAAAACCATATGAAAGGGATAGTTCACCATGTTTATCACTACTAATTTACCTTTAAGGAGGATGGTTCACTTTTTGGTATTTGTTTTTCCTTTAATAATTAATGTTCTAGTTTCCTCCCTAGACCTCCATCAAACTTTTAATAAAAATATCCATTAATTCTCCCTAGATTAATTTGTACATTTTTCAGTAAAAAAAATCCCGGCCGAAGGCCGGTTCTTCCAAAATTACAGGCTCAGTATCGTTCGCCATGATAAAATCGACACCTAAATAGCACGAAAGGTCTTAATATTGACAAGGAAATGGGGTGGAAGGTCTTAAAATCGCCAAACTAATGGGGCAAACGTCTTAAAATCTGAAAACTGATGGGGCTAAACATGAAGAAGGGGTGCCAGAAAAACCAGCCCATCTCCCCTTAAAGGGATAATTAATATGGTTGCTTTACTTACCCCGTTCCTACCTTCTTGAAACCAGTATTTATTTTCGAGTTTACCGTTGTCTCTTATTCATAGGATATCATTGGCTTCACTTCCAATATTATAAAAAAGTTAATGTTGCAATATAAAGAAGCTTAAGGGGAGACTGGCCGTTTGTTTAGTTTATTAATTAATGTATTAATGTATAATAAACTGTCTTCGTGGTGCGATGCATAAGGTGTTGATTTTCGGTGTGACAATCCTGGGTTTGAATCCACGGACTGCCACATGTGTTTGTAAATTTCATTAATCGATTTTAGGAGTATAGTTGGTTGTTGGAAGGAACATAATAATTCATATATTGTTGTATTCATATATTTGTTTAGTTTCCTCCCTAGACCTCCAACAAGCTTAGAAAAGCACCCCCTAGACCCCCCTTCAAGATAAATTTGTAGATTTTTCGGTAGAAAAATGTCCCGGCCGAAGGCCGGTTCCTCTTAAAATTGCAGGCTCGCTATCGCTCGCCAGGAGATAATCGACACCTAAATGGCACGAAAGGTCTTAAAATTGACAACGAAATGGGGCGAAAGGTGTTAAAATCGCCAAAGTAATGGGCCGAACGTCTTATAATCTCAAAACTAGTGGGGCCAAACATTCGGGAGAAGGGGGTCTAGAATAACGGTCTGCCTCCCCTTAAGAAGCACGTATGGGATACACCGCTTCTAGATTTGCCAAGTTACAAAGGCATGAACGAACCATGCATACTCCTTACAGACTTTCTCCAATCATTCCAAATACTCGGTTCATCCATTCCTTCCTCACACACAGAGATCCCATTTCCTACCAATTATGTTCGTATTGTTTCTTGCCGTCGCCTTGCGTTAACCCTTTCAGTATGGGTGACGGCCTTTTCCTTCTATTCTGGTTAACAATAGACGATTTTTAAGAATGATCTCTAAACATCAAATGGATATAAACTATCAATAATTTAACTTTGAGCTTCCACTGAACATGTCTAAGTTGCTTCAAATAGTCAGAATATAGTTAGAATAAGACGAGATAGTAATCACCGGCACTGTAAGGGTTAACTTTAACACAAACCCTTTTTGCCTACCTTACTTTAGTCACGTTACTCCTTTGATCGGTACTCCGCCTGAAATACCGGTCTCTTCTTTCTGTAACTATATTATAAATTAGCCATCGTTTATATTATTGTTTCTGCATAATTTAACCCTCGCCGACATATGACGCGATTTTGAGCCTATTGGGGATACTTTAAAGCCTTTGTTACCATCAGGGGTATTTAGAAACCTTAATTTAGTTTAGTTACTTCAACCTCTGCAGTTGTCTTTGAGTTAGCTGTGGGCAGAAACTAATTTTGGAGAGGTAATAATAAGAATAAGAGAACTCGGTCTTATTGCTAATCTGGCCACCTCTGCGTCACAAATGCGTGAAAGGGTTAATACATGTATGTACTATATATTACACAAATATTTATTCAGTACTAATTATATTTTGCTTGAATGAAATAAATTCATGAATATACTGCTTACAGTAGAAATAATACTGAAAAGCTAAGAGCGTTCCAAAAATACTGCACTGCGTCTGAACGTTCAAGGCAAATTTTGTGAAGTTCTTAACTGCAGAAATCAAGGAAACGTGATATTAATCATGAGATGAGAAGGTGTAATTAGAAACTGCCAGACTGTCAGACTTTGAGCAATTACCCTCCAGAACCAGGCGCAACTTTTAAGGGAGCCCACCTCGCTTGTTTTCTCTTTCTCTCCCTCTCTCTTTGGCTTGTATCCATTCGGCCCCATTCAGCCTACTGTTTTAAGACGTTTACCCCAATCCAGGTGTCAATATTTTACTGGCGAGCGGTAGCTAGCCAGCATATATGTATTTTTGTTTTGACAGCAAGCTAAATTTGTACATTTTTCGATAGAAAAATGTCTCCGGCGAAGCCAGATTTCTCCATGCAATGCTGGCTCGCTATCGCTCACCAGGAAGAAATCGACACCTGGATGGGGATAAACTTCTTAAAACAGTTGGCTGAATGGGGTCGAATGGATACAAGCCAGGGAAAGAGAGCAAAGGAGAGAAAGATTTTAAAAAAGCCGGTGAACCCCCATAACACACCGACATTTCAGTCAACAAAACTCTCTTGCTTCACTCGTCATTTTGGAAACATTTTTATTGCCCTGAATAAATGCTAGGTACACTCTCAGGGGAAAACTCGTGTACTTCTTGCAATAAATGCTAGGTACACTCTCAGGGGAAAACTCGTGTACCTCTTGCAATTAACTTCTTCAGCATATTATTATTATTTTTGTTTTCTTCTACTTTCCAACTACTCCCTCTCGGGCATAGGCTGAGAGGCTTTACACTACACCGCTGAACACGGTGAGGCCCGTGAGGTCTTGTTCCAGTCTAGGGAGTGAGACATGCGAAGCACCCCGGCTCGAAGCAACTCCATCTCTGAAGCCACTTCGCCTCTGCGCTTCACAGTCTCAACCCACACTCGGACCCTCACTCTCAGAACGCCACCTATTGAGAAATTAACTAACTAGGCATTGCCCCCCTGTAGCATATTTTGAATATGGGAATATTCATACAATGCTATTTAATCAGGAAACACTTAGGGTATTTTTTTGGCATTTCGGTGTGCTGTGGTAATGCACTGAATCTAGTTACAGCACAAATTCCATCCCAATAATATCTTCCCATTGACATAGTGGGATTCGAACCCGGGTCCATTGGATTACCAGTCCAGTAGCAAGACCACTCTGCCACACCTCCCCTTGACGCTTCTTCACTATATTCTGGCTAACAATAGACTATTTCATGGAGATATGAAGGGAACTCTAACAATCTAAGAGGTAAACTCTATCGTGTTTAAGGGGGGTGACCTGCTTTTTGTTATTTCTGTCCTTTTCTCTCTTTCTTTGGCTTGTATCCATTCGGCCCCATTCAGCCAACTATTTTAAGACGTTTATCCCCATCTAGGTGTCGATTTCTTCCTGGCGAGCGATAGCGAGCCAGCATTATATGAAGAAATCCGGCTTCGCCGGAGACATCTTTCTATCGAAAAATGTAAAAATTTAGCCTGCTGTCAAACAAAATAAAAAATATGCTGGCTCGCTACCGCTCACCAGTAAAAAATTGACACCTGGATGGGGATAAACGTCTTAAAACAGTAGGCTGAATGGGGCCAAATGGATACAAGCCAGAGAGAGATAGAAAATGACAGAACAAAAACAGGTCACCCCCCTTAACCCATTGACTCCCACAAACCCTCTATAAACTGTGTAACACCGTCATATAATAGCCAGCATTGGATGGAACACTGCATCACGGTATACACTCTTCTTCTGATCTAGCTACCCATCCATACCCATCCATACCCATCCATACCCATCCATACCCGCAAGAGCATAACATTCAGCTGCACATTCACAACATCTGTAGCTGCTTCATAAGTTTACAAATGTTCATGTACAACTTA
The DNA here is from genome assembly GCA_032716605.1 of Paralithodes platypus. NCBI lineage: Eukaryota > Metazoa > Arthropoda > Malacostraca > Decapoda > Lithodidae > Paralithodes > Paralithodes platypus. The sequence goes on from CM064489.1 coordinate 11,365,525, forward strand.
CAGACTCTCTCTCTCTCTCTCTCTCTCTCTCTCTCTCTCTCTCTCTCTCTCTCTCTCTCTCTGCCTTCGGACTAGAAAGAACAGATTTCATATTGTATCCAAAATATTCTTTAAAAATGGGGAAATATTTTGAACCCGATATTAGACATATTTTTCCAACCATGCCAACAAAAAGAATTAAATTTCCATCCGATTCCAGCTAGCACAATCAATTCATATAAAAAATGGGTTCTTTCGGGTGCATCCTATCTCCTTTATGAAAAAATAATCCAACACCGTGATGTAGTAATAATCCAACACCGTGATGTAGTAATAATCCAACACCTTGATGTAGTAATAATCCAACACCTTGATGTAGTAATAATCCAACACCTTGATGTAGTAATAATCCAACACCTTGATGTAGTAATAATCCAACACCTTGATGTAGTAATAATCCAACACCTTGATGTAGTAATTTGGAAACTTCCTTGTAACGAATTAGATCATTGAACATTATGGCGGATTATCCGCTCCATCCCGATTCCGTTATATTCCGTTTTAGACAATCTCGTGGTGCAAGAGTAACCACAGTTGGCAGCAGAAATCTGGCACACTCACTTTGCTCATTTTGGTTATGTGAACTACTTTGGTCTTAAAGGGAGATCCTTCACTTTTTGGTCATTTTTTGTATTTATTTATTTTTCTAGTTTCCTCGCTAGACCTCCATCAAGCTTAAAATGAAGCCCCCTAGACCCCCTTTCAAGATACATTTATAAATTTTTCGGAAGAAAAATGTCCTGGCCGAAGGCCAATTCCTCTTAAATTACAGGCTCGCTATCGCTCACCAGGATAAAATAGAGACCTAATTGGCAGGAAAGGTCTTAAAATTGACAGAAATGGGGCGAAAGTTCATAAAATCGCCAAACTAATGGGTCTAAAGATGAGGGAGAAGGAGGTCTAGAAAAGCGTCATATCTCCCCTTAATGTTCAATTGCTGTCCTGGAGGCCGCTGTTTAGGAGGAGTAGTGCATCAAAGGTTTTGGAGTAGACAAAAAAAAAAAATAATAATAATAATAATAATCTCGCACTACATGAGCCACCAAAATAGGTAGCGGAATTCCAGGAGGTTCAATTTGTTCATTTTGGCTCTGCGAACAACTTTGGTCTTGGTGTTCAATGTCGTGGAGGCAGCTGTTTAGGAGGAGTAAAGCGTCAAATGTTCCAGAGGTGACAAAACCCAGCGAAACGACCTATTTGCCAAGTGTATCGGATATCCGGAAGGTTCACATTGTTCAGTTTGGCTCTGCGAAACACTTTGGTCTTGGTGTTCAATGTCGTGGAGGCAGCTGTTTAGGAGGAGTAGTGCGTCAAAGGTTCCCGAGACAACAAAATTCAATTCCGCAGAACACAGCCCTCTTCCTAGCTTAAGGGGAGGCAGACCGTTTTTCTAGACCCCCTTCTCCCTAATGTTTAGCCCCACTAGTTTTGAGAATATAAGACGTTCGGTCCATTAGTTTGGCGATTTTAAAACCTTTCGCCCCATTTCGTTGTCGATTTTAAGAACTTTCGTGCCATTTAGGTGTCGATTATTTCCTGGCGAGCGAAAGCGAGCCTGCCAATTTAAGAGGAACCGGCCTTCGGCCAGGACATTTTTCTACCGAAAAATGTACAAATTTATCTTGAAGGGGGGTCTATGGGGGTGTTTTTCTAAGCTTGATGGAGGTCTAGGAAGGAAATTAAACAAATATATGAATACATGAATTAATAGACCAAACAAACTGCCAGCAGAAATATTATTCAAGATACGGTGCAGGGATTATTATTGGTCGATTTATTGATATATTTATTATCGTTTTAGTTTCCTCCCTACACTTCCATCAAGCTTGAAGAAACATCCCCAAGATCCCCCTCCTATAGATAAATGTGTACATTTTTCGGTAGAGAAATGTCCCGGCCAAAGGCTGGTTCCTTCTAAATTGCAGGGTCACTATCGCTCGCCATGATAAAATCGACACCTACGTGGCACGAAAGGTCTTAATACTGACAGAAATGGGACTGTAAGGTCATAAAATAGCTCTAAACTAATGGGCCAAACGACTTAATATTTCAAAGCTAATGGGGCTAAACATGAGGGAGAAAGGGAGCCAGAAAAGCAACCATTCCCCCTGAAAGAGGAGTACCGGGATCCCTACAGGGTTCCACTAGATTCTAAATTATACGGGGATCACAAGCCTCTGTAACGCTTTTTTTTTTTTTTTTTAGAACCCCACCCAAGTATCATCATAGTCCCAAGAGTTTGCGGGTTTGAGGGTCACAAGTATTCTCTCTCTCTCTCTCTCTCTCTCTCTCTCTCTCTCTCTCTCTCTCTCTCTCTCAAATATGCTCAACAAATATTTTGGCGCAGTTTTCACAGAAGTTATCGATCATACCCGTGAAAGTAACACCTCAACTCATGTGATAGGAGATTTCACCATCAGTGTTAGCGAAGTACAAAGCAAATTGAATAATTTAAATGTAAATAAGACCCCGGGACCCGACATGCTCCACCCGAAAATAATTAAGAATGTTAAGGACGAAATAGCAAAACCCCTGACACAACTATTTAACTTATCATTACTACAGGGGATTGTACCGAGTGATTGGAAAGATGCGAACATTACGCCGATATACAAGAAGGGTAGCAAGGCCAAAGCGAGTAATTACAGACCAATTAGTCTAACTTCAATTGTAGGAAAAATCATGGAAAAAATCCTTAGAGATAAGATAGTAGATTACCTCGAATCAAACAATCTAATCAAAAATAGTCAACACGGCTTTAGATCAAATAAGTCATGCCTAACAAATTTGATTGAATTTTATAACAAACTATTCACATATAACGACATGACGAAATCACTAGATATAATCTTCTTGGACTTTCAAAAAGCTTTCGACAAGGTGCCACACCGAAAACTATTGGCTAAACTGGAGAGGATAGGTATCAAAGGTGAAATTCATTCTTGGATAAAAAATTGGCTTACAGACAGAAGACAGAGAGTGGTGATAAATGGAGTGGAATCGGAGTGGGAGCCTGTCACTAGTGGAGTTCCGCAGGGTTCAGTCCTTGGACCGGTCCTGTTTCTCATTTACATTAACGATATTGATGTAGGGGTAAACAACACCATTTCCAAATTCGCCGACGATACAAAAATAGGAAATACAGTCCTGAACGAAGATGATAGAAATGCGTTGCAATCTGATTTAAACAAGATATCAGAGTGGTCGAAAAAAATGGCAGATGCCCTTCAATGTCGATAAATGTCAGGTGCTGCAGGTTGGTAGCAGAAATATGAAATACAAATACGAAATGAATGGCAAAAAAATAAAAACCGCAACGGTAGTAAAAGACCTAGGGGTACTAATATCTGAAAACCTAAAAACTTCCGACCAATGTATAGCAGCTGCAAATAAGGCAAACATAGCATTGGGCTTTATTAAACGAAAATGTACATATAAACATGAGAACGTAATAGTGCCACTGTTCAAAAGTATGGTGAGGCCCCACCTTGAATATGGTGTGCAGTTCTGGTCACCTTATCTGATCAAGGACATTGTAAGACTCGAGTCAGTGCAGCGTAGAGCGACGAAGATGATACCCTCATTAAGAAATAAATCATATGAAGAAAGACTTAAACGAATGAACCTGTTCTCATTAAAACAGAGGAGGTTGAGGGGTCAGCTTATTAAATGCTTTAAGATACTAAAAGGTTTCGACAAAGTCGATGTAAATGCACTATTCACATTAAACAATACTAATCAAACTCGCGGAAATGGAATTAAATTAAAAATAAAAAAGGCAAACCTAGATGTCACAAAGAGTTTCTTCACCTACAGTGTGGCGACACAGTGGAATAAACTACCAGCGAGAGTGGTGGAGACTGGAGAGCGACACAATAAACGCTTTCAAGGGATGGCTGGACCTCTATCTACAGAGGGCTGGGGTAATATGAAAAAAATAAAAAATAAAAAATAAATAATTATGTATGTATGTATGTATGTATGTATGTATGTGTAGGTGTTTGCACTGTACAGTATGTATATATATCTATATATGTATGTATGTGTATATGTGTATATAATTTATGTGTGTATAATTATATATATATATATATATACAGTATATATATATATATATAGTTTGTAAGGCCAGACTGCCTAGTAAGGACCTTGAGGTCTGTGTGGTCTGTGTATCTATGTAGCTCTCTCTCTCTCTCTCTCTCTCTCTCTCTCTCTCTCTCTCTCTCTCTCTCTCTCTCTCTCTCTCTCTCTCTCTCTCTCTCTCTCTCTCTCTCTCTCTCTCTCTCTCTCTCTCTCTCTCTCTCTCTCTCTCTTGTAGTATAGTACACATTGACACAAATTCTGTCTCCTTATGGTCATTTACGACGTACTGTGAAATGCTCACTCGAGGTCTGTGGCAATACACGGTGTGATGTTCCTGCCGTTGCATTGGTTGTATGTGTGAGGTTTCTTAAAGGAGCTCAGACGGTATTGTGCAGCAAAATTTACTGGTTTGGCTCAATGGTTTAAGGAGGGGGAATAGTTTGCTCGCTAAACCTCCATCAAACTTGAAAAAACACCCACAAGACCCACCTTCGATATAAATCTGTACATTTTTCGGTAGAAAAATGTCGTGGCCGAAGGCCGATTCCTCTTCAAATACAGGCTCGCTATCGCTCGCCAAGAAAAAAATCGACACCTAAATGGCACGAAAGGTCTTGATATTGGCAAAGAAATGGGGGCGAAAGGTCTGAAAATCGCCAAACTAATGGAACGAATGTCTTGAAATTCCATAACTAATAAGGCTAAACATGAGAGGAGAAGGACTCGAAAAAACAACTGCCTCCCCTTAATATTCATCAGTATTCGTTTTCATAGGCACTAGAAGCCCTCTAGAGTAGTACCTCTAGAAGTCTTCTAAACTAATGGTAAGCCCTTGATTACGCTATCCGAGAGTCAAAGAAAAGAGAACATAGAGATTTATACGATTTTGTCCACATTTTCTTTCATTTCAATAATTTAAGAGGAGATTCTTTGTCTTTGAATTTCCACTTGTTTTGTTTAACTATTCAAATCCTGACATATTACTGACTTGTAATTTAGCATTAAACATTTAATTAAAAAACACAGACCACTATCAAATGAAGGAAAACCTAAAAAATAGCATTATAGAGTAGCACACTTAAGCTTTTGATCTATATATTTAGTATTCAATTATAGTAGATCACTACATATGTATTCCTTGGCTACTGAGAACAATCCGGCATTACATTAGTCACATACAGAAAGGTTCCAGTGTGAGGTCTGATGTGCGGTTCCTAAAGGGCTGTTCACACGGGTTTTTCCCGACTTGCAAAAGCTATCTGCCTGACCTAACATCGACCAAATCGTGTATACCACTATATCCCAAGCACCAGCAGACGCATCGCTCTTTTAAACTATTGTCTGCCAAAGCATAACGCATCCCATCATGTGAGTGGTCCGAAGATGCTCTAATACAAATATGTGAATTGATACATGTGTTTTCTGCTTGGTAATTCTCCATCCACAGTCTCCACCTTTGATTGGGCTAACCCGTGTAAACACTTTTTGATTCTCGGCGGAAATTTTCCGGCAAATTTACCCCGAGTTCACTCGGCAGTGAAAGCGGAAAACGACCGTGTGAACCGCTCTCAACTCCCATAAACACAGGTGGCCTCTCACTGTCTTATTAGCTTCCTAGATTATATTTACACAAATCTTGAGAAGAGAAAGACTTCCCTCGCCCTTGCCTTTATTGACTTCAGGAAAGCATTTGACCTTGTTGACCACACCATCATCATAAACAAAGCCATAAAGTTGGGGCTACATCCTACCCTGGTTGCGTGGTTGACCGACTTCCTTAGTGACAGACGACAAGCAGTGCGATACCAAGGCTTCATCTCCACCTTCCTAGACATCACATGTGGAGTCCCACAGGGCACAAAGATGGGGCCTCTATTGTTCCTCATTTTGATTAATGATGCCCTAAAGGACACCCCATTCCACTGGAAGTTCGTGGACGACTCGACAGTCGGCATTACTGTCGATAACACCTCCCCTAACTATGACCCCCTACAAGACATCCTCGACCGTCTTCAAGCCTGGACCACAGACAATCATGTGACTATCAATCATGACAAGACAGTGGTCATGCACATCAACACTTCCGTTACCGACCTTCCTCCACCCACTGTCACAATTGGTCCTCATCCCCTTCAGCTTGTTGAGTCCACCAAACTCCTCGGAATCACTGTGGACAACAAACTGAACTGGAAGAAACATGTAACTACCACAGTCAGGACCGCCACTTACAAGTTGTTTATGCTAAGGCGGTTGAGATCCCTGGGGGCGCCGGAGAATGAGCTGAAGAGTATATATAACACCTTCATACTCCCTAAGCTCACCTACGCCTCTCCCGCCTGGTCCTCCTCTCTAACCCTAACACAACAACGTCAACTGGAGAGAGTTCAGAGGAGGGCATGCATGATCATCCTGGGTGGCACATATCCAGGGTACGAGGAAGCTCTCACCACCCTTAGCATACCTTCACTCTCAACCCACCACTACAACACACTCAAACAGTTTGCATCTAAGCTGCTTGTTCACCCACGACACAGAAACTTACTTCCACCAGACGCCCCTAGACCTACACGTGCAGCTCGTCATTTCAACACACTCCAACCAATAAGAGCAAGAACTGACAGATATAAAAATAGTCCTATCCCAACCATTGTTAATATTATTAATAATGTGTAATAACGGCCTGTCACACCATATATACGCGCCCACCTTTAATAATATATGCATAAGTGTGTGTGCGTGTGTGTATTAGAATATAATTATGTATGTATTTGCTTGAGTTTGTTTATGTATATGTGTATATATGTATCTATGTATGTGCAGTATATGTGTATGTATGTGTGCGTATATGTGTATGTATGTATGCGTTATTTATGTATATATATATGTGTCTATAGTGTATACTGTTTGTGGTTCGAGCCCGGCTGAGAGTATCAGGTAGGATAAGAGAAGAGCATATAAGCATGTAATGTGCATATATTTATGTATATGTATGTCTGTGTGTATGTGCTGTCAATGGTTCGAGCCCGGTTGAGAATATAAGGTATATAATATATATATACAGTATATGTACTGTACGTGTATTTATATGGTCATATGCACATATGTATGTAAGTATACGTACATATAAGCGAGAACATATTGCTCACTAGCGCAACTTCTGATTATAAATCTATGCATAAGCATTATCTATTATTAAGTGTTCGCGTATCTTCATCCATTTATTTCCACCCTTAACAATAGAACGCCCAGCTCTTCCATATTTCGCCTTCTGTCACACACACACACACACACACACACACACACACACACACACACACACACACACACACACACACCTACACCTACACTACCGAGGATTAACCTCCCATTGTAGTACCTGCACCCTCTTTACCCTGACCATACCAAAACAGTTTCTGTATGTATGTATGTTTGTGTGCATACGTGAGCGTTTGTGTATACGGACATGTGCACACTTACTGCATGTTCTTATGTTCCTATATATGTATGTATATGTATGTGCGCACGTACGTGTATATACGTATGTTCTGTATATGAGTAAGTAAATAAATGTGTATATGTACTGTATATCACTTACTCTCATGGTTATTTTATGATAATTTGTATTCTGCACATTCATCATTATTGTATTTATTTATTTTGTTTGTAAACTAAGCTTACCATCCTCATATCTGTACATCTCATGTTCATCCACTAAATTGTAAAATGTGTATTTTCAGCTCATGAGGCTGCCATTCTTTAATAAACCGTTTATTATTATTGTTTTATTATTATTAATACAGGTCACTGTGGTATTTATCCTGCGATTGCATTCGAGCATCATAATTTAGATTGCCTCCCTAGATTTCTTAAAGATTCGAAAAGAAAAAATATCCCTGGATTTCCCTTGACATTTTTAAAACGACGCCCCAACACCCTTTTGAAAATGAGTGTGTACATTTTTCGGTAGCAAAACGTCACAACCAAAGGCCAATTTCCCCTGAATTACGACAACAATTGAATGGTGCTAAATCTCTTATACTCGCTACGGTTACGGAGCAAATCGTAAAATATTCGCTAAGTAATGGGACAAAAAAATCCAACTCTGACTACAGGGCAGTGCAGTATTTATCCCGCGACAAATATACTCCTGCAGGGATTCAGGACAACCGTGGGGCAGTTTATAGGGAGAATAACACGCCGCCTTCTGTACAGTACCAATACAACAATTACAGTATGCTTACCTGGTATTACCTGTGAACCAGTAGTGATCTTGATTTGGCTTACTTTTTTGTATAATATTATGCTTTGGCTGCAGTATTGATTTCATTAATGTTTTTTTTTACTTGTATGTCTATTATTTTGTTCACATTTATTTTGTTTTATCTATATACGTACTTTTGTCTAAAGTACCTAAGCTCCTTTACATAGAAGTAGTCACATTGCTGGTGGCCAAGCTCTTGCAATAATATAATTACAGATATGAGTTGCGGGAAATATGCGTTCATGTAATTCGACCTGTATCCAACATGTCGGCTGTGAGAACCGAGTTGGGTATATTCTTCCTGGTGATACAGGTGATACAGTTCCACCCAGCCACAATGTACAGTAGCGATATTTAGTACCGCACCACCCTTACCCACTATATGTCTCCGTGACCAATGCCTTTACGTACACAACGATGCCACATTTTCGCGGATTCGTTAGAAGTCAATCAGTGCCAAGTCAATCGGTGCCAAGTCAATCAGTGCCAAATCAATCGGTGCCATGTCAATCGGTGCCAAGTCAATCGGTGCCATGTCAATCGGTGCCAACTCAATCGGTGCCAAGTCAATCAGTGCCATGTCAATCGGTGCCAACTCAATCGGTGTCAAGACAATCAGTGCCAAGTCAATCGGTGCCAAGTCAATCAGTGCCAAGCCAATCAGTGCCAGGTAAATCAGTGCCAGGTCAATCAGTGCCAAGTCAATCAGTGCCAAGTCAATCAGTGCCAAGTCAATCAGTGCCAAGTCAATCAGTGCCAAGTCAATCAGTGCCAGGTCAATCAGTACCAAGTCAATCAGTGCCAAGTCAATCAGTGCCAAGTCAATCAGTGCCAAGTCAATCAGTGCCAGGTCAATCAGTGCCAAGTCAATCAATGCCAAGTCAATCGGTGCTAAGTCAATCGGTGCCAAGTCAATCAGTGCCAAGCCAATCAGTGCTAAGTCAATCGGTGCCAAGTCACAACCAGTGTCAAGTCCAATGTCAAGTCAATCGGAACCAGTGCTCAACATGCAAGTCAACCAGTATCAAGTCAACCAGTATCAAGTCAACCAGTGTCAAGTCAACCAGTATCAAGTCAACCAGTGTCAAGTCAACCAGTGCCAAGTCAACCAGTATCAAGTCAACCAGTATCAAGTCAACCAGTGTCAAGTCAACCCGTATCAAGTCAACCCGTGTCAAGTATCAAGTCACTTGTCAAGTCAACCAGTATCAAGTCAACCAGTGTCAAGTCAACCAATGTCAAGTCAACCAGTATCAAGTCAACCAGTATCAAGTCAACCAGTGTCAAGTCAACCAATGTCAAGTCAACCAGTACCAAGTCAACCAGTATCAAGTCAACCAGTATCAAGTCAACCAGTATCAAGTCAACCAGTGTCAAGTCAACCAGTGTCAAGTCAACCAGTGTCAAGTCAACCAGTATCAAGTCAACCAGTGTCAAGTCAACCAGTATCAAGTCAACCAGTATCAAGTCAACCAGTATCAAGTCAACCAGTGTCAAGTCAACCAGTGTCAAGTCAACCAGTATCAAGTCAACCAGTGTCAAGTCAACCAATGTCAAGTCAACCAGTATCAAGTCAACCAGTATCAAGTCAACCAGTGTCAAGTCAACCAGTATCAAGTCAACCAGTATCAAGTCAACCAGTATCAAGTCAACCAGTATCAAGTCAACCAGTGTCAAGTCAACCAGTATCAAGTCAACCAGTGTCGAGTCAACCAGTGCCTAGTCAACCGGCGCCGAGTCAACTGGCACCGAGTCAACTGGCACCGAGTCAACCGGCGCCAAGTCAACCGGCGCCAAGTCAACCGGCGCCAAGTCAACCGGCGCCAAGTCAACCAGTGTCGAGTCAAACACTAAGTGAAATGGATTGGTCATTGTTTTGCACATAATGTGGTACTTTAAACTAAACTACAATCGACCACATAAGTTGCTTTCTATCCAAGACTGTTTGCGGGAATATGAGTATATTTCGTTATAGTCAATAGTTCATTTAACTAATAATGCAACTATTCTGCTAAACTAAAATTTAACGGCGGGTGCCCAACCCCGAAAAGGGTTGAAATAGGGGAGCTATCCCCCCGCCAAAGGAGGCTTTCTAGGGCCTTTCCTAGCTGATGCTGAGAGGATTGGGTTCTAGTCATGTGGTGATGGGCTGGTCTATCAGAGTGAGAACTGAGCAATCTCTGCCATACCCATAGCTTACTCTGACTGTTCCTTTTACTTATATATTTTCTAGATCTCCAGTGACGGCGTCTCTTCCGTGGATTGACCTCCCAATCTACCAAGATTGGAAGCCAAAGCGTCACATTTTTCCCTTGCCCCTCAACTTTCTCTTCATAATTGCTGAGGGGCCAGGGCCCTGGGTGGGGCTTTGGTTTCCCGGGCGTTTCCGCACCCTCCTCAGCTCCCCGCCATGGAGTGGCTTCGGTCACCCAGGCTTTATTGTGGTCGGCGGGTAGGGTTCTGTGGGGGCGCTCGGTTATGGCCTTGGCCTTGCTCGGGGCCTTGGGGCTGTTCGGCCAGGCAGCATGGGGAACAACAACAACAACAACAACTAAAATTTAAAAATATTTTGACATGTTATGCATTGACATCAATTATTTTCTTATACACATTATAAAACAAATTATTCACTTACTTACATATCCAATTAGGTGGCAATAATCAAGCAGGGGAAATATAATCAATTACATTTTATATAACACTCTATTTCAGAATAATCTCAGTGTCACAGAGTAATCCCCTAAAAGGTAAAGTGTATAATATTATATCTCCATGAAAACTAACTCTCACATTCCAGTAACGATGTGACGTGTACTGTCCCATAACAATAACATTAATTGTCAGTAAACTCACAGATACATTCACTTCCATCGCATGAAATACTCCCACACCAATACACTATACAGTACACATGTATAGCCACGCTTAAATGTCTTATAACGTTCCTCCAACTATCGTCCAATTGCTTTCATCTCTTGCATTTCTAAAGTTTTTAAAACTATTCTTACTTCCAATTTTTTTTTTTTTTTTTTATAAAAGACCTCCGTCTACGTATTGTGAAAAACCTGTTATCCCTTCCAAATTGTTTAAGCATTTCTCTTCTCATAATCTACTCTCAGATCGCTAGCATGGCTTCCTTAAAAGGGTCGCTCTACTGGTGATCTTCTTCCTTATCTTACTAACTCTTGGTCATCCTCTTTTCGGGACTTCGGTGAGACCTTTTTTATTGCGCTGGACATATCAAAGGCCTTCGATAGAGCCTGGGACAAATCTCTAAATTTCTCAATTACCCTCCTTCGGTTTCTATCCCTCCATCTGTACTTTTATCTCTAATTTCCTGTCTGGCCGTTCCATAGTTGCGGTTGTGGACGGCCATCGTTCACTTCATCTTATCAACTCCGTGTTCCTCAGGGTTCTGTCCTTTCTCCAATTCTCTTTCTAATATTCATTAATGATCTTCTCAACTGTACCGCCAGTCCTATCCATTCATATGCTGACGATTCTACCTTTCACTATTCTATTAGTTTTCCAGAACGCCCCAACAAACAATCCCTAAAAAAAAAAACGTAATGAAGCAATACAACGCTTATCTTCTGATCTAACTATTTCCAGTTGGGGGAAGAGAAAACCTTGTTACCTTCAATGCTTCCAAAACCCAATTTCTCCATCTAAATACCCATCGAGAACTCCCAGAGGACTACCCCTCATACTTCAACAATACAAAAATCAACCCTTCATCTTCTCTCGGTATTCTCGGTGTCTCTTATTACCACTCTTGCTAAAACGGCTTCCCAGAAGCTGGGTGTGCTCAACCGCCTCAAGGGGTTCTTTACCCCTCCACAACATCTTTCTCTGTACAGGGGTACAGTACGTCCTTGTATTGAGTACTGTTCGCATGTGTGGGGAGGATCCTCTCACTCAGCATTCCTAGACAAAGTAGAAACAAGTGTCTTTCGTATCATTAACTCCCGTCCACTCACCGATTCTCTGCAATCTATCTCTCTTCGTCGCAATGTTACATCTCTCTCGCTATTCTATCGCCACTACAATAATCAGTGTTCCTCAGAGCTCTCTCGGTGTATACCACCTCCTCTACGTAGGGTACGTAGTACCCGTCTTGCAACACAATCACACCCCTACTCTGTGCAACTCTCCAACTCAAGAATGAAACGATACTCCCAATCTTTCTTCTGTTCAACATTTGAGCTCTGGAACTCTCTCCCTGAATCCATGTTTCCCTCATCCTATGACTTAAATTGCTTCAAACTCTGTTACATTATGGTTCGAACATTCCTTGATTTTGGCTCTGTCACTCTTTCAACTCTGGGTAGGCACTCATCACAGGGAGTTTTGCCTTTTGTCTCCCTTATCCACATAGAAAACAAAATTGTTTGCCTCATTTGCTACACAATATAAATAAGGAAAAAATAAAGGCAATGTTTACGAGAGTTAAGGAGACATTTTTTCTAATTTCTAGAAAAATAGACAAAATTTTAATCCTCGCGATAGAGCGTGGGTTTCGATCCTGTTTAAAAAAAATATATACTGTATAAACTCTAATACTTCATTATACCCCAGATGCTTCAGAACTTGGCTGTACGGGTTCAAAGTTTCACCCGAGTGTATAATAGTTTTCACGACTGTTTTTGACGAAGTGTATAGCCTACTATATGCTAAACGGCTTTACCCTTTTCGGTAGTATTTCCGAGACAGGAACAACTTAAGGGGGATGGTCATTTTTTCTGGCCTACTTTCTTTCTCATCTTTAGCACCATTAGTATTCAAATGTTAAGACGTTGGCCCCATTAGTTTGTCTATATTAAGACCTTTCGTCCCATTTCTTTATCAATATCAAGACCATTCGTGCCATTTAGGTGTCGATTTTATCCTGGCGAGCGATAGCGATAGTCACAATCCTCGGGTCGTGTTTTTTAGGTAGTTAGTATGTTGATATTACTAGCTTAAAATTAAGTATTATAATACCCTTGTCATACTCTTCTGGTGACTGTAGTCATGTATGGTAATTAACAAATGAATATTATCAACTTTAGTATTATGAAACTTCCTACAGCCATCATAATATTAACGGTAGTGTTCATTTTCTGTTTCCTTCATGAGAACATCTTTCCTACAGCCATCATAATATTAACGGTAGTGTTCATTTGCTGTTTCCTTCATGAGAACATCTTTCCTGCAGCCATCATAATATTAACGGTAGTGTTCATTTGCTGTTTCCTTCATGAGAACATCTTTCCTGCAGCCATCATAATATTAACGGTAGTGTTCATTTGCTGTTTCCTTCATGAGAACATCTTTCCTGCAGCCATCATAATATTAACGGTAGTGTTCATTTGCTGTTTCCTTCATGAGAACATCTTTCCTGCAGCCATCATAATATTAACGGTAGTGTTCATTTGCTGTTTCCTTCATGAGAACATCTTTCCTGCAGCCATCATAATATTAACGGTAGTGTTCATTTTCTGTTTCCTTCATGAGAACATCTTTCCTACAGCCATCATAATATTAACGGTAGTGTTCATTTGCTGTTTCCTTCATGAGAACATCTTTCCTGCAGCCATCATAATATTAACGGTAGTGTTCATTTGCTGTTTCCTTCATGAGAACATCTTTCCTGCAGCCATCATAATATTAACGGTAGTGTTCATTTGCTGTTTTTCGTATATTTGTTTATTTAACCCATTCAGTACAAACCCCATGATTTTAATTGCGTTGTTAATAACATTTGACGAATTTAATCAGCTTATGATGAATGTCTGATGTCATAAGGTTAAGATTTACTACAAGTGACGCCTTCATTAGTTAGTTGTTTTTTTTCTTCTTGGAGTTGTTGTTGTTAGGGCGACGCTTATTATAAAATGTTATTTCTCGGTTATTAAAGAACCAAATGTATTTATCTTCCCCATGTATATACTATGATCTATCCTCTAGACTGTAACGGAGCCCATTTTTAAATTTCGTCTTGTGCATTGCGCCATGCGCCTCCGAGTAAATAGGGCCGCACGAACCTATAGTCCGCTTGGACTTGTTAGGTCTGTTCAAATGCGAGGACCTCTAAGCGCTTCTTATGTCGTTGTTGTTCTTCTTACTTTTTTTTGTTTTGTTAGGGCGACACCTATTGAAAATTGCTATTTCTCGGTTATTATTGAACCAAATTTAGTGATATTTAACATGCATATACTCTGATCTATCCTCTAGGCTGTAACAGAACCCTTATTATTAATTTCGTCCCGTGCGTTGCCCTACGCACCTCAGAGTTAACACGGTCACACGGCCCTGTAGTCAGCTTGGACTTGCTAGGTCCGTGCGCGAAGCGAAGGACCTCTAATCGCCACTCACGTTGTCGTTGTTGTTGTTCTTCTTCTTCATCTTACTATTTCTTCTTATTGTTAGGGCGACGTTTATTGAAAATTGCTATTTCTCGGTTATTACTAAACCAAATTCTATTATTTTTTTCATGCGTAATCATTCTCTGATCTATCCTTTAGGCCGTAGGGGAGCCTTTTTCTTTTTCTTTTTTGTCCTGTGCGTCACGCCACGCGCCTCGGAGTTAAAACGGCCACACGCGGACCTATAGTATACTCCGCTGGGACTTGGACTTGGAGTCTGGAAGATCTAAATAATTCTGATTATACCTTTCATAAGCATTCGCATAAGTTATTTTACCTGTTATTTGATGATTATATTAACCTTCGGGAGGATCAGTGGAGGTCAAAGAGTTAATCGAGATCAAAGTTTCAACTTTAATTGACATAGGCCGTTTTTAACCCTATACATTTGTCGAGTGATAAGGACATTAATAATACCAGTAACAAAATAAATTCCGAAGGGATGAACTAATAGCATCGATGAAAACGCCAAAAATTGCCCGTGAATACACAAAATGCCTGCCTCAACTCTGGTCTCTCCTTGGCAACTTTCTATTTCGGTCCATCCAAATTTCTTCCGACAACTTTGACTCGAGTTGCTTCAATCTGAGGCGGGGAGAACAAATTGGCGAATTCTCCCGACATTCCCCGGCTGTAAGTTTCGCGACAAACACTCACAACCTGGCCAAAGTTAGGCAAATACCTCAACAGACAAGCATGCAAATTCAATCGCACACAGTCGCATACAGTCACACACATACACACAGATAATACAAAAAAAAAAACACACACACACACATGCACACACTGAAATACACTCATGGAAGAATAAAAACATTCACACACACATTAGCACAAATACACACACACACACACACACACACACACACACACACACACACACACACACACACACACACACACACACACACCCACCCGTAATTTGTCTGGCTTCCCTCACTGTTTGTTTGTCTCACCTACACACAGATTATTCCAGCTCGCTCTCACAAACACATCCTCCTCCTATTAATTTCACTAAACAAGCATACCACATTTCCTTCCAATATACTGTATATACAAACACGAGCAGCTTTGCCTTTTGTTTCTTTCATCCACATAGACAAACACATATCACACATACATAAGAACATAAGAAAATGGGAGTCTGCAAAAAGCCGATCGGCCCATACAAGGCAGATCCCTGTCACACCCAACCCCAATTACAAAGCCCAATTATAGGCCCAACTCACTAATACCTTGAGTACTGCCCCCACCAAAATGGTCAGGGATTAACACAAGATTACGGGATCTGCTGAGCTCCGATTGGCCCACACCTGGTAGATCCCCCTCACACCCAACCCATATGCCTATCTAATTTTATCTTAAAGCTCCCTATCGTTCTTGATCCCACTATATCACTTGGTAGCCTATTCCACGCATCTACAACTCTGTTACCAAACCAATATTTGCCTATATCTTTTCTGAAACGAAATTTATCTAATTTGAAACCATTTGTACGAGTTCTTTAGTTCTTTCGCTATCACTGAGCTTTAGTACATTTGTCATTTCCCCTTTATTAATCCCACTAACCCACTTGAATACCTCTATCATATCCCCTCTAAACTCTGCGTCTCTCTAACGAATGTAAGCCTAATTTCTTCAACCTTTCTTCATACGGAAAATTGCTAATATTATGGATAATTTTTGTCATTCTACGTTGTACTCTCTCCAATGAATCTATGTCCATTCTGTAATAAGGACACCAACATTGAACAGCATAATCCATATGGGGTCTCACTAATGACAAGTAAAGTTTTAAGATAACATCAGCAGTTCTGTTACTCACATTCCTAGATATGAACCCGAGAATCCTGTTTGCCTTGTTACGAACGCTTATACATTGTTTTCTAGGCTTCAAATAATTGCTAACAAACACACCTAGATCTTTCTCACGGTCTGAGTTTTCTAATTCCATATTAGCTAGTTTATATTTAACATTTGTATGCATCTTCCCTATCTTTAATACCTTGCATTTGTCAATGTTAAACTTCATCTGCCAATTTACTGACCATTCGTGTAAGGTATCTAGATCCCTTTGCAGACACTCTATATCTCTATCTGAATCAATTTTTCTCCCCATTTTGGTATCTTCTGCAAATTTACTTATCCTATTAGTTATACCTAAATCAAGGTCATTTATGTATATAATTAACAATAGAGGACCTAATACAGATCCCTGGGGGACACCACTTTTGACTGCTCCCCATTCTGACTTGGTACCATTTATGCTGACTCTCTGCTTCCTACCAATTAGCCATACATACATACATACATATACATACACACATACAAACAAACAAACGCATTCATAAACACATTCATAAACACAAGGCCGACTATAGGTGAGCAAATACGTGAATTATTCAGAGGAGACATTTGTTTATCTAGAGAGGTTGGAAACTCATCACAGAAACGGTCATGCTGTTCTAGTAATGTATAATTAAGTGACTTAAAATTAGGAACATTTTCTAATCGAGCCTATTTATATGCTTTAAGGGGGAAGGGTTTATTATTTATATGCTTTAAGGGGGAAGGGTTTATTATTTATATGCTTTAAGGGGGAAGGGTTTATTATTGATATGCTTTAAGAGGGAAGGGTTTATTATTTATATGCTTTAAGGGGGAAGGGTTTATTATTTATATGCTTTAAGGGGGAAGGGTTTATTATTTATATGCTTTAAGGGGGAAGGGTTTATTATTTATATGCTTTAAGGGGGAAGGCTTTATTATTTATATGCTTTAAGGGGGAAGAGGGTTTATTATTTATACGCTTTAAGGGGGAAGGCTTTATTATTTATATGCTTTAAGGGGGAAAGCTTTATTATTTATATGCTTTAAGGGGGAAGGGTTTATTATTTATATGCTTTAAGGGGGAAGGGTTTATTATTTATATGCTTTAAGGGGGAAGGGTTTATTATTTATATGCTTTAAGGGGGAAGGGTTTATTATTTATATGCTTTAAGGGGGAAGGGTTTATTATTTATATGCTTTAAGGGGGAAGGGTTTATTATTTATATGCTTTAAGGGGGAAGGGTTTATTATTTATATGCTTTAAGGGGGAAGGGTTTATTATTTATATGCTTTAAAGGGGAAGGGTTTATTATTTTGGTCGATTTGTTTCATTATTTATCTTTGTAGTTTCCTCCCTAGACCTCCATCAAGCTTAAAAAACATATCCCCAAGATCCCCTTCCTACATAATATTGTAAATTTTCCCTTCTTAATTACAGGCTCGCTATCGCTTGCCAGGACAGAATCGACACCTAAATGACTAGAAAAGTCTTAATATTGACAAACAAATGGGGCAAAAGTTCTTAAAATTGACAGACTAAAGGGCGAACGTCTAAATAACTCAAAACTAATGGTGCTAAACATGAGGGAGAAGGAGGGCCAGAAAGAAACAACGACGTCATCTTAGATACAAAGGTAGAAACTGTAAGGATTTCATATGACCTTGATAGACCCTACTAAGATTTTGGATAGGCATTATGACTTCTACCTGGCCATCAGTTAAACAAATAGGATAATAATGTGGGACAGAAGTAAGTGTAAAGATGTACTTTAACTATCGTACAGTCCAATACTAACTGTTAATCTCTCTCTCTCTCTCTCTCTCTCTCTCTCTCTCTCTCTCTCTCTCTCTCTCTCTCTCTCTCTCTCTCTCTCTCTCTCTCTCTCTCTCTCTCTCTCTCTCTCTCTCTCTCTCTCTCTTTGGGCAGGTTTGTGTTTTTCTTACAGGGTACTAATTTTACCAATGCGTTTTATTTATTCTACTAATACAAAGCGAATCATGATCTCATATGCTACACAAAAAAGGCATAACAAGCGTAATTAAAGTGTCCATAATTAATCTACCCCTTCTAGGGGGGATGGGTATTATTTTGGTTGATTTATTTTCATGTATTTATAATTTTACTAGTTTCCTTCCTAGACCTTCATCAAGCTTAAAAAAAAAAATAATCCCTAGACCCCCCTCCGAAAGATATTTATACATTTTTCGATAGAAAAATGTCCCGGCCGAAGGCCGCTTTCTCTTAAAATGACATGCTTGCTATCGCTCTCTAGGAAAAAAATCGACACCTAAATGGCACGAAAGGTCTTGATATTGATATAAAAATGTGACGAAAGTTTTAAAATCGACAAACTAATGGAGCGAACATCTTAAAATCTGAAAACTAATGGGGCTAAACATGAGAAAGAAGGGGGAGAGAAAAATCACCCATCTCCCCTTAAAAGTATCCCACTTGTCAGAAACTGGTAACGCTGCCTTTCTATACATATACTGTATATACAGTATATGTATAGAAACTGGTAACGCTGCCTTTCTATACATATACTGTATATACAGTATATGTATAGAAACTGGTAACGCTGCCTTTCTGTACATATACTGTATATACAGTATATGTATAGAAACTGGTAACGCTGCCTTTCTATACATATACTGTATATACAGTATATGTATAGAAACTGGTAACGCTGCCTTTCTATACATATACTATATATACAGTATATGTGTAGACACTGGTAACGCTGCCTTTCTATACATAATTATACTGTATATACAGTATATGTATAGAAACTGGTAACGCTGCCTTTCTATACATATACTGCATATACAGTATATGTATAGAAACTGGTAACGCTGCCTTTCTATACATATACTGTATATACAGTATATGTATAGAAACTGGTAACGCTGCCTTTCTATACATATACTGTATATACAGTATATGTATAGAAACTGGTAACGCTGCCTTTCTATACATATACTGCATATACAGTATATGTATAGAAACTGGTAACGCTGCCTTTCTATACATATACTGTATATACAGTATATGTATAGAAACTGGTAACGCTGCCTTTCTATACATATACTGCATATACAGTATATAGCCAAGCAGTAGATTTTTGTATTTATTTTTTTCCCAACTACTCTCTCGGGCATAGGCTGAGAGACTGTACATCCAACCGTTATGAACGGTGAAGCCTGTTAGGTATCGTTCCAGTCTAGGGGGTGAGACATGTAAAGCACTTTTAGCTGCAACCCAGCCCCTGCCATCTTGCCTTCGCAGGATGCATGGGGCTTAGTTGATCACTCACTGCTCGAAGCAGCCCCATCTCTGAAACTGCCTCACTCTAGTTCTTCACTGTCTCAGCTCCTAGACTCGGACCCTCACTCTCTGAACACCACCCATTGAGCAATGAACTCACTAGGCATTGCACCCCTGTAGCACATTTTGAGTATGGGAATATTCATACAGTGATATTTAATCAGGGAACAATGAGGGTGTTTGTTGGCGTTTCGGTGGGCTTTGTGGTAGTGCACTGATACCAGAATTAGAGTATAAGACATTTG
Organism: Paralithodes platypus; assembly: GCA_032716605.1. Taxonomy (NCBI): domain Eukaryota; kingdom Metazoa; phylum Arthropoda; class Malacostraca; order Decapoda; family Lithodidae; genus Paralithodes; species Paralithodes platypus. The sequence goes on from CM064489.1 coordinate 11,385,715, forward strand.
GCCCATTAGTTTGGCCAACACAGTACAACATACTCAGTTGCCTTTACGGTCACAGGACAGGCAGCCGGATTGCCAACATAATACCATAATTTTAAGTCACAAGCATACCATACTATCAATATTACTAGATTTGACTGTCCTATTACCGTAATTTAGAGTCATAATACAGTTAAGAAACATCACTATTGAATACAGTTCTCGAACTTGATAATTTATCGTTAATTTTTCGGATATTGTTTTATAGTGAAGATTAAAAGGCTCATTTTATCTTGTTTGTAGACTATCATGTTCTATCCTTGGCTGTGTTACCTGCCACAGCTAAGTGAACTGTTCGGCTCTGTAATGCGCAGGCCCTCAGTTCCTATGGAGAGAGCATTGAATACACAGATATTTAACCCTTTCGGTACTGGTGCCATCCTTTTAACTTTATCCTGGCTGCTATTAGACGACTTTATTCAGATTATGAAAGGCCCACAGCAATTAACAGGCTTCGAACTATCTCTTATTCCTTTTTACTACCACAAATCCTTCTTACGCTGCATACAATCGTGTAAGTATAGCTAGAATGAAATTAAAAAGACATCGCCGGTACAGAAGGTGTTAAATAATGCAACACTGCAATTACTTCCTCCGCTACCCAGAACTTGCTCCACACAACTCGGTCAAATCGCTCCCTGTGAAGGCTCTCCAACAAAAGCCTCAAATGACTCCTCTTTGATGCAAACAGTTTGAGGATACTAGGATACTGGGTGGGGGGGGGGAGGGTTTGAGGGTTATTGCTGTCTAAGTGAGAAACCGTCAGGGCCGCATAGAACAAGTGACCATACCTTGCCTTGATTAATAACATGCAACAGGGTCCTTATGCACTTTATGTCTAGAGTTATGGCGAGGTGAGAGCCTTAACGGGAGATTTCCACTGGAGGGATTTTTTCTTGACTCCTTTCTCCCTCATGTTTATCCCCATTGCTTTTGAGATTTTAAGACGTTCGCCCCATTAATTTGGCGATTTTAAGAACTTTCACCCCATTTATGTCACTTTTAAGACCTTTTGTCCCATTTAGGTGTCGATTTTTCCCTGGCGAGCGATAGCGAACCTGTAATTTAAGAGCAACCGGCCTCCGGCCGGGAAATTTTTCTACCGAAAAATTTACAAATTTATCTTGAAAGGGGGTCTAGGGGGTGTAATGTTAAGTTTGATGAAAACGTAGGGAATAAACTAAATACCTCCCCTTAACGGATCGATTAAGTAACACAGAGTCACTAGTCTACGATGGCATAGCTCCTAACGAAGTCAAACCGTTGATCGTGTGATAGAAGTAATTAGAAGAGAGAGAGAGAGAGAGAGAGAGGGGGAGGGGGAGTGTGTGATTGAGAGTGAGTAGGTGAGTGAACGAGAGAGAAAGACATTTATACTGAAATATTAAATGCTATAAATGTCCTTCCAAATGCTCTAATATGTTTTGTTGGTAAATGACTGCATGCAATATGATATGTTTTGTTGGTAAATGAATGCATGCAATATGATATGTTTTGTTGGTAAATGAATGCATGCAATATGATATGTTTTGTTGGTAAATGACTGCATGCAATATGATATGTTTTGTTGGTAAATGAATGCATGCAATATGATATGTTTTGGTTGGTAAATGACTGCATGCAATATGATATGTTTTGATGGTAAATGAATGCATGCAATATGATATGTTTTGTTGGTAAATGAATGATGCAATATGATAGGTTTTGTTGGTAAATGAATGCATGCAATATGATATTGTTTGTGTTGGTAAATGAATGCATGCAATATGATATGTTTTGTTGGTAAATGAATGCATGCAATATGATATGTTTTGTTGGTAAATGAATGCATGCAATATGATATGTTTTGTTGGTAAATGAATGCATGCAATATGATATGTTTTGTTGGTAAATGAATGCATGCAATATGATATGTAGCAACCACTATGTTGTTCAGTGGCATATTTATTTAGCTCTATAAATTCAGTCTGGCTGGCTCTTCATTTGTTTGCATGTCTGTCTGTGTTCAACCTCTTTATTATTCTCTATCTATTTAGTTGTATGTCTGTCGATCTATCTATTACGCTCTCTCTCTCTCTCTCTCTCTCTCTCTCTCTCTCTCTCTCTCTCTCTCTATCTATCTATCTATCTATCTATCTATCTATCTATCTATCTATCTATCTATCTATCTATCTATCTATCTATCGAGCTATCTATCTATCTATCTATCTATCTATCTATCTATCGAGCTATCTATCTATCTATCTATCTATCTATCTATCTATCTATCTATATCTATCTATCTATCTATCTCTATCTATCTATCTATATACTATCATCTATCTATCTATCTATCCATCTATATAATATCTATCTATCCATCTATCTATCTATCTATCGGATAGATATCTATATATCTATCTATCTATCTATCTATCTATCTATCTATCTATCTATCTATCTATCTATCTATCTATCTATCTATCTATCTATCTATCTATCTATCTATCGCTCCCTCACGCTTTTCTTCTTTGTGTTCTGGCGATTATGAGACAATTATATTCAAATTAGAAAGTAGCTGTGGGACTGGTATTACAATAGGACCTTACAAAACTGAATACAATCGTTTAATGATAGCTAGAATAAATTACGGGAAAGCTTTACTACATTGAAAGGGTTAACAAAGCCATACAAATATAGCTTTATTCTCATCTTGGCAAGGACTACAGAAATGTGACCTAATATAAAAATTTGATTGCTAAGGGGAGATTTTCACTTAAGGGATTACTTTTCCAACCTCCTTCTCCCTCATGTTTAGCCCCATTTAGTTTTGAGATTTTAAAACGTTCGTCCCGTTAGTTTGGTGATTTTAAAACATTTCGCCCAATTTTGTTCAATTTTAAGAACTGTCGTGCTATGTAGGTGTCGATTTTTTCCTGGCGAGCGATAGCGAACCTGTAATTTAGGAGGAATCGGCCTTCGGCCGGGATATTTTTCTACCAATATTATGTACAAATATACTGTATATCGAAGGTGGGTCTTGGGGGTCATTTTTAAAAGCTTGATGGGGGTCTAGCAATTAAACCAAAATCTCCCCTTAAGTTAAGAGGTTAGGGTACGACTTCTGACCATGGCTGCACATTTGCCCATATAGAAAACTAACGTTGCCTTACTTTAGCTTAGTTAAATTATATTACTCTATGGTACAACTAAATATACTGTATATTAAAAATCCGTGCCGTGCTAAGTGTGACGTTGGACGGAATTTACGTTAGCCTCCGTGTGCCTGTCTGTAAACAAGATATCTCACAAAGTTATTAACCGATTTTCACGAAACTTTGTAGGCAGATAGAATATGTTCCACGAAAGAAGTAATTCAATTTAGGAGTAAATAGCGCATACCTCAACCAACGTAGGCGGAAGTATGCGCTAGTGTCCCTCTGTTTTTAAGTGTGAAGGGAGTTAATTAGGTGAACTCCCTCATCAACCTTTATGGACAAACAAACTCTATAATAACCAGCATAATATTGACACACCAACGCTCGCTCTATTAACACATTTACATCAACACATTTACAATACCAGACCGCACGCCTTCATTTCTTTTCTGTCTGTGATTACACGATATTATTAAGCTTACAAAATATCTGAGCAAGGCGTTATTTAATGTTTAGTTCCTACCTTCAAAAGCTGTATAAAATCATATGGTGTTAGCAAGAATAGACTGAGTGGGTTCATTCTTTCAGTATTTGAGGAAGGTTCTTGTCGCATTCTAGCTACCATTGGACGATTTTTGTCAGTTTTGGAAGGCTCTTTCCGAACCAAAGGTGTATGAACTATCTATTAATACCTTGATTTTCAAAATTCCTTCCTAAGCTGTATTATATTATCATGTAAATGTAGCCAAAGTTGGAGAAAAAATGAGTCTTCGAACACTGGAAAGATAGCCTCTTCTGTACCGGTGACGTCTGTTTTTATTATAGCTATTTTTATACGATTTTGTACAGTTTAAGAAGGATTTGTGGTGCTAAAAAGGGTTAAGCGAGATAGTTCGAAGCCTGTTTATTGTTGGAGACCTATTTTAAACTGAATTAACACGTCTGATAGTAGCCAGAGTAAAGTTAAAATGACGGCACTGGTAATGAAAGGCTTAATGTAAACACACCGGGCCCAAACGTTCCCTCTATTGACACGTTTACATAAGCACTGTGGAAACGTTTACTTAACCCTCTCTGTACCGGTGACATTCTTTTCATTATATTCTGGCAACTATTAGACGATTATATTCAGCTTAGGAAGGACATCTACCCAGAAAAATGCTTCAGACTATCGCATGTAATCCTTTTAGCTACCATATTTCCTTCCTAAGCTTCATAAAATCGTCTAAATGTAGCTGAAATGAAATCAAAAATGCGTCGCCGGTACAGAAGGGGTTAAGCACTACGGAAACTTATCGAGTTAGCTTTATTACCGGATATTTCAAGAGAACAGCTGGGGGCACTAGAGATCCTGCAGTAATAAAGATCGGCCAATATTTGTCTTATTGGTACCTATAGGGTTACTATTGATGGATTGGTTGGCTTTATTTAGTAAACGTCTTCTCCTGGGTGACCTACTGTGGGTTTCAGAGGCCGTGTGGCATCGTTTTTTCCGGGAATAACTTATTATTAACAAACAGTTGGATCAGGATGATATTTTGACGCAGCTTTTTTCACACCGTCCCCTAATTTTTGTCAATATAGTGCATTACCAAAAGTGTAGAAATAAGCCACTTGTCCCTGTGTCATTAGGTTAAAGTCGCACATTTATGACTAAGAAACGGACAAGGCTACCGTGGCTTACCTATGAGAACCACCAAACCATTGTTGCTCCTCCATTAAACACTTAGTTATCAGCCACCACCCAACCCTATTATCCCCTTTAAATTCAAGTTAACTGTCAATATCAAGTATAAATATACAAACAGTATGTATTTTTGTATATTTATACTTGATATTGACAGACAATTTGAATTTAAAGGCGATAATAGGGTTGGGTGGTGGCCCATAACTACCGTGTTTGATGGAGGAGCAATAATGGTTTGGTGGTTCTCATAGGTAAGCCACGGTAGCCTTGTCCGTTTCTTAGTCATTAATGTGCGACTTTAACTTAATGACACAGGGACAAGTGGCTTATTTCTACACTTTTGGTAATGCACTATATTGACAAAAATTAGGGGACGGTGTGAAAAAAGCTGCGTCAAAATATCATCATGATCCAACTGTTTGTTAATAAGTTATTCCCGAAAAACGATGCCACACGGCCTCTGAAACCCATAGTAGATGTGTGTGAATTTGTGTTTTGTTTTTGTGTGCACGTTCATTGTTATCAATTGTGTTGTGTTGTCCCTGTTCGGTCTCTGTCTCGAATCGGCCACCCCCAGAAAAAAAAGGAAAAAATGGGGAATGGGCCTGAGTACATACATACATACATACATACATACATACATACATACATACATACATACATACATACATATAAATATCGATACAGAACACCAACAAAATTGTGAGAGGGAATCTCACAAGGAAAACCTACTAAAGTTTAAAGTTAAACCTGTATAGGGTCCCTCTCTTTACACTTCAATATTTCCTTACCCTTAATAAACATTTGGCATAAATGGTACAGGATATATAAAATGTTGTCTAATTTCTACATAATCAGGAATATAATACAGTATAGTCGTCCATTAGACCCTGTTTGTGCTCGAATATGTCCATGCCTTTAATAAACGTTAGTCAATACTGGTACAGAATAATACAATTTGAACTGTGAATCTAATCATTACTTCAACAAGCCCTCACGGGCTTCACTGTTCATTGTAAAGCGGTGAATGTTAAGGCTCTCAGCCTATGCCCGAGAGGAAGTAAGTTGGAATATAGAAAAAAAAAAAAAAAAAAAAAAAAAATATATATATATATATATAACACCCCAAACCGTTGCTTGATAATCACAGCACCAAAAGAGTCCACTAAAAAAAAAATAGGGCCGATCTCTTTTACTACAAGGTCTCTACTGGGCACTTCAGGGGAGATGGGCCCTTTTTCAGGTCTCCCTTCTTCCTCATGTTTCAACCCCCATTAGCTTTCAGATTTTAAGAAGTTCGGCCCATTAGTTTGGTGATTTTAAGACATTTCGCCCCATTTCTTTGTCAATATTATAACGTTTCGTGTTATTTAGGTGTCTATTTTGTATTTATGGGGAACCGTGCCGGTACAAAAATCAACTTATTTGTCCCAAATTTAATGCAATTAATTTCAAATTCAAATCATTTCAAACTGAATTAATCTTAATTAATTTTCATTCTTAACATTAATCACGCCAAATGAAATGATAGGACTGAACTAAAATGTACCTGACCGCACACAAAATTTGCCTGAAATAAAACTAGCCTCATATGAACTAGCATCAAATAGAAGTAATCTGAATTTGAACGGTCTTAAAAAAATAATTGATTTCGAATGTATGTGTCCAACTTAAAATTGACCTCCGTGCGCAATTTACTGTAAGAGAGAGAGAGAGAGGGAGAGTGAGCGAGAGAGAGAGAGAGAGAGAGAGAGAGAGAGAGAGAGAGAGAGAGAGGGAGAGTGAGCGAGAGAGGGTTTTTGTATATGACCATGTTTGTCATTTTTGAGTACTCATAAGTGGCATAAAACATATTCTGTATTGTCGGTGCTCAGCTAGCGAGGCCATCTTTGTATTTATATATATTGTTTTTTTTATTCATTTACATATTGTACATAATATGGCAATCCAAATATTATCATTATTAATATTATAATGGTGGTAGTGTCCTGCTTGAAGCTGACCCCGACTGTACTGTGTCCATTCGTTGTCATGTAACTCGAATATAATGATTAAAATATCAAGGTGAACATTAACTAGGGAATCCCAATAATGTGTTCTTTGTTTATGAATTTGGTGTGTCCGAGCACCATAATTGGGCCTCCCAAAATTGTCCACATACTATTATTCACGACTGTACAACAACCTCAAACTCGGCTACGTAAAGACAAAACTTGTGCCCGACAGTTTCAATAATGCACCGAGTTCAAACGAGACTCTTCCATGAAACGATTTGGGTTGTTTTAGACTCCGCTGTAACTTAGGCAATTACGGTCTCCGGAATTGCTGTGATATTAAATGTCTGGCTACATTTGTCTGGGGGTAGAAGTCTAGCCATTATCACACGAGCGGTCTTTCCCCCAACTTTTATCGTAAATACTGATCTTGCAGCTTATGATGCAAACTTTTTAAACAATAATGTCACACAAATTAGTACAGTTACTGATACCCGTACAAGAGATCCCAGAGATCTATCTATCTATCTATCTATTGCCGGACACCGTGATCCCCGAAGGTGTGGCCACGAACGAAACGCCCCATGCACCTCTGTCCCCAGTCAGTCAACGCCCCTCCTCCCATCCAGCACCGTTTTCGCTCATATACTTCTTAACTCCATCCTTCCACCTCTCACTCGATCTACCTCTCCCTCTCTGTCCTTCCACCTCACTCTTCTACACTCTCTTAGTCATTCTCTCGCTTCCCATACATTCCACATGGCCGAACCATCTCAAGGTGTTCCTTTTCACACTTTCCAGCACATCTACATCCACACCACGTACACCTCTCTCGTACTTCCTCATTCGTCTTTCTATCCCTCCATGTAACTCTGCACGCACTTCTCAAGTAACTCATTTCCACCCCTCTCACTCTTGGTTTGAGTCTTCACTAACGTGCATGCTTCGCTCCAGCAAGTCAATGCCGGGATTACCACACTGTCATGCAAGGACTTCTTTACTTCCATACTGATCACCCTATTTTTGTTACTGCTTTCAGCGTTCCTACAACCCTCTTCCCCTGTTGCACCCTCTCCCGCACTTCTTCATCCATACCCCCATCTTTACTTAACACACTGCCCAAATACTTAAATGAGAGATGTTGCTTGAAAAAAATGTTAGCCATCAAAAGTTGACTTTAATAGCTCTCGTGTGATACCCCCCCGTGAGGCAGTTACGGTCCAGGGGGCTGTTATGTTTAGGATAACAAATGTTTGTTAATATTTCTCTTGCTGTGTTAGGAGTTGCTGGGCCCGCATTATGGAGACGGTTTATATATATATATATATATATATATATCGCTCTCTCTCTCTCTCTCTATCTCTATCTATCTATCTATCTATCTATCTATCTATCTATCTATCTATCTATCTATCTATCTATCTATCTATCTATCTATCTATCTATCTATCTCTCTCTCTCTCTCTCTCTCTCGCTCTCGCTCTCGCTCTCGCTCTCTCTGTTTGAGGGAAGACGGTGTTACCAGAGACAACGTTTACAGTATTCAACGCTACATAGGAATATAAAGGAATGGAGGCAGAAACAGATTTATTGATCCTATTTTTAGTCTGTTTCTTTTCAACTGACGGTAAATTGCAAGGTTTCCTTCAAAATTTCTCAGTTAGTTTGAAGATGCTGTAGTGAAACATGGTGCTAATTATCATTATAAACTTGGTCTTAATATGATGCAGAGATATAGTAGTTTCATATTTGTCCATGAAGTATCGAACAATTAGTTTACCTACTGTATGTGTACACTACCTGAACATCGTGTAAGAAAGAGAGTAAAAATGAATAAGTGAGAATAGTGTACCATTCAGTGTCATGAGGTTAATGGATATTACTGGTGCTTAAGGGGCTAGTGCTTGGTTTTTGGTCTATATATTTATTTATTTTATTTTTGAGTGTCCTCGCTAGACCTCCATCAAGCTTAGAAAAACACCCCCTAGACCCCCTTTCAAGATTAATTTGTACATTTTTCGGTAGAACAATTTCCCGGCCGAAGGTCGGTTCTTTCTAAAATTAGAGGTTCGCTACCGCTCGCCAGGAAAAAAGTCAACATCTAAAGGGCACGAAAGGTTTTAATATTGATACAAAAATGAGGCGAAAGGTCTCAAAATCGCTAAGCTAACAGAACGAACGTCTTAAAATCTGTAAACATGAAAGCGAGTACTAACTATCCCCGTAAGTTATATTCCACTACCAATACTACAATCACTAATCTACTGTATATCTCCAAATAGCTATCCAGGGGAAAATTAAGTGTACATATGTGTGTGTGTGTGTATTCTCAGTATTTATAGTGATTGGGTATTTGTGTGTAGGCGTTCGTGTGGGTGTGGGTATTTATGTTATCGGTACGTATGCCCGAGTGAGTGAATGTGTGTATGTGTGAGTGTAAGTATGTGAGTGCGTGAGTGTGTGTGAGCGTTCGTGTGAGTGTGTGTATTTATGTTATCGGTACGTATGCCCGTGTATGTGTGATTGTAAGTATGTGAGTGCGTGTGTGTGTGAGCGTTCGTGTGAGTGTGTGTATTTATGTTATCGGTACGTATGCCAGAGTGATTGTGTATGAATGTGTGTTTGTGTGAGTGTATGTGAGTGCGTGTGTGTGTGCACTCAGTATATCAATCGGTTTTTTCTCTGTGTAAAGGCGATGTCCTAAGAGTGTTTTTTTCGGCAATTTTCGTTGAGCAATTTTTGTCTCGCAATATTTCGGAGTTCTTTTCCATTGTTATGTGAAACTAGACTAAGGGTAGATTACGTTAGGTGGCTGTATTGTGGTAAAACTTAAGCTTAGAAGTTGTCAGACTATAATTGTCCCGCAAATTGCTCGAAAATGCTCTCATTTAACATCTCCTTAACCCCTTCTGTACCGGCGACGCCTTTCTAATGTTATTCTAGCTATATACAGTCGATTATGTGCAGTTTAAGAAGGATTTGTGGCAGTAAAAATTGTTAAATGAGATAGTTCGAAGCCTGTTGATTGTTGGAGGGACTTTTTAAACTTACTAAAATCGTCTAATAGTTACCAGAGTATGATGAAAAGGACACACTGGTACAAAAGGAGTTTAGGGGAGAGGGTTGAATTATGTGGCACCCCTTATCCCTCATGTTTAGCCCCATTAGTTTTCAGATTTTAAGACGTTCGAACCATTAGTTTATCGATTTTGAGACTTTTTGCTTCATTTAGGTGTCGATATTTTCCTGACGAACGATAGCATGCCTGCAACTTAGGAGTGATCGACCGGCCTTCTGACGGGACATTTGTCTACCACAAAATGTACAAATTTGTCTTGAAGGGGTATCTTGGGGATGTGTTATTAAGCTTGATCGAGGTCTAGCTAGGTAACTAATATATGTATATATATATATTCCGTATATATATATATATATATATATATATATATATATATATATATATATATATATATATAATATATATATATATTGTATATATACCGGTATATATATATATATATATATATATATATATATATATATATATATATATATATAAATAATAAATATACTGTATATAGATATATATATCTGTGAGAGTGTGCGTGACTGTCTATCAATGTCCTGTATGTTATGCTGGCGACTGTGTGTATGTCAGTGTGTGAAGCCTTTGTGCGAGTTTCTGAGTGTGTATCTGTCCATGTGTGAGTGTCTGTGTGTGTGTCTGTCCATACGGGGTTCACTAGTTTGCCTGCCTCCTGTAATAATTGACCACTTGCGAGTTTCAGGCTATAAGGAAGTTGGAGCTATAGGCATCGATATCTAACATAGTTACTAGCATAAATACGCTTGCAGTGCATCAATAAATACAAACAATCAAATTCACTATGCTTTTTAATCATCAGAAACCTAAATCATTCTTCCATTTCTGTGTAGTATCCATGTTTACAGCACCAACTTCCTTATAGCCTGAAACTCGCAAGTGGTCAATTGTTGTGTTTGTGTATGAATGTGTACAGTCAAGAGCATAAATGACGACGCACCCATTTGAACCAGTATCGAACACAAACATGACATTATCATAGCCCAGACACTATAAGAGGAGTTACCTGTTTGTTTTATCTTTCTCTCCTTTTCTCGGACTTGTATCCATTCGGCCCCATTCAGCCAACGGTTTTAAGACGTTTATCCCCATCCAGGTGTCGATTTCTTCCTGGCGAGCGATAGCATGCCAGCATTGTATGGAGACATTTTTCTATCTAAAAATGTACAAATTTAGCTTGCTGTCAAAACAAAAATATATATATGGTGGATTGCTACCGCTCGCCAGGAAAATATTGACACCTGGATGAGGATAAACGCCTTAAAACAGTAGGCTGAATGGAGCCGAATGGATACAAGCCAGAGAAGGAGAGAAAAGGAGAGACAAAAAGCAGGTCACCCCCCTAAAAGGTTAAAAGGTTCGAAATGGTGTATGGGTTAAACACGTGATTATAATTTGTGTTTTGCATTATAGTATGGATGTTTATGGGTTCCTAATTTGGTTGCCTTCCAGTATTTCTAACTTAGTTCATAATATTTAAGTTATTGTAGTTTTTATCGTGTTATTATCCAGACTTTTTTTTTTCCTCCGTACAATATCTTCAATTTTGTTCTCTTAGTTTACTTAATATAATTCGCCATCTTTATTATAGTCTCTCTCTCTCTCTCTCTCTCTCTCTCTCTCTCTCTCTCTCTCTCTCTCTCTCTCTCTCTCTCTCTCTCTCTCTCTCTCTCTCTCTCTCTCTCTCGGCTCGTAAACAAAAGAGGGTCACACGAAAGTTTTATCGTCAACATTCGATGGTCAACGTTGTTTTGGCAACATATCTAGAATATATTGCACTGGAATCGGAAACTAAGCTGATGATAGATTAACCCTCTCCGACATATGACGCGATATAGAGCCTATTAGGGATACTTTAAAGCCTTTGTTACCATCAGGGGTATTTAGAAACCTTTAGTTTAGTTACTTCAACCTCTGCAGTTGTCTTTGAGTTAGGTGTAGGCAGAAAACTAATTTTGGAGAGGTAATTATAAGAGAGAACTATATTTTATTGCTAATCTGGCAACCTCTGCGTCATATGAGCGTGAAATGGTTTATTTGGGTGACAAATTTCAAAAGTTTACCTCATAAGCTGCCAGACTAGTGTTGAGGATAATTGTTGAGGGGAAACGCGATCGTGGGATGACGATTTTAGTCAATTATTACGCCCGCTGGAGTCGTCAAATCCAGAGAACTGTGAACTAAATGCATTAGTCTGGCACAAGCTCAGTCAGCCGGGGATGGAGGGTGAGATAATAGTATTGGTCAATCTTATTTAAGAAAAAGAATAGGTTGAGAAACAAAGGAACTAGGACAAAACAAGAGGAAGCGGGAAAACAAAAGGATTGAAAACAATAGTGAGAGAACAAAATATATACAGTATATGTTGATCCTTACTAAGCTCCTTGTTGAAGGTTAGAGATTGGGTAAGGACAGCCCTAGAATGCAACTGTATGATTTCAACTTCCAGAAACCGGTGGTATTATACACGATGCAGTTAAATTAAAGTGTTGGGTATTGACCAAAACCACACTAAGCTAACTTATTTCGATTCAACAGTCCCTTCGAAGTGTCAGATATTCTTAGTAGCCCAAAATATGAATATAATACATATTGTTTGGTCGTAAAGTCATATCCAAAGGTTTGGCTTTAAAGGCAATAGTCGCCCAGGATTTAAGTAGATCGTGCCATCTAAATGTCAATTATCGCCATGATTAGCCAAAATTCTGTTCTGTATATAAGTCATCTATTGTCAACAAACAGGTAGACTGATAAACAAAGATAATTTTATTGATGGTTCATGAAAGATGTATTAACTGCCAGTATGTCATTTGTTTGTTTATATATTTCCATTTTATTTGACAATCAATTAGGAAAAATACCAAAAAACGAGCCTTCCATGAGTTTGACATTAACTCTCAGAAAATACAATTAGAAAAGCGAAATCAAACTTATATTGGTTTGCAATATTAAATTGGCTTGAAAATGTCCTTGTAATAAATACTTCAAATAAGATCGAATATACTAGTCCGTTGCAGATTTCAGTTTGTTTGTGTTCTTTCATTATTTCTTATGTGCCTAAAACAAAACACAATCTGCAAGAGTCAGCAAGAGAAGAAACTTTAATCAGAGGAATCAATCTCATATCAACTTTCCATGCTAAGCTCCGTTCAGAAAGTCCCTGTGTTTGATTCGTGAAAGTGGATTTTGTTGTTTGGGAAAATTTGCATAATGGGAGACGCAGACGTTTGGGAGAAGACATTCAAAGTGAGTCGGGAAGCTCATACATCGATTAAGGGAAGACTGGCCGTTTGTTTGGTCTATTAATTCATTTATTCATATATTGTTTTAGTTTCCTCCCAAGACCTCCATCAAGCTTATAAAAACACCCCCTAGACCCTCCTTCAAGATAAATTTGTAAATTTTTCGGTAGAAAAATTTCCCGGCCAAAGGCCGGTTCCTCTTAAAATTGCAGACTCGCTTTCGCTCGCCAGGAAATAATCGACACCTAAATGGCACGAAAGGTCTTAAAATTGACAACGAAATGGGGCGAAAGGTGTTAAAATCGCCAAACTAATGGGCCGAACGTCATATAATCTCAAAACTAGTGGGGCTAAACATTAGGGAGAAAGGGGTCCAGAAAAACGGTCTGCCTCCCCTTAACCCGTATTACACAAGGAAATTAGAGGGGTCACCGAAAAAATGTGAATGGTTGTGTTATTCTCTGCTATTCCAACAATTCATTACATAACACGGCAGCTCATTGTTTACCATTTAAGGGGAGGTTTTTAGTTTGGTTTCTAGATATCCATCAAGCTTAAGATTGCACCCCCTTGAGCTCCTTTCAAGATAAATTTGTACATTTTTCGGTAGAAAAATGTCACGGCTGAAAGCCGGTTCCTCTTAAATTACAGGCTCGCTATCGCTCGCCAGGATAAAATCGACCCCTAAATGGTACGAAAGGTCTTAAAATTGACAGAAATGGGTCGAAAGTTCTTAAAATCGTCAAAATAATAGGGCGAACGTCTTAAAACTAGAAAAGCAATGGGGCTAAACATGAGGGAGAAAGGGGTCAAACAAATATTCCCTCAAGTGGAAATCTCCCCTTAAGGGGGTAGTACTCGCTTTTTAGGGACCCCTTTCTCCCTCCTGTTTAGCATATTTGTTTTGAGGTTTTAAGATGTTCGTTCCGTTAGTTTGGGGATTTTGAGACCTTTCGACTCATTTTGTTTTCAATATTAAGACCTTTCGTTCCCTTTAGGTGTCAATTTTTTGCTGGCGAGCGGTAGCGAGCCTCTATTTTTAGAAGGAACCGTCCTTCGGCCACGACATTTTTCTACCGAAAAATGTACAAGTTTATCTTGAAAGGATTTCCAGGAGGTGTTTTTTTAAGCTTGATGGAGGTCCAGCGAGAAATCATAAATATAAATAAATAATTAAATATATAGACCAAAACCCAAACACTACCCCTTAACGGGAGGTTTTTAGTGTGTTTCCTAGACTTCCATCAAGCTTGAAATTACACCCCCTTGACCCCCTTTCAAGATAAATTTGTAAATTTTTCGGTAGAAAAATGTCCCGGCCGAAGGCCGGTTACTCTTAAATTACAGGCTCGCTATCGCTCGCCAGGAAAAAATCGACACCTAAATGGCACGAATGGTCTTAAAACTGACATAAATGGGGTAAAAGTTGTTCAAATCGCTAAACTAATGGGGCAAACGTCTTAAAATCTCAAAAGCAATGGGGCTAAACATGAGGGAGAAAGGGGTAAAGCAAAAAATCCCTCAAGTGGAAATCTCCCCTTAAGGCTTTGCTGTAGATTGCAATAGGGAATGGTAAATTTAAACAGAGGGGAGAAAGTGAACGACAAACCAAATCTCTATAATAGAAGGCGTACGAATTTTATGACACCGATATTTCCTGTCTTGAAGCGTAATGTTTAGTGTGCAGAATTTCGGTGTGAGTATCCTAGGTTCTAGTCCTTGGAGTAACCACATGTATTCATAGCTTTCATTGATTTCACTAGTTAGGTTTATTTGTAAATTAATTGGTGGGTTGGTGAACACATATATGAGATTATAATTCGCTATTAGTGTATATATAAAGTATATATAAGTAATACTGTTCATCACCTATAGTATTAACCTCTGAAGTGCGCAAGGGGGGTATGAGACACCACACTCCTGTGCTGACGTATTTGAGCTGTTCCCATAACTAACATCGTTATTTTACCATAAATAGCATTAATACTTATCCATATGCGCCTATTATAGGTTGATTATAAAGGTATTAACCTGTACAAAAATAAAACAAGTGGAAACAGCGTTTGGATGGTCAAAATCAGCGATACAGGCCGGGAGTTACATAATGTATGGCTGAGGCAACCTCCCTTCCCACCACTTTTCCCCACGTCTGGAGAGAGACTGTTGATCGATACTCTCTCTCTCTCTCTCTTGCACTCGCTTGCTAACAGTGATGACAATGCCCTGCTTGCAACTCGCTAATGTTAGCACGAAAATATACACCAAGAAGGGAATAACAGGGAAAATAGGTGATAACTGAAGGGGTGAGGAAAGTGGGGAGGGGAGGTGGAGGAGTGATATTTGGCATGGCCCAGGGGCAATAAAAAAAAAAAAAAAAAAAAATTGGGGGTGTTTTAAATGGATTTTTTAATAGCCTTACTCTTAAGTCTTCCCGCAGCCCGCCGGGGGAACTCTTAAGAGTCTTCCCGCAGTTCCCGGGTTAATGATCTAACAATAAATATAACACCCCCTGACCCTAACCCACCCTCACCCTAACACACTCTCACCATAACACACTCTCACCCTAACACACCCTCACCCTAACCCTAATACACCCTCACCACAACACACCCTCACCATAACACACCCTCACCCTAACACACCCTCACCCTAACACACCCTCACCCAAACACCCCCCCACCCAAACACACCCTCACCCTAACACACCCTCACCCTAACACACACCCTCACCCTAACACACCCTCACCCTAACACACCCTCACCCTAACACGCTCTCACCCTAACACACCCACATCATAACACACCCACACCATAACACACCCTCACCCTAACTTACCCTCACCCTAACACACCCTCACCCTAACACATCCTCACCCTAACACACCCTCACCCTAACACACCCTCACCATAACACACTCTCACCCTAACACACCCTCACCCTAACACACCCTCACCCTAACACACCCTCACCATAACACACCCTCACCCTAACACACCCTCACCCTAACACACCCTCACCCTAACACACACCCTCACCCTAACACACCCTCACCCTAACACACCCTCACCCTAACACACCCTCATGCTAACCCCCCCCCCCCCTCACCCTAGCACATCCTCACCATACCACCCCACCCTCACCTTCTCCCGTTCCCCACCATCCCCCCAACCAATCCCCCCACATGTATGACGTAATGAAATTGCAGTTTTCTCACTGATTGGAAGTTCATAACCCACGTCGGTTTTAAGGGGAGATTTCCACCTGGAGGATTTTTTTCTGGACCCCTTTCTCCCTCATGTTTAGCCCCATTGTTTTTGAGATTTTAAGACGTTCGCCCCATTAGTTTGGCGATTTTAAGAACCCTCGCCCCATTTCTGTCAATTTTAAGACCATTCGTGACATTTAGGTGTCGATTTTTTCCTGCCGAGCGATAGCGAGCCTGTAATTTAAGGGGAACCGCCCTTCGGCCGGGACATTCTCCTACCGAAAAATTTACAAATTTATCTTGAAAGGGGGTCTAGGGGGGAGTCATTTTAAGCTTGATGGAAGTCTAGGGAATCAACTAAAAACCTCCCCTTAATCCTCGTTATGTGACAGGATACATTGTATAGCCAATGTTCCATGACCCACCTTTTCCCGGCCAGTATAATCGAACCTGTTGCATTGGTATTGACAAAATATAGAGTAGGGATAACTCAATGTAACCATATGTGTACCAGTGCTGTCCTATGTAACCATATGTGTACCAGTGCTGTCCTATGTAACCATATGTGTACCAGTGCTGTCCTATGTAACCATATGTGTACCAGTGCTGTCCAATGTAACCATATGTGTACCAGTGCTGTCCTATGTAACCATATGTGTACCAGTGCTGTCCTATGTAACCATATGTGTACCAGTGCTGTCCTATGTAACCATATGTGTACCAGTGCTGTCCTATGTAACCATATGTGTACCAGTGCTGTCCTATGTAACCATATGTGTACCAGTGCTGTCCTATGTAACCATATGTGTACCAGTGCTGTCCTATGTACAAAGGAGTACAAAGGGAGTACAAAGGAAATCAAGCAACAACAGGTCTAGTGACCCTTCTAGGTTGCTTGTCCTCCAAAACACTGAGGATCAAGTGTCCAAACAGTGGTTTAGAGTGGGTAAGGGAACATTGGAAAGGGAACTACTGCCCTGCCACTAACGTGGCAGGACTAGGAAGTTAGTAGGGGACATATGGGTTAGTAACTGAGGGGAGGATAAAGTTATTCATTTACAAACGCAGTCAGTCGCGGGTTTGATGCGAGATATTTGTCTAGGCGGAATTTAAATGAATCAACGGTGCTGCAGTCTATAACGTCTCGGGGAAGCCCATTCCACAAGTTGACAACTCGATTGAAGAA
Organism: Paralithodes platypus; assembly: GCA_032716605.1. NCBI lineage: Eukaryota > Metazoa > Arthropoda > Malacostraca > Decapoda > Lithodidae > Paralithodes > Paralithodes platypus. Next base: position 11,403,306 of record CM064489.1, read on the forward strand.
GAAATTCTTAGATTCGTGCGAGTTAAAAGATTTACCAATAATTTTGCAACCGTTTCCCCGCGTGTAATTAGATTGGTCGATAGTGAAGTACTTACTACAGTTCATATTGTCGATGCCTTTGATATTTTGAACACTTGAATTAAGTCTCCTCTTAATCTGCGCTGGGTTAAAGGAAATAGATTTAATTCTCTAAGACGCTCTTCGTATGGTTTGTTCTTTAGGCTAGGTATCATTTTGGTAACTCTACGTTGAACTCGTTCTAGCTTGTTTATATCTTTTTGGTAATAAGGGCACCAGGATTGAACGCAGTATTCCAGAAGAGGGCGGACTAAGGAATTGTAAAGGGTTAGGATAACTTCTTTGGATTTATGCTCAAATGACCTGCCTATAAAGCCAATTATTTTGTTTGCCTTCTTAACAACTTCTGAACATTGTTGACTCGGTTTTAGGTTACTCGATATTGTTACTCCCAGATCAGTTTCTCTGTTTACATTCTTAAGCTGAGTGCCATTCATCGAATAGTTTGCTTTCTCATTTAGGTATCCGACATGTAGTACTTTACATTTATCCGCATTGAAACTCATTTGCCAAATTTGGGGCCCAACATGACAATTTATCTAGATTGTGTTGCATATCGTCAACTTGTTCTTTTGAGAGTACGCTATTTGCAATTTTTGTATCGTCAGCAAATTTTGAGATTGTGCAGGTGAGACCCTCATCTATGTCGTTGATGTAAATTAGAAAGAGAATTGGTCCTAGTACCGATCCCTGGGGTACCCCGCTACTTACATTGGTCCATTTAGATGCCTTACCGTTTATGACTACCCTTTGCTTTCTGTTGCTGAGCCAATTTTCTATCCATTTCAACACACCGTCTTGTATTCCATGCGCTTTTAGTTTTAGCAGTAAACGTTTGTGGGGAACTTTGTCAAAGGCCTTTTGAAAATCAAGGTATATAATATCTACAGCTTTACTCTCATCGTAGAGGTTGAGGATATCGTGGAAGAAGTCTAAGAGGTTTGTTAAACAGGAACGTTTTTTACGAAAGCCGTGTTGAGTATCTTTAAGTATGTTATTTTCCTCTAAGTGATTTACGAGTCTGTCTCGTATGACCGTTTCTAGCATTTTACATACAACTGAGGTTAAGCTAATTGGACGATAGTTACTGGGTAGGGATTTGCTGCCTTTTTTGAATATCGGTGTTACGTTGGCTAGCTTCCACTGATCAGGCATAGTTCCAGACTGCAAGGATTTATTGAATAGTAATGTCAGTGGTTTGGAGAGCTCATTCTTAGCTTCCTTTAGAACTCTAGGCGAGATTGTATCAGGTCCTGGCGTTTTATTTACATTGAGTTTATCTAAACAATTCAATACTTCTCTCTCTGTAACGGTGATATTGCTTAGAACATCTGAATTATCAATCTGAATCGGCGATGGTGTAGGGATATCACTGAGGTCTTCTGTTGTAAAAACTGATGCAAAGAAGGTATTGAGGGCATTACTCATTTGTACTTCGTCTTTGGTGTATTCTCCTTTTTCATCGACTAACGGTCCAACAGTTGAAGTAACTACTTTTTTCTTTCTGATATAACTATAGAATTCTTTCGGGTTTGTTTTACTTTGATTCGCAATATGTAACTCTAAGGTCTTTTTACTTTGCTTAATTAACTTTTTGGCTTTGCGTCGTAGCTCTACAAATTTCACCCGTTCTTCGTCATTTTGTGAGGATTTTAATCTATCATTAGCAAATTTTTTAGCAAGCAGGCAGTTTGAAATATCTTTATTCCACCATTTGGGCTTATTATTATGGCCTGGACGCCGTATTTTCGATGGTATGCAGTCTTGCACTGCTTTTAGGTAAGTGGTTTCGAATAACTTCCAAGATGTATTTATGTCGTTATTGTTAATTAAAAAGCTCCAGTCAGTTTCTTTAAACATAGCTCTAAGTTTATGGAAGTTTGCTTTCTTGAAATTAGGGACTTTTTCGATGCTACTATTTGGTTCGTTACTAGTAAACTTTAAATTGAAAGTTATCGTACGATGGTCGCTGTTACTGAATTCATCACCAACATTCAAATTCTCTATCAATTCTTCTTTTGTTGCAAGTACAATGTCAAGAACGTTATTACCACGGGTCGGCATTCGAACAAATTGATAAAGCGAACTCTCTTGCAAGTTCGTATACAAGTCATGTCCGGAGTGTGAAGTAAGAGTATCGCCCCACTTGGTCACAGGTAAATTAAAGTCGCCAAAAATTACGGTATCTTGTGAGTTACTTATATCTGCAATTTGTTCGTAAATTTCTCGGTCAGTTTGCACTGATTGAGCTGGAGGTCTGTATATTAACGCAAGTATTATTTTTGTACCTTTATTATTCTTTATTAGCACAAAAGATGCGTCGACGTTCACAATTTGAGGTTTTGACACGAGGGTCGGGTTAAGACTTTCTTTGATATAAAATAAAACGCCACCTCCATTTTTATTTATTCGGCTGTTCTCAAACATTACATAACCGGGAAGTGAATACTCTGCTAAAAAGTCTCTATCTTGTGTATTGAGCCAAGATTCTGTTATGCCAATCACATCATAATTTTCTGTAAACACTAGTTCCTCTAAATCTGAAAATTTATTGCGTATGCTACGAGCGTTTGCATAGAAAACATTCAAAGTTTTGGATTTGGGATTCAAGGAACGGTCTTTATTCAAATTATTGGTTCTGGTCGGATCTACATTTACATTCATGGCTGTCCTCGGTCCTCGGTCGTTATCCCTGACGGTTTTGAATTTGGGTCGTGTTGGTGGAGCTTTATCCAAATTCGCGGTTCTTGACGGATTAGTATTTAATTCCTTTGTAGATTGCCGTCCTCGCTGTCTTCGGTCCTCCTTCCTGGTTGTCCTGTGCTGAGTCGATTTCTTCTCCGAAAATCCTTCACCGCATCGTTGAGAAGACGCCCAAAACGCATATGTACACATATGTAACCATATGTGTACCAGTGCTGTCCTATGTAACCATATGTGTACCAGTGCTGTCCTATGTAACCATACAAAGGAGTAGAGTACAAAGGAAATCAAGCAACAACAGATCTAGTGACCCTTCTAGGTTGCTTGTCCTCCAAAACACTGAGGATCAAGTGTCCAAACAGTGGTTTAGAGTGGGTAAGGGAACATTGGAAAGGGAACTACTGCCCTGCCACTAACGTGGCAGGACTAGGAAGTTAGTAGGGGACATAGGGGTTAGTAACTGAGGGGAGGATAAAGTTATTCATTTACAAACGCAGTCAGTCGCGGGTTTGATGCCAGATATTTGTCTAGGCGGAATTTAAATGAATCAACGGTGCTGCAGTCTATAACGTCTCGGGGAAGCCCATTCCACAAGTTGACAACTCGATTGAAGAAGAAATTCTTAGATTCGTGCGAGTTAAAAGATTTACCAATAATTTTGCAACCGTTTCCCCGCGTGTAATTAGATTGGTCGATAGTGAAGTACTTACTACAGTTCATATTGTCGATGCCTTTGATGATTTTGAACACTTGAATTAAGTCGCCTCTTAATCTGCGCTGGGTTAAAGGAAATAGATTTAATTCTCTAAGACGCTCTTCGTATGGTTTGTTCTTTAGGCTAGGTATCATTTTGGTAACTCTACGTTGAACTCGTTCTAGCTTGTTTATATCTTTTTGGTAATAAGGGCACAGGATTGAACGCAGTATTCCAGAAGAGGGCGGACTAAGGAATTGTAAAGAGTTAGGATAACTTCTTTGGATTTATGCTCAAATGACCTGCCTATAAAGCCAATTATTTTGTTTGCCTTCTTAACAACTTCTGAACATTGTTGACTCGGTTTTAGGTTACTCGATATTGTTACTCCCAGATCAGTTTCTCTGTTTACATTCTTAAGCTGAGTGCCATTCATCGAATAGTTTGCTTTCTCATTTAGGTATCCGACATGTAGTACTTTACATTTATCCGCATTGAAACTCATTTGCCAAATTTGGGCCCAACATGACAATTTATCTAGATTGTGTTGCATATCGTCAACTTGTTCTTTTGAGAGTACGCTATTTGCAATTTTTGTATCGTCAGCAAATTTTGAGATTGTGCAGGTGAGACCCTCATCTATGTCGTTGATGTAAATTAGAAAGAGAATTGGTCCTAGTACCGATCCCTGGGGTACCCCGCTACTTACATTGAACTATGTAACCATAAGTGTACCAGTGCTCTCCTATGTAACCATGTGTGTACCAGTGCTGTCCTATGTAACCATGTGTGTACCAGTGCTGTCCTATGTAACCATATGTTTACCAGTGCTGTCCTATGTAACCATATGTGTACCAGTGCTGTCCTATGTAACCATATGTGTACCAGTGCTGTCCTATGTAACCATATGTGTACCAGTGCTGTCCTATGTAACCATAAGTGTACCAGTGCTCTCCTATGTAACCATATGTGTACCAGTGCTGTCCTATGTAACCATATGTGTACCAGTGCTGTCCTATGTAACCATATGTGTACCAGTGCTGTCCTATGTAACCATATGTGTACCAATGCTGTCCTATATAACCATATGTGTACCAGTGCTGTCCTATGTAACCATATGTGTACCAGTGCTGTCCTATGTAACCATATGTGTACCAGTGCTGTCCTATGTAACCATATGTGTACCAGTGCTGTCCTATGTAACCATATGTACCAGTGCTGTCCTATGTAACCATATGTGTACCAGTGCTGTCTTATGTAACCATATGTGTACCAGTGCTGTCCTATGTAACCATATGTGTACCAGTGCTGTCCTATGTAACCATATGTGTACCAGTGCTGTCCTATGTAACCATATGTGTACCAGTGCTGTCCTATGTAACCATATGTGTACCAGTGCTGTCCTATGTAACCATATGTGTACCAGTGCTGTCCTATGTAACCATATGTGTACCAGTGCTGTCCTATGTAACCATATGTGTACTAGTGCTGTCCTATGTAACCATATGTGTACCAGTGCTGTCCTATGTAACCATATGTGTACCAGTGCTGTCCTATGTAACCATATGTGTACCAGTGCTGTCCTATGTAACCATATGTGTACCAGTGCTGTCCTATGTAACCATATGTGTACCAGTGCTGTCCTATGTAACCATATGTGTACCAGTGCTGTCCTATGTAACCATATGTGTACCAGTGCTGTCCTATGTAACCATATGTGTACCAGTGCTGTCCTATGTAACCATATGTGTACCAGTGCTGTCCTATGTAACCATATGTGTACCAGTGCTGTCCTATGTAACCATATGTGTACCAGTGCTGTCCTATGTAACCATATGTGTACCAGTGCTGTCCTATGTAACCATATGTGTACCAGTGTTGTCCAATGTAACCATATGTGTACCAGTGCTGTCCTATGTAACCATATGTGTACCAGTGCTGTCCTATGTAACCATATGTGTACCAGTGCTGTCCTATGTAACCATATGTGTACCAGTGCTGTCCTATGTAACCATATGTGTACCAGTGCTGTCCTATGTAACCATATGTGTACCAGTGCTGTCCTATGTAACCATATGTGTACCAGTGCTGTCCTATGTAACCATATGTGTACCAGTGCTGTCCTATGTAACCATATGTGTACCAGTGCTGTCCTATGTAACCATATGTGTACCAGTGCTGTCCTATGTAACCATATGTGTACCAGTGCTGTCCTATGTAACCATATGTGTACCAGTGCTGTCCTATGTAACCATATGTGTACCAGTGCTGTCCTATGTAACCATATGTGTACCAGTGCTGTCCTATGTAACCATATGTGTACCAGTGCTGTCCTATGTAACCATATGTGTACCAGTGCTGTCCTATGTAACCATATGTGTACCAGTGCTGTCCTATGTAACCATATGTGTACCAGTGCTGTCCTATGTAACCATATGTGTACCAGTGCTGTCCTATGTAACCATATGTGTACCAGTGCTGTCCTATGTAACCATATGTGTACCAGTGCTGTCCTATGTAACCATATGTGTACCAGTGCTGTCCTATGTAACCATATGTGTACCAGTGCTGTCCTATGTAACCATATGTGTACCAGTGCTGTCCAATGTAACCATATGTGTACCAGTGCTGTCCTATGTAACCATATGTGTACCAGTGCTGTCCTATGTAACCATATGTGTACCAGTGCTGTCCTATGTAACCATATGTGTACCAGTGCTGTCCTATGTAACCATATGTGTACCAGTGCTGTCCTATGTAACCATATGTGTACCAGTGCTGTCCTATGTAACCATATGTGTACCAGTGCTGTCCTATGTAACCATATGTGTACCAGTGCTGTCCTATGTAACCATATGTGTACCAGTGCTGTCCTATGTAACCATATGTGTACCAGTGCTGTCCTATGTAACCATATGTGTACCAGTGCTGTCCTATGTAACCATATGTGTACCATTGCTGTTCTATGTAACCATATGTGTACCAGTGCTGTCCTATGTAACCATATGTGTACCAGTGCTGTCCTATGTAACCATATGTGTACCAGTGCTGTCCTATGTAACCATATGTGTACCAGTGCTGTCCTATGTAACCATATGTGTACCAGTGCTGTCCTATTGACTTTGTTCTGGCTGCTATTAGACTATGATATTCAGGTTAGGCTAAAAAAGGGCCTCCGGCAATTACCAGGCTTCGAACTACTGTATCTCCCTTTACCCATTTTAAGGGGAGGTATTTAGTTTGTTCCCTAGACCTCCATCAAGCTTAAAATTACACCCCCTTTAGTCCCTTTCAAGATAAATTTGTACATTTTTCGGTAGAAAAATGTCCTGGCCGAAGGCCGGTTCCTCTTAAATTACAGGCTCGCTATCGCTCGCCAGGATAAAATCGTCACCTGAATTGCACGAAAGGTCTTAATATGGGGTGAAAGTTCTTAAAATCGCTAAACTAATGGGACAAACCTTTTATAATATCAAAAGCAATGGGGCTAAACATGAGGGAGAAAGGGGTCAAGAAAAAAATCCCTCAAGTGGAGACCTCCCCTTAACTACCCCCCATAGATCTTTCTCAAACTGCACAGCATCGTATCAATATATATATATATATATATATATATATATATATATATATAGCTGGAATAAAATTGATATATACGTCGCCGTTACAGTTGAGGGTTATATTGGGGAGGCAGACCGTTTTTCTGGACCCCTTTCTCCTTAATGTTTAGCCCCATTAGTTTTGAGATTATATGACGTTCGGCCCATTAGTTTGGCGATTTTAACATCTTTCGCCCCATTTCATTGTGAATTTTAAGATTTTTCGTGCCATTTAGGTGTCGATTATTTCCTGGCGAGCGATAGCGAGCCTGCAATGTTAAGAGGACCGGGACATTTTTCTACCGAAATATTTACAAATTTATCTTTAGGGGGTGTTTTTCTAAGCTTGATAGAGGTCTAGGGAGGAAACTAAAAAAATATATGAATAAATTAATTAATAGACCAAACAAACGGTCAGTCTCCCCTCAATTGTTATACCCCAATTATTAATGAAGGTGTCACTAGGAATTAGTCAAGAGTATTGTGAAAAAGAGTACTGATATTGCAATTAAATACTATGTTTGAAAGCTATATTGAGGATGAAAACATGTTGCACTAGGTATAACTTTTCATAATTAAATTGTGAATATAATATTTTACCTATCACTCATCAGGTAACCATATGTTTTTTAAATTACCAAAAGCAATTATTTGCATATGAAACATTAATACTGTAGGGAATTAAATGTTGGGACAATCATGCTTGTTAACTTAATATAGAACACGCAAAACATTTGCCCATAGAGAATTTCCATGCATGTTATACTTGGAAAACTAACAAACATACAGTATACTTTTTTTTTTTTTTTTTTTATAAACTTTAAATATCCCTTATCAGCGTTTATATATACTGTATATAAAATGATGCTTGAAATAGCCTGTGGTTGTAGAACGGGAAGGATATATATTTAATATAATCTCTCTCTCTCATTATTTTCCTACGTTCTTTCACAACAATAGAGAGAGTAAAAACAAATTCAGTGAAAACAAACTCAATGCACTTGCTATACTCCGAATCATTTTATCTGACGGTGCACTGAATCCCTTTGCAGCTAATTTATCGATCCTTAGTGGAACAATATGAAACCACTACGTCTGCATCATATTAAGACTAAGTTAATAACATTAGCACCATATTTCACTACAAAAGCTTCGAAATAACTGAGAAATCTTCATGGGAACTTTGCAATTTACCGTCAGTTGAAAAGAAACAGGGTAGTATCCTCCTTTTCCTGATCAAAGTTATAACAACTGGATCTATGGTGTTGTGAATTGAAAGCTGGTGGAAAATTACTTTGCAGTAGTGAAATCTAGAGAGCAGTGGTTCGGGGTATAAAGGAATTCTGAGCAGTATGGGTTCTATTATGTAGAGGAGAGATTGTAAAGAAAGTCATAGGCTCAAACAGGTGGTTTACTGTAGTGTCACGAGGAAGGATTTTTTTGTTTCCTATGTGCATGAAGGAGACAAAATGCGATAAACAATCAAAATCAAGGTACAGTTGGTCAAAGTTCCAGCTGACCCACCCTCGCTCTGGGGCTCGCAGAATTATCTGGCAATACTGGTGTAGGAAGGAGGTGTGTCTTACAAAGATTTGGATTGGTAGATCTGATTTCGGCTATATCATTGTTAGAACATATACTAAACAAGGGAAAGTAAGCCTATCTCAAATCAAAATGCATACATCGCTATGTATGATACCGAACATTCACCCAAAGTTCGTAGATTTGCTTAAATATTCAAGTTATTATATCCACTGATTGGCAACGCATATAAAACCTGCTGGCTGCCACAACATACTTTACTCGATTATATAAGAATACATATTTATGTTTTATTGGTGGCTGCTTAATGAAGGAGCATTTAGTATTCACAACGTGAACATTACATAGTCTAACTTGCAGTAATATACAGGACAGACACAGGTAACACATTAATGGCAAGTGGTATCCCTGCACCACTACACCAGTATTGCCAGCTAATTCTGCGAGCCCCAGAGCGAGGGTGGGTCAGCTAGAACTTTGACCAACTGTACATTAGAGGTACATTAGGTGTGTTGTAAAGAAGTGTGGTATGCTTGTTAAGTGTAGTGAAATGAATAGGAGGAGGAAGTGTTTGCGAGAGTAAGCTGGATTGCTCTCTGGGTAAGTGAGGCACAAATAGAAACAGTGGGGGATGCCAGACAAATGAAACAGGAGTTCCAGCAACTCCTTATCATATGCCTATGTGGCCTCCCTGGGTACTGCCCTGCAGGACATGTAGCTTAAAAGTTCTTATCAAAAACAATACAAGGGATACCAGATGTTTTCGTACACGTAGAGAGAAATTCATTACGGGGAGGTTTTTAGTTAGTTCCCTAGACTTCCATCAAGCTTAACATTACAGCCCCTAGACCACCTTTCAAGATAAATTTGTAAATTTTTCGGTAGAAAAATTTCCCGGCCGAAGGCCGGTTCCTCTTAAATTACAGGCTCGCTGTCGCTCGCCAGGAAAAATCGACACCTAAATGGCACGAAAAGTCTTAAAATTGACAGAAATGGGGCGAAAGTTCTTAAAATCGCCAAACTAATGGGGCGAACGTCTTAAAATAACAAAAGCAATGGGGCTAAACATGAGAGATAAAGGGGTCAAGGAAAAAAATCCCTCCAGTGGAAATCTGCCCTTAAACCGATAATAATGAACCTGCTGCTCGTAGATGATATAGATGAGTGTATCACTAGAAGTATACCTTAACCTGGGGGGGGGGGGGTAGTGCTTGTGTTTTAAGCAGCTTGGGAAGGATCTATAGTATAGTACCTTTAAATAATGTATTGAGATAGTCTGTAGCCTATAAATGGGGTAGACGTTCTTCCTAAGCTGAATAAAATCCTCTAATAGTTGCCAGAATAATGATGTAAAGGATGTCACCGGTACGGAAGGGGTTAACAATGTAGGTTAAGGGGAGGTTTTTATTTGATTCCCTAGACTTCCATCAAACTTAAAATAACTCACCCTAGACCCCCTTTCAAGATAAATTTGTACATTTTTCGGTAGAAAAATGTCCCGGCCGAAGGCCGATTCCCGTTAAATTGCAGGCTCGCTATCGCTCGCCAGGAAAAAATCGACACCTAAATGGCACGAATGGTCTTAAAATTGACAGAAATGGGGCGAGGGTTCTTAAAATCGCCAAACTAATGGGGCGAATGTCTTAAAATCTCAAAAGCAATGAGGCTAAACATGAGGGAGAAAGGAGTCAAGAAAAAAATCCCTCAAGTGGAGATCTCCCCTTAATTAGACGTGGGCAGAGTCTGATTATGAGGCCAATAATACCGATAATATACCGTCCTGTTTCGTGCTGAAGTCTTAAGGGGGGTGACCTGTTTTTGGTCTGTCCTTTTTTATCTTTCTCTGGCTTGTATCCATTTGGCCCCATTCAGCCTACTGTTTTAAGACGTTTATCCCCATCCAGGTGTCAATTTTTTACTGGTGAGCGGTAGCGAGCCAGCATATTTTTTACTTTTGTTTTTTAACAGCAGACTAAATTTGTAAATTTTTCGATAGAAAAAATTTTCCGGCGAAGCCGGATTTCTTCATATAATGCTGGCTCGCTATCGCTCGCCAGGAAGAAATCGACACCTAGATGGGGATAAACGTCTTAAGATAGTTGGCTGAATGGGGCCGAATGGATACAAGCCAGAGAAAGAGAGAAAAGGACAGAAATAACAAAAAGCAGGTCACTCCCCTTAAGCAGGTTCGACAAAGTGGAACTCGCAAGCCTTTTACATATAGCAGTACAGTATATTCCCTTTCTCGTATCAAGGGGCTAGTGGCTGTTTTTTTGTTTTTTTTTCTATTAATTTATGTATTAATATATTTGTTTATTTTCTTCGATAGACCTCTATCAAGCTTTAAAAAAAAAAAAAAAAAAAAAAAAATAGATCCCCTTTCAAGATAAATGTGTTCATGTTTGGGTATTAAAATGTCCCGGTCTTCTAAAATTACAGGCTCGCTATCGCTCGCCAGGAAGAAATTGACACCTAAATGGCACGAAAGATCTCAAAATCGCCAAACTAATGGAACAAACGTCTTAAAATCTTAAAAGTAATATGCTAAACATGAGGGAGAAGGGGATCCACAAAAAGCGACCACTACCCCCTTAACTCTTCCACAACGAAAATGTGTGGACATTATTCCCGAAATTGCAGTGATGGTTGATTTACGGGGGTATCATACGAGAGTTCCATCATCGCCAACTTTCGATGGTTAATATAGTTGCAGTGGTATCGCATACTAGACTGAAGATATATTAAATTAGGTAGCAGTTATTCTTTAAATATTTAGCTCGCATATCTAGGGAAAAACCATATACGATATTCGGTATATATATATACTTTTATAGTTTCACAAAGAATAGGGTAACCAATTTTTTTTTTCAACGTTTCGGAGACCTCCATCCTATATGCCCACGAAATTACGTGAACATTGGTTCATAACTTTTTGAGATATCTTGTTTACAGACAAACAAATAAACAGACAAATGTAGGCAAAAACATAACCTCCGTCCAACTTAGTTGGTGGAGTTAATAACCAGATTATAATAAAGAAACTCGTCGTCGCTATCCTGCAGGGAGGGATTAGTGTCGCCCCACGCCTGGCCGGCACCAAAACGCTGACACTGTGATTGGATTGAGGGACCGACTACCGTGCTCGTTAGTGATGGTGTCTGTGGAGGGGGGGGGGGGGGCAACGTTCCTTTAATTAAACGATGAGACTGAGCCCCCCTAACCACCGGTGAGTGGAAACAAATCCAAGGAGCTCCACTATAGTCTATTTTGGGCGAAACGTTTACTCCTTTTGTTCATAATTATTGGACAATTACAAAACTGCTATGTCTTTGCATCACAGTCATGCCTAGTATTCACACTTAACATCATATATAGCTATTAAAACTATGCAATAGCCAAGTAGTTCTCCCCAGTATTAAATAATCAGAGTATAGCTTTCAGAAGGTATTTGAATTCCAGTGTTTCAGATGAGAGCCCCAGGTGTGATATCTGCTTTGGTCGGAGTGGAGTAGAGGTAACGTCCACGACTCTCATCTGACACACCTCGGTTCGAATCCTCACTGGTAGCTAATGGATTTTTCATGGAAAGAACACGGGACTGTTCATCCATGCCGAACTGATTGTTTTTTATAACATTAGTTAACCAACGTAGCCTAAATTAATATATAATCATATGCTAAGCTATTATAACTTGAACTATAGCTCCCGGTTTTTGTTTTGTTTTTCTATGTGATTGAGGGAGGCAAAAGGCAGACCTGCCTATAGCGAGTGTCTCCCCCATAGTTGAAAGAGTGACAGGGCCAAAATTAAGGGACGTTCGAGCCAAAATGCCTGGACACACGGAGTTTGAAGCAATTTAAGTCATAGGAAGAGGAAAAAACTTATTCTGGGAGAGAGTTCCAGAGCTCAGCTGTTGAGTAGAAGAAAGTTTGAGAGTAACGTTTCACTCTCGGGTTGGAGAGTTGCACAGAGTAGGGGTGGGATTGAGTTGCAAGACGGGTACCACGTGCCCTACGTAAAGGAGGTGGTATACACTGGGAAAGCTCTGAAGAGCACTGATTATTATAGTAGCGATAGAATAGCGAGAGAGATGCAACATTGCGGCGGAGAGAGAAAGTGATCCAAAATATTGCCATAAAAAATGCCTTTCAAACCTAACTCAAAATATCGCTCGAGTGCCTGCTGCTATCATCGCTCGAGTGCCTGCTGCTCAGTTTCTATCATTCCTTTCTCCTTGGTCGGTGATTCATTCATTCATACGGCTCCCTTTATGGGGTGGTGGGCGTATTTATTTGCTCATTTATATATCTTTTTATTATGATATTAGTTTCCTCCCTAGACCTCCATCACGCTTAAAAAACACCTGCCCAAGACCCGTCGAAACCGGACGATAGCCGGTTTCTCTTAAATTACAGGCTGGCTATCACTCGCCAGGAAAATATCGACACCACCTAAATCACACGAAAAGTCTTAATATTGACAAAGAAATGGTGCAAAAGGTGTTACAATCGTCAAACTAATGAGCCGAACGTCATATAATCTCAAAACTAATGGGGCTAAACATGAGGAAGAAGGTGGACCTGAAAAACGACCCATGTCCCCTTAGCTTCGTTTCACACTAGTTCATTTGATTGCTTCGTTCGCATTGTTCAACTCTCTGATCTTGTCCGGCTGTCATTAAGGGGAGATGGGCCGGTTTTCTGGACCACTTTCTCTCTTGTGTTTATCCCCATTAGTTTTGAGATTGTAAGACGTTCGGCCCATTAGTTTTACGATTGTAACACCTTTCGCCCCATTTTGTTGTCAATTTTAAGACCTTTCGTTTAATTTAGGTGGGGATTCATTCCTGGCGAGCGATAGCGAGCCTGTAATATTTGGAGAAACCAGCCTTCGGCTGGAAAATCTTTCTACCGAAAAATGTACACATTTATCTTGAATGGGGGTCTAGGGGGTGTTTTATTAAGCTTTATGGAGGTCTAGCGAAGAAAATATAGATTATATGAATAACTGAAAAAATATACCAAAAAACAGTCACTATCCCCTGAAACGCCTCAATTTTAGTTTAGGCTTCGTTTCACTCTTATATTTTTATGCTTCAATTGTTTCCTGCGTCGATGGCGAAAGTACATTGTTGATCGCCGTTGTTGTATTTGTTGTTGTTAGGGATCATATGTGAGCTGTAGATAAGAGAAAAGTAATACACAGTCATTTTACATACAATACAACAGGATCTCTACACTACAGAACGTATATTTAAATACTTATTAAAACAGATAAGGGTTTTCAAGAGGAATAATTGTCTGTCATTCACTTTGTGATAATAATAATAATATAAATTAAAGTTGCAAGCAACGTTGTCCGGGGTTCGAGCGGTTTTGCAAGCAGGGTATTGTGTTGGATACAAAAGCTGTGTCACAGATAGCAAAAGATCATTTAACTTATCTGGAGAAACTACAGAAGGAACAGATTGTGCAAACAAACATGAGCGAGAGAGAGAGAGATTGGCTGTATAAGGGATTTGCCTCTATTTGTTTAGTAACAGAGTTGTAGATATGTGGAATAGGCTACCGAGTGCTATAATGGGATCAAGAACAATAGAGCTTCAACTTGAAATTAGATAGAACGAGATGGGTTGGGTGTGAAAGGGATCTGCCATGTGTAGGTCAATTGGCTCTCTGCAGACTCCCATTTCCTAATTTTGTTTATGTTCTCATTTGTGAGGGAGAGAGAGAGAGTATGGCAAGAGAGAATATATATAGGATGTCGTAAACGTAAGGTAGATAGCGATAACTATGAGAGAGAGAGAGAGAGAGCGGGGGATGGATTGGGTGTGAAAGGGATCTGACATGTGTGGGCCAATCGGCTCTCTGCAAACTCCGGTTTTCTTATGTTCTCATTTGTGAGAGAGACAGAGACTAGGATGGCATAAATGTAAGGAAGACAGAGATAAATGAGAGACTTTTTATGAGATGGGTTGGGTGTGAAAAGGTCTTGTGTGGGCCAATTGGCTCTCTACAGACTCCCATTTTCTTATGTTCCTATTTCTTACAATTGTGTTTTGGTTGCAGGTATATGATAACATGGATGTATAATAAGTAGTGTAAATAACAGGTAATGTTTATGAGATGGGTTGGGTGTGAAAGGGATCTGCCTTATGTCTATCTATCTATCTATCTATTGCCTGACGCCGTGATCCCCGAAGGGGTGGCCACGAACGAACCGCCCCCATGCACCTCTGTCCCCAGTCAGTCGACGCCCCTCCCCCCCAACCAGCACCGCCTTCATTCATGTAGTTCCTCACTCCATCCTTCCACCTCATATTCGGTCTACCTCTCCCCCTCTGTCCCTCCACCTCGCTCTCGTACACCCTCTTAGTCATTCTCTCGCTTTCCATACGTTCCATATGGCCGAACCATCTCAAGTTGTTCCTTTTCACACTTTCCAGCACATCTACCTCCACACCACACCTCCTTCTTACTTCCTCATTAGTCTGTCTATCCCTCCATGTAACTCCGCACGCACTCCTTAGGTAATTCATTTCCACTGCTCTCACTCTTGGTCTGAGTCTCTCAACCAACATCCATGCTTCGCTTCCGTAAGTCAGTGTCGGGATTACCACACTGTCATGCAAGGACTTCTTCACTTCCATACTGACCACCCTATTTCTTGTTACTGCTTTTAGCGTTCCTACAACCCTCTTCCCCTGTTGTACCCTCTCCCGCACCTCTTCATCCATAGTCCCATCTTTACTCAACACACTGCCCAGATACTTAAAAGAGTTGACGATCTCCATAGCCTGACCGTTCAGCTTCACCTCACACTCTGTGACTTCACCCCTTTCGAAGACCATAACCTTGCTCTTCCCCGTATTTACCTTCAAATTCCGTTTTTCGCACACTGTTCCAAACTCATTTACCAGACCCTGCAACTCCCATTCATTATTCAGTGGCCTTATGTGGGCCACTTAATTGGCTCTGCAGACTCCCATTTTCATCTTGGTTGCATGTGTAAGGGATCTGCTTCATTTGTACCGGTGTGCAAACAAACAAGAGCGAGAGAGAAAGAGATTGGCTGTGTAAGGGATCTGCCTCTATTCGCTTGGTATAAGAGTTGTAGATATGTGGAATAGGCTACCGAGTGCTATAGTAGGATCAATAACAATAGAGCTTCAACATAAAATTTGATAGAACGAGATGAGTTGGGTGTGAAAGGGATCTGCCGTGTGTAGGCCAATCAGCTCTCTGCAGACTCCCATTTTTATCTTGGTAGCATATGTAAGGGATCTGCCTCATTTGTACAAGTGTGCAAATAAGAGAGAGAGAGAGAGATTGGCTGTGTAAGGGATCTGCCTCTCTCGTAACAGAGTCGTAGATATGTGAAATAGGCTACCTAGTGCTATAGTGGGATCAAGAACAATAGAGAATTTCAAGATAAAATCAGATAGTCATATGGACGAAATGGGTTGGATGTGAAAGAGATCTGCCTTTTGTGGGCCACTTGTCTCTCTGCAGATTCCCATGTTCATCTTAGTTGCATGTGTAAGGGATCTGCCTCATTTGTAATGGTGTGCAAGCAAACGAGCGACAGAGAGACTGGGTGTGTAAGGGCCTCTATTCGTTTAGTAACAGAGTTGTAGATATGTGGAATAGGCTACCAAGTCCTATAGTGGGATCAAGAACAATAGAGTTCAACATAAAATTAGATAGGACGAGATGGGTTGGGTGTGAAAGGCTGCCACGGGCATGTCTGGCCACCATTTAGGATATCATATCAAAAGTTGCCCAATACAAAAATGCACCTTGTGTCAAAGTTTGGTCCCGATCCGACAAGCAGTTCCGGAGTTATTGCGTAAAAACCGGACTATATATATTTTTATGGAAGCGTGCAATACTTCTCGAACCCCAGATAATGTTGCTTGCTGTTTGAGGGAGGAGGAAAGGTGAGTCACACCACACCAAAAATTGTCAAAACTTTGAAGGTCTAGAACTTTTCTATTAAACAAAGCATTTGGCAAAGGGAGGAATTGTTAAATACCTTAGCCAATACTCTGTTATTCACCAAAAATAAATTTGAATTATCATTCATTATTATTTGGTAGGGTAGGTGGGTATAGGTAGGTTGGCTAAATAATTGGTGGAATTCGTAGGGACTCGAACTGTTTTGAGAGAGTTAAATAAAACAAAAATAATAGATCTGAATAATAAATCGACTATGTTATTAAGCAAAACTGGGGGATGCGTGGAAGCCTATAGACTGTAGACGGTAAACTTTGTGTGGGTAGCGAATGAGGTTTTAAAGTAATTTAAGAATAGACAGTTTTCAATGCTGCGGCCAAACTATTCCACCCATTTATATTCTTTTGGTATCAAAACGTTCGGAATCGCGAGCCTCATCCAACTACGCAAACATGGCTTTGATCATCGGCGTAGTTTTCAAGATGTGGAATTTTAAGTGGAATTAGAGTTTTTTTCAAGATTGCCGGAAAAAAACCCACGTGCAAACGCAAAACCTTCTCTATAACATTTGCGGAGCATTAGTAGTGGAGTCCATATGCCAAAGCCCAATCGTTTCCTATGAGTAGGAGAGACGGTATTTGGGCGTCAAATTTTTCGGGAAATCGGCTGCCACGGACCTGTTTGGCCGCCATGCCAGATGTTTAGCATAATATCAAAAGTTGCCCAATACAAAAACGCACCTCTTGTGAAAGTTTGATCCCGATCCAAAAAGCGGTTCTGGAGTTATTGCGTCAAAACCGGCGTGTAAGAAGAATTTGGATGAATAACCAGGTTTAATGATTACAATAGGGGTTCCCCGTAGGGGTCGAACCCCTAATAATATTCAGGTTACTTATATAGCGCCATTTCTCTCTATCACTTGCTCCGATATTCAATAGCGCTCGACCAAACTTTATTACCAGACCCTATTACCCATTTACTTGCTCAAGGGAAACGGTACCGGCTACCACCAATGTATGCGAGCAACCTTCATGCCCGAGCGTGGGATTGAATTCGGGTCACCCGAGGTGGGAGGCCGAGACGTTCTGCACTAAACTACGGAACCGGTAGTGTACGTAATGATATTACAAGCCGATCAAATATTATTTATTTTACAATCACCTAAACAAACTTTGAACTTTGCTTTAGGCCTGATGGGAAATAAATGATTTAGTATGGGTGACTTAACTATTTTTAGATACTTTTCTGAGAATTAGCCAACATGTGTAACGAGGCTGGAATTAGGCAAACTTTTCGTTGGCATTGTTTGTGTCGATAATGGAGAGCTTTTGTCTAACTTTCGATGGTTACCACCATTCTTCTAGACACAATTGAGGGATCCTTTGCACTGATATCGAACAGTAGACGATTGTCAAATGTACAAATTTAGGAGACACAATTATTATTAAGTTTTCCTCGTAGGCTGCCAGACCTGCGCTGCTGATAAATGTTGAAGGAAGAAGCGCTTGTGTGATACCAGTTATATAATTGATTGATTTTCTTGCTGTTCATCCTGAGAGCATCATACGTCAGACAATATTGAATTGGCAGTGTAACTGAGGTATTGAGCTGATATTTGAAAGCCAGATAAGTATTAACCATAGTTAGTTTTCCATTTATATTTTACCTGAAATAAACATTACATAATCATCCTTGCAAAAAACGGATATGAAGCTGATTACATTTAACACCGTATTGGTAAAAATACTAGGCGAATGTTTGGTAACCATATAGATATTTAATATACTGTCTTGATAGCGTAATGCATAAGTGCGCGGAATTTCGGAGTATCCTAGGTTCGAGTCCTTGGAGTGCCACATGTATTTTTTTATTTCATTAATTGAGTTTAAAAGTGAAGTTGGTTTGTGAAAAAAATATATAATACAATAGCAGAACCCCTCTCACATCCTGGTGAATATAATACAGTAGCAGAACCCCTCTCACATCCTGGTGAATATAATACAGTAGCAGAACCCCTCTCACATCCTGGTGCATATAATACAGTAGCAGGACCCCTCTCACATCCTGGTGAATATAATACAGTAGCAGAACCCCTCTCACATCCTGGTGAATATAATACAGTAGCAGGACCCCTCTCACATCCTGGTGAATATAATACACTAGCAGGACCCCTCTCACATCCTGGTGAATATAATACAGTAGCAGAACCCCTCTCACATCCTGGTGAATATAATACAGTAGCAGGACCCCTCTCACATCCTGGTGAATATAATACAGTAGCAGAACCCCTCTCACATCCTGGTGAATATAATACAGTAGTAGGACCCCACTCACATCCTGGTGAATATAATACAGTAACAGGACCCCTCTCACATCCTGGTGAATATAATACAGTAGCAGAACCCCTCTCACATCCTGGTGAATATAATACAGTAGCAGAACCCCTCTCACATCCTGGTGAATATAATACAGTAGCAGAACCCCTCTCACATCCTGGTGAATATAATACAGTAGCAGGACCCCTCTCACATCCTGGTGAATATAATACAGTAGCAGAACCCCTCTCACATCCTGGTGAATATAATACAGTAGCAGGACCCCTCTCACATCCTGGTGAATATAATACAGTAGCAGGACCCCTCTCACATCCTGGTGAATATAATACAGTAGCAGGACCCCTCTCACATCCTGGTGAATATAATACAGTAGCAGAACCCCTCTCACATCCTGGTGAATATAATACAGTAGCAGGACCCCTCTCACATCCTGGTGAATATAATACAGTAGCAGGACCCCTCTCACATCCTGGTGAATATAATACAGTAGCAGAACCCCTCTCACATCCTGGTGAATATAATACAGTAGCAGGACCCCTCTCACATCCTGGTGAATTAGACATACGCTCAACAAGCCCATCAATAGCCAATGGGTGGGGGTTAAGTACGGAAATTAGCCATATTCCAATTGCACCTAACGCCATCTGGATCCCGCGGTGATACTAAGTAGAAAGGTACAAACAAAGACATTCTGGAGAATATAGTCCAGAGCCAGTTTTATCACTGATCAGTGAAACGTGAAATGAGAAATGTTAAGGGAGGAAGGGTACATTTCCATGAGACAATATGATGCTCGAGTTGATTAACTAATAATTATGAGATACTTGCTTTTAAAAAGTTCAGCACCAATTCCCGTGAATATATGATAAACACTGATAGGAGAAAACACCCACATAAGCACGTACATATATAACAACACACACACACTCACACCTGAACACATACATGCATAAGCACGTACACATATACGTAAACACACACACACACACACACATACACACACACACACACACACACACGCACACACAGGAAGAATATTCAGATGTAAAAGATATCGTCAGGCTAATTGGGATCATTATTTTCCAATCGCAATGCAAGTGAAGAAAAAGAAAGGACGCAAAAATACACACATCCACTTTTATATCGAGACTCGGGGATGCGAAAGCGCAAATGAAGTTATCCATTTTTTCGTCAGAGGTGTTATCGGCGTCCGGGAAAAGTGGAATGTCGGCTACGGTGATTAATTGGCACTTCCGATGCCATTTTATGTTTCGCTGACGGCCGTACTCTGAAATTGCAGGCTTGCTGTCGAAAAATTAGACCGCTAAATGGCACGAAAGGTCTAAATATTGACAGAGAAATTGGGGAAATGGGGTTAAAATCGCCAAATTAATGGGACGAACGTCTTAAAACATAAAAACTAAGGAGGTTAAACAACAAATACCTCTAAGGCCGGGAATTGTACACATTTATATAGGAAGAGGATCTTGGGAATGTTCTTTTAAGGGGAGGTCTCCACTTGAGGGATTGTTTTCTTGACCCCTTTCTCCCTCATGTTTAGCCCCATTGCTTTTGATATTATAAAACGTTTGCCCCATTAGTTTAGCGATTTTAAGAACTTTCACCCCATATTAAGACCTTTCGTGCAATTCAGGTGTCTATTTTATCCTGGCGAGCGATAGCGAGCCTGTAATTTAAGAGGAACCGGCCTTCGGCCGGGACATTTTTCTACCGAAAAATGTACAAATTTATCTTGAAAGGGACTCGAGGGGGTGTAATTTTAAGGTTGATGGAGGTCTAGGGAACAAACTAAATACCTCCCCTTAAGCTTGATGGAAGTCTAGGGAGTAAACACAAATAACAAATAAATATATATATATATATATCGACCAATAAATAAACTCCTCTCCCCTTGATTGGCACTTTCCAATGCAATTTTATGTTTCGTTGACGTGGTGGTATTTGGTTATTCAGGACACCCTTCGCCCTCATGTTAAGGGGGGGGGGGGGACCTGCTTTTTGTTATTTCTGTCCTGTTCTCTTTCTCTGGCTTGTATCTATTCGGCACCATTCAGCCAACTATTTTAAGACGTTTATCCCCTTCTAGGTGTCTATTTCTTCCTGGCGAGCGATAGCGAGCCAACATTATATGAAGAAATCCGGCTTCGCCGGAGACATTTTTCTATCGAAAAATGTACAAATTTAGCCTTCTGTCAAACAAAAATAAAAAATATGCTGGCTCGCTACCGCTCACCAGTAAAAAATTGACACCTGGATGGGGATAAACGTCTTAAAACAGTAGGCTGAATGGGGCCAAAAGGATACAAGCCAGAGAAAGATAGAAAAGGACAGAACAAAAACAGGTCACCCCCCTTAAACCCAATTAGTTTTGAGATTTTAAGACTTTGGCAATTTTAAGACTTTTCACACCATTTTTATGTCAATATGAAGACCTTTCGTGCCATTCAGGTATGGAGTTTTTCCTGGCGAGTGAGCCTATAATTGTGAGGGAATCGAACATCGGCCGGGAAATATTTCTACCCAAAGAAGTACAAATTTGTCTGGAAGGAGGATCTTAGGGATGTGTTTATTTTCATTCGGTTTTCTTCTTCCCTTTTTTTAAAGCTTGATGGAGATCTAGGGAGGAAACTAGAATATGATATGTATATGATAATAACCCCCCCCCCCCACCCCCGCTTCCGCTTCCCCTGTGTTCTGTGCCAGGTTTGAGGAAGCATTTGTACACTTTATTCCGGTTATCATTTGAAGATGTCATGCAATTTAGGAAGGCTCTATAGGAATCAAAGGGTATAAACTATCTCAATTTAGGAAGGCTCTATAGGAATCAAAGGGTATAAACTATCTCAATTTAGGAAGGCTCTATAGGAATCAAAGGGTATAAACTATCTCAATTTAGGAAGGCTCTATAGGAATCAAGGGGTATATACTATCTCAATTTAGGAAGGCTCTATAGGAATCAAAGGGTATAAACTATCTCAATTTAGGAAGGCTCTATAGGAATCAAAGGGTATAAACTATCTCAATTTAGGAAGGCTCTATAGGAATCAAAGGGGTATATACTATCTCAATTTAGGAAGGCTCTATAGGAATCAAAGGGTATAAACTATCTCAATTTAGGAAGGCTCTATAGGAATCAAGGGGTATACTATCAATTTAGGCAGGCTATCTAGGAAACAATGGGGTAAATGCTATCTCAATTTAGGAAGGCTATCTAGGAATCAATGGGGTAAATGCTATCTCAATTTAGGAAGGCTATCTAGGAATCAAAGGGGTATAAACTATCTCAATTAACTATCTAGCTCCCACAAGTCCTTCCTAAGCTGAATAAAATCACTTTATACACTGTCAATACGCGCCATGCAGAAGGGGTTAATCCTCTCTGTGTAACTATACCTTGTTCCGAGTAAGTAGGCCAAGACTCTTGAACATTCATTTCTATAACTCACAAACGATTAGAATAGTCGAGCTAACAGTTCTACCATTTGGGAAGGGTCAGCCAGGAAATAGGTGTGGACAACAGTAATCACGATCACATTAATTTACCATTCTACTTTCCCAATAATATATCTATTGCTCTCTCCTTACAGGTAGTAGTAAGAGTGTTTTTTGTTTTTAAAGTTAATTTTATAATTCATGTATTTTGCACAACACCAGGAAAGACTCCTAGCTTGCAGTATTCATTGTCAAGTCTTTTTTAAGTTAATTTTATGTTATGTATTTTGCGCAACACGTACCGGGAAATACTGTACTCTCTCTCTCTCTCTCTCTGTCTCTGTCTCTGTCTCTGTCTCTCTCTCTCTCTCTCTCTCTCTCTCTCTCTCTCTCTCTCTCTCTCTCTCTCTCTCTCTCTCTCCCCAATACATGTATTAGGTCGCGGTACTTCATTGTCAAGTTGGCTGGTGTGAAGTACAAGAGGCGTGAAGGTATGTTAGTTTATAGTGATGGTGGGAGTTTATCTACCGTGCCTTCTGATAGCGGTGTGGCAGAGCTTTGTGAGAAGTGAAGTGAGAGGGAGTCTTTGAGATAAAGGACAAGTGAAAAGATGTAATATATGGGGAATAACAGGATAAAATAAATGTATTGGAGAGAGAGAGAGAGAGAGAGAGAGAGAGAGAGAGAGAGAGAGAGAGAGAGAGAGAGAGAGAGAGAGAGAGAGAGAGAGAGAGAGAGAGAGAGAGAGAGAGAGAGAGAGAGAGAGTACCGTAGCAGAATACGTGGGGAAGGAAAACAAATGGTTGTTAACGAATATATAAAACGGGAACTATGTAACATGAGGCTGATTTAATATATATAACGGGAACTATGTAACATGAGGCTGATTTAATATATAACGGGAACTATGTAACATGAGGCTGATTTAATATATATAACGGGAACTATGTAACATGAGGCTGATTTAATATATATAACGGGAACTATGTAACATGAGGCTGATTTAATATATATAACGGGAACTATGTAACATGAGGCTGATTTAATATATATAACGGGAACTATGTAACATGAGGCTGATTTAATATATATAACGGGAACTATGTAACATGAGGCTGATTTAATTACGAGTGCTTAAGGGGAGATTTCTACTTGAGGAATTATTTTCTGGACCCCTTTCTCCCTCATGTTTAGCCCCATTGCTTTTGAGATTTTAAGATGTTCGCCCCATTAGTTTGGCGATTTTAAGAACTTTTTCCCCATTTTAAGACCTTTCGTCCCATTTAGGTGTCAATTTTTTCCTGGCGAGCGATAGCGAGCCTGTAATTTAAGAGGAAACGACCTTTGGCCGGGACATTTTTCTACCGAAAAATGTACAAATTTATCTAGAAAGGGAGCCTAGGGGGAGTAATTTTAAGCTTGATGGAAGTCTAGGTAATCAACTAAAAACCTCCCCTTAATCTATGAAAGTTCGAAGAAAAGAAAAATTTTAAAGGGAGGTTTTTAGTTGATTCCCTAGACTTCCATCAAGCTTAAAATAACTCCCCCTAGACCCCCTTTCAAGATAAATTTGTACATTTTTCGGTAGAAAAATGTCCCGGCCAAAGGCCGGTTCCCCTTAAATTACAGGCTCGCTATCGCTCGCCAGGAAAAAATCGACACCTAAATGGCACGAAAGGTCTTAAAATTGACAGAAATGGGGCGAGGGTTCTTAAAATCGCCAAACTAATGGGGGCGAACGTCTTAAAATCTAAAAAACAATGGGGCTAAACATGAGGGAGAAAGGAGTCAAGAAAAGAATCCCTCCAGTGGATATCTCCCCTTAATCTATGAAAGTTCGAAGAAAAGAAAAGGTTTAAGTCGACATGGAAATATATTATATAAGGATCTACAGACCAAGAATGCAATGAAGGATAATAATATGCAGCAATTATACTGTCAGATGGGTATTTTACTGTCAGATGGGTATTATACTGTCAGATGGGTATTATACTGTCAGATGGGTATTTTGAAAGTATCTGAAGAAAAGGGAACTCTAGGATAACTTGTCTTTTTTTTTTTTTTTTCGTATTTTTCTTTCTCCTTTCTATGCCATAGGGTGAAAATTTGTAGAATACATGGTTCACTTTTTGGGCGATTTTTGCATGTATTCATTATTTTTCTAGTTTCCTCCCTAGACCTCCATAAAATTTAAAAAAAAAACATCCATTAGATCCCCCTTCTAGATTCATTTGTACATTTTTCGGTAGAAAAATGTCCCGGTCGAGAGCCGGTTCTTCCAACATTACAGGCTCACTATCGTTCGCCAGGGAAAAAATCGACACCTAAATAGCACGAAAGGTCTAAATATTGACGAGGAAAGGGGGCGAAAAGTCTTAAAATCGACTAACTAATGGGGAAAACATCTTAACATCTGAAAACTAATGGGGCTAAACATGAGGGAGAAAGTAGTCCAGATAACCGGCCTATCCCTCCTTAATGTGTTATATCTAATTTATATTGACGAAAATTACGACGTTTTTAATCAATTACCACTTCGTAGCATTTACTACAACAACTGCTTCTGAAGGGGAGACTGGCCGTTTGTTTGGTCTATTAATTCATTTATTCATATATTATTTTAGTTTCCTCCCTAGACCTCCATCAAGCTTAGAAAAACACCCTCTAGACCCCCCTTCAAAATAAATTTGTACATTTGTCGGTAGAAAAATTTCCCGGCCAAAGGCCGGTTCCTCTTAAAATTGCAGGCTCGCTATCGTTCGCCAGGCAATAATCGACACCTAAATGGCACGAAAGGTCTTAAAATTGACAACGAAATGGGGCGAAAGGTGTTAAAATCGCCAAACTAATGGGCCGAACGTCTTATCTCAAAACTAGTGGGGCTAGGCATTAGGGAGAAGGGGGTCCAGAAAAACGGTCTTCCTCCCCTTAACCCGCACTAATCGAGGTGTTATGAATATCCGCCAGTAACTCCAGGTCGCGTTATAGAGTGCTAGAGTGCTGTGTCGAGGGTAAGTCAAAACAAAATCGTTGGTGTTGAGTTATGGGCCTCGGCACCAGGCTGCCAAGACAGAAATCCAATTAACTTATGAGGCGTAATTATGTAAATGAAATAATTGAAGATTAATGAGCCCTGAGCCGGAGGAAAAAAGATGAGCTGTTTTGCATTTGTTTTTAAGCTGCAGCGTGAGTGAAATTAAATGAAAGTATGGTGGAATTTACTGTATGTAATGGACATGACAGTGTGGTAATCCCGACACTGACTTACGGAAGCGAAGCATGGACGTTGGTTGAGAGACTCAGACCAAGAGTGAGAGCAGTGGAAATGAATTACTTAAGGAGTGCGTGCGGAGTTACATGGAGGGATAAACAGACTAATGAGGAAGTAAGAAGGAGGTGTGCTGTGGAGGTAGATGTGCTGGAAAGTGTGAAAAGGAACAACTTGAGATGGTTCGGCCATGTGAAACTTATGGAAAGCGAGAGAATGACTAAGAGGGTGTACGAGAATGAGGTGGAGGGAGAGAGAGGGCGAGGTAGACCGAATGAGAGGTGGAAGGATGGAGTGAGGAAGTACATGAATGAAGGCGGTGCTGGTTGGGGGGAGGGGCGTCGACTGACTGGGGACAGAGGTGCATGGGGGCGGTTCGTTCGTGGCCACCCCTTCGGAGATCACGGCGTCAGGCAATAGATAGATAGATAGAATGGGCAGCTCTAGATGATGAATTATTAAAGGAGGCAGATGGGAGAGGGTGCATATTCATAATGTGTAATAAACTAGTCGTACATATAATATATCTTGTACTGTAGAGCAAGTATATATATGCTCGCAACTCACTCTATCCGGCCTATGTCACTGAGTCAGCAAGGGCGAGCAAAGCGCCCATATAGGCTAGATTAGTTTAATTTAATCCCCTGAGGATCACTACATGCCAGTTATATATTTTGTTTGATGATATGTAATTAATAATTTTATTTAGGATACTGGTCTAAAAAAAAAAAATCTTTAGAGCACCAGCTATAGAACACTGAAGAGTTTAGGGTTAACTATAAGGACAAAAATAATAAAAATTCAAGGTAGAGAATCGTATGACTTGTCTCGGCATATGAAGGTGATTCATTCGTGGCCACCCTTTTAGGAATCAAGTAGTGTGGAAATAGATGAACAGATGCATTTATACACTGGAAGGAGGGAAATGTAGATAAACAATATGATATATTTTTTGTAAAGCAATGAATAATAGTTATTTTGTTTTTAGTTTAAAGGGTATATACTGTATATACTGTATATATATATATATATATATATATATAAATTATGTTTTTTTTTTTTCTCCACCAACCAACTTCATCTCTAAGCTCAATTAATGAAATCAACAAATACATGTGACACTCCAAGAACTCGAACCTAGGATACTTACATCGAAATTCCGCGCACTTATGCATTACGCTATCAAGACAGTTAAATAACATATTTACATTTTAATAGCATTTTTTTGTTCAGTGTTTCTGTCTATAATATTACCGAACCGATAGGTTGATTAATTATAATTGATATTCATAAAGGTCATGATAACGCTTGCACATTGTTTCTATATTGTAAATACTCAGAATAAAAATTGAAATACAGTACAGAACACCATTGAAATACAGTACAGAACACCATTGAAATACAGTACAGAACACCATTGAAATACAGTACAGAACACCATTGAAATACAGTACAGAACACCATTTGAAATACAGTACAGAACACCATTGAAATACAGTACAGAACACCATTGAAATACAGTACAGAACACCATTGAAATACAGTACAGAACACCATTGAAATACAGTACAGAACACCATTGAAATACAGTACAGAACACCATTGAAATACAGTACAGAACACCATTGAAATACAGTACAGAACACCATTTGAAATACAGTACAGAACATCATTTGAAATACAGTACAGAACACCATTGAAATACAGTACAGAACACCATTTGAAATACACTACAGAACACCATTTGAAATACAGTACAGAACACCATTTGAAATACAGTACAGAACACCATTGAAATACAGTACAGAACACCATTTGAAATACAGTACAGAACACCATTGAAATACAGTACAGAACACCATTGAAATACAGTACAGAACACCATTTGAAATACAGTACAGAACACCATTTGAAATACAGTACAGAACACCATTGAAATACAGTACAGAACACCATTGAAATACAGTACAGAACACCATTTGAAATACAGTACAGAACACCATTTGAAATACAGTACAGAACACCATTGAAATACAGTACAGAACACCATTTGAAATACAGTACAGAACACCATTGAAATACAGTACAGAACACCATTGAAATACAGTACAGAACACCATTTGAAATACAGTACAGAACACCATTTGAAATACAGTACAGAACACCATTTGAAATACAGTACAGAACACCATTTGAAATACAGTACAGAACACCATTGAAATACAGTACAGAACACCATTTGAAATACACTACAGAACACCATTTGAAATACAGTACAGAACACCATTTGAAATACAGTACAGAACACCATTGAAATACAGTACAGAACACCATTTGAAATACAGTACAGAACACCATTGAAATACAGTACAGAACACCATTGAAATACAGTACAGAACACCATTTGAAATACAGTACAGAACACCATTTGAAATACAGTACAGAACACCATTGAAATACAGTACAGAACACCATTGAAATACAGTACAGAACACCATTTGAAATACAGTACAGAACACCATTGAAATACAGTACAGAACACCATTGAAATACAGTACAGAACACCATTTGAAATACAGTACAGAACACCATTTGAAATACAGTACAGAACACCATTGAAATACAGTACAGAACACCATTGAAATACAGTACAGAACACCATTTGAAATACAGTACAGAACACCATTTGAAATACAGTACAGAACACCATTGAAATACAGTACAGAACACCATTGAAATACAGTACAGAACACCATTGAAATACAGTACAGAACACCATTGAAATACAGTACAGAACACCATTTGAAATACAGTACAGAACATCATTTGAAATACAGTACAGAACACCATTGAAATACAGTACAGAACACCATTTGAAATACACTACAGAACACCATT
This sequence comes from Paralithodes platypus, assembly GCA_032716605.1. Classification (NCBI taxonomy): domain Eukaryota; kingdom Metazoa; phylum Arthropoda; class Malacostraca; order Decapoda; family Lithodidae; genus Paralithodes; species Paralithodes platypus. The sequence continues at coordinate 11,431,829 of CM064489.1, forward strand.
TGAAATACAGTACAGAACACCATTTGAAATACAGTACAGAACACCATTTGAAATACAGTACAGAACACCATTGAAATACAGTACAGAACACCATTGAAATACAGTACAGAACACCATTTGAAATACAGTACAGAACATCATTTGAAATACAGTACAGAACACCATTGAAATACAGTACAGAACACCATTTGAAATACACTACAGAACACCATTTGAAATACAGTACAGAACACCATTTGAAATACAGTACAGAACACCATTTGAAATACAGTACAGAACACCATTTGAAATACAGTACAGAACACCATTTGAAATACAGTACAGAACACCATTTCGCAATTCCCAGTGAACCTTTAGCAGCAACACATACGCTCTTTGTACATTATGATGGTTCGCCTGCTTTTTTATCTTCTCCCCTTTTCTCTCTTTATCTGGTTTGCATCCATTTGGCCCCATTGAGCCAACTGTTTTAAGACGTTTATCCCCATCCAGGTGTCGATTTCTTCCTGGCAAGCGATAGCGAGCCAGCATTGCATGGAGAAATCCGGCTTCGCCGGAGAAATTTTTCTATCGAAAAATTTACAAATTTAGCTTGCTGTCAAAAAATATATATATATATGCTGGCTCGCTACCGCTCGCCAGGAAAATATTAACACCTGGATGGGGGTTAACGTCTTAAAACAGTAGGCTGAATGGGGCCGATTGGATACAAGCCAAAGAGAGAGGGAGAAAAATAAAAATAAAGCAAGGTGGGCCCCCTTAATAACCTTGTCATGTTTCTCGTTCATCAAATAATGGGGAGGGATGTTATGGATATGTGACGATATACTGTATGCATTTTCACACCAAACCAATCACTCAAAATTCTCTCTGATGTTGATATAGTCCCTGTCTTTTATTTATATATGTAGTCATTATATTTGATCATAGCTATCAGGCACCACGGTATGAACAAAATGAAGGGGAAATAAATATGGATATAATATTAATTAATTTATTAACATTAACTTGGATAAAATTATCTTCAAACATAATTAAAACAAACACTCTATATATGTATTTAAGTAGCTTTATCATCGCTTCAGCACAGCTTCATTCGTGATACTTATTTAGCTAACATTGTCAACATTTTTGTACACTATAAAACACTCTTACATTTTATTCTGATTACTATTAGATGATATTATCAAGTTTAACCCTTTCTGTACTAGCGACGTCTGTTATATATTTGTCTAGCTATATTTAGTCGATTGTATTCAGCTTAGGAAGGATCGGTGGTAATTAAAAAGGTTGAGATAGCTCGAAGCTATTAAATTGCTAGAGATCCTTCCTAAGCCGAGTAAAATCGATTAGTTGTAGCCAGAGTAAAATACAATGGATGTCGCCGGTACATAAGGAGTTAAGAAGGATGAGTCTACAAATGCGTGATGGATTGGAATAATATTTCCATGTTGGATGTATCTTGAGTCTATGAAGAATAATGGTTCTTAAGGTATTGTGACCTCATGGTGTCACGTGAAAATGAGACGCTAACAGTTTGTGATTTGTTTCTCCCATATCTGCTAACAAGGATAACCGTAGATTCCTGATGCTTTTTGTATTTTGGTTTCCTCGTTTTTCCTTTCGTTGCTTTGTTCTTGTGTGTACTGTCAACAGCTTCTGACTCTTCTACACTGTTACATAATACATGAAATCTGATGGCAATGGAGATTGTTTATATCTTAGTGTCAGTGTGTTTAGCTCTTTTACCTTTGACTTCTTGGAACACCAATTTCAGAGTTTGTGGGTGTGAGGTAGGTATTGTTTTGTTGATCAAAATTGGGCCTGCTAAGCTGCTCTTTGAGGAGACAAATTTCCTTCTTAAATTCGCTCACTTGTGTTTAGTAAACCTCTACTGTAAACTCAAGGAACCGGAATTTCGCGCCAGTTAGGCACTTAACCCCTAATGTCCATGGCAAAGTTGATTAAAAATTCCCTCCAGTACCAGACTTGTTGCCAAAAGCAACTAGATAACACCCTCTCAGCTCAAAATTTGGTGGGTGGCTGACTCAGGTGGTTTGGAGTAGATGAGAGAGACCATGAGAAGTGTTGCCAATTCCTCACAGAAGTGCCTCAAAGTCATGTTAGCAGCTCCTGCTAGAATAAGGATCGTATATTGTTGACGAACGAAAGCCGTCGTTGGTACTGGCGCGTTACTTTTTTACTGACAGATGTGAACAGTCTCTGGTACTATAAGGGTTAAAGAACTTTTCATCTGTGAGACCATGCCGGACTATCTATTCAGCATAAAAGTCTCGCCACAACAGAGAGTTTTGAATCTCTTGTGGTGCCATTCTATCTATATGCTGAAAGACTACAATCAATATAAATAATTAACACTTACTCTGCGGGAATACTTCTGTTATATTAGGGCTCATTCAGGCATTCCTGAATGATTAAGCAAATGTTTGAATGAAATTAAATGTGTTCAGCCAAAAACTAGAAGAAAATAGCTTCAAAATGACACCAGAAAGAGCTTCGTAGCGATCGTTACCATAGACATTGGCAAATATTCGCTAATAATGAGCGAATATCGCAAATGTCGCGCTACATTGGCCTTTGGCAGTGCTGCATATGTCTCACGAGACATGGGGTTAGAGTCTCAGTGCACCGGCCGATGGGCTGGAGAGCGGACGGGGGCCTGCCGCTCTCCCGCTCACTCGCACTTGTCTTTACAGGTTTTAAGAGCCTGTAAATTGCTATAAATTGCCATGGCATTCCAGAACATTCCCGGCAGCCAATGGGTTAAGGAAGGTGTTGGTTGACTTATCCATTTGGAAGAGAGAGAGAGTAATTTTATTTGTGTTATTATCAATTGCATTACTAATGGATACAAGTACGGACAAATGATACAGAAAAGGAATTGCATATTTTGTTAAGTAAAGCTCATACCGAAAAGAATCGGAAGATAAGACCATCCAACCCCGGCCAACCCGACGGATCGCCAGCATCACAAGACTCGCGGGAATGGCAGGATTCGGGAAGAGAGACACCAATTAAAATTCTTTAGGGGGATGAGCGTATTTATTTGCTTATTTATGTATCTTTTTATTATTGTTTTAGTTTCCTCCCTAGACTTCCATCAAGCTTAAAAAATCACCCTAATACCCCCCGCCAAGATACATTTGTAAATTTTTCGATAGAGAAATGTTCCGGCCGGAGGCCGGTTAATACTATATATCAGGTTCGTTAACGTTCACCAGGAAAAACACGATATCTAATGATGTAAATTGTACGAAAGGTCTTAATTATTAACAAAGAAATGGGGTGAAAGGTCCTAAAATCGCCAAAGTTATAGGACGAATGTCTTAAAATCTGAAAACTGATGGGGCTAAATATGAGAGAAGGAGTCCATAAAAGGCAACCACCTCCCCCTTAAAGTACAACAGTGCAGGGAGGAGAGCTGGAATGGCGGGTGGAACACTTCAAGGCCGCGGCAAACTTTGAACTCCTTCCTTTATTGTATTTTGGTCGACATTATTCTATTAGGAGCAACTTATAGGGAGGCCTTCCCAAGGGTTAAGTGCCCCATTAATTACTCCTTCCATTCGTCTATACATTAGGCTACCATAGCACAGTTGGAATATATATATATATATGCTCAGATTAATATGCAGGATTCGAAACTGCATAATAAATCGTAGGCTTGTGCATATTTCTTTAACTGTTTTGATAGCGTAATGCATAAGTGCGCGGAATTTCGATGTGAGTAACCTAGGTTTGAGTCCTTGGAGTGCCACATGTATTTGTTGATTTCATTAATTGAGTTTAGAGGTGAAGTTAGTTGGTGGAAAAAACGTAATAATATTAACTCGTTTAGTACCGGAGACGTCTTTTTGATGTTAGGCTAGCTTTAGTACCGGAGACGTCTTTTTGATGTTATGCTAGCTTTAGTTAGACAATCTTTGCGCAGTTTATGAAGGTTTTGTGGTAGTAAATAGGGTTAATTGAGATATTTCGAAGCTTGTTAACCCATTCACGCACATATGACGCAGAGGTTGCCAGATTAGCAATAAGAAATAGAGTTTTCTCTCTCTTATAATTACCTCTCCAAAATTAGTTTTCTGCCCACAGCTAACTCAAAGACAACTGCAGAGGTTGAAGTAACTAAACTAAAGGTTTCTAAATACACCTGATGGTAATAAAGGCTTTAAAGTATCCCCAATAGGCTCAAAATCGCGTCATATGTCGGAGAGGGTTAAGTGCTAGAGATCCTTCCCACACTGAAAATATCGATTAGTAGTAGCCAGAAAAAAATATATAAAAACCATCACCGGTAGAGAATGGGTTACCTTTCTGAAAGACCTAACTTCTTCCTTCACTGTGTTCTTATTGTCATTATACTCTTACATGAGGCTTAAGGGGGGTCACCTGTTTTGGTTCTGTCCTTTTCTATCTTTCTCTGGCTTGTATCCATTTGGCCCCATTCAGCCTACTGTTTTAAGACTTTTATCCCCATCCAGGTGTCAATTTTTTACTGGTGAGCGGTAGCGAGCCAGCATATTTTTTATTTTTGTTTGACAGGAGGCTAAATTTGTACATTTTTCGATAGAAAAATGTCTCCGGCGAAGCCGGATTTCTTCATAAAATGCTGGCTCGCTATCGCTCGCCAGGAAGAAATTGACACCTAGATGGGGATAAACGTCTTAAAATAGTTGGCTGAATGGGGCCGAATGGATACAAGCCAGAGAAAGAGGGAAAAGGAGAGAAATAACAAAAAGCAGGTCACCCCCCTTAAGACAGATCCATGAATTAATAGCGTATGGATTGTTTTCGAACTTTTAATAATGTCTACTGTACACCTTAAAAATATGTATTGCTTTTCATCAAACACATAACTCTAAATAAAACCGAATTAACAGTTTTTATCGAAACGGTGAAAGTGTCGATGTAGCCAAGCGAAAAAAGAACTTAAAGAGGTGTAACACAAGCGATTTTTCCGTCAATTTTTACGGGCAATTGTAGTCTGTCATCTTCAAAATAAATTCAAAGTTTTATCAGAAATTAGCCACCTATCATAATCTACCTTCAGTCTAGTTTCCGATTCCAATGTGAAAGATCCTGCAAATAGTACGAGAAAAAATTTGCTAATTGAAAATTGCCAGAAAAAGCGATCGTGTGACACGCTAATACGACCCACCTCGGAGTCCCCAGGGTGGGGGACCAAAAATTCACCCATCGGTTTGTTCCCTGGTGATGACCCATCAAATTTCTCTGAACTGCTACCTTCTATTCTTTCTATCAATTACTGCAACATTCGTGGCCTTTCCTCTAGCTTCCACTCTGTTGAACACCACCTCTCCTCTGCCAACCCTGATCTTCTGTTCCTCACCGAAACCCAGTCGTCTGGAACTACTGACAACAAACCCTTCTCGGTATACAGTAAACCCTTCTCTGTATCCTCCTACAATCTCTATCTTCAATTCAAAGCCAAAGATGAAAGTTGTGTGTACGTACGCAATAATATTTCATACCCTAGTGTTCCCAAATTTGACTCTTCTGAATTATCAACTCTCTGGCTTAAGCAAGCTTATTTAATATATCTGTGCTGTTTATCTCTCCCCAAATTCTACTGACTATCCAAAAAAATTACTAGCTTATTTCTAAAGTGAAACACATTCTATCCATCTCTTCCTTTTCTGAAATCTCCGTCGTAAGAGATTAAAGTTCACCACTACCAATGGCTCTCCTCTCATTTCACTGACCAACCTAGTGAACAAGCCTACATCATAAATGATCTAGAGCAATTAATTCAGCAGCACCCCACCCGTATCCCGGACCACATTGGAGATCGGCCCAACATTCTTGACCTATTGCTAACCTCTAATCCTTCTGCTTACACTGTAAATCTTCTCTCTCCGTTGGGATCCCTTTCAGAACCTTATTTATGTTCTATTCGGCAGTTTTTCTTTCATTTCCCATGGAATTACTATTGCTTCCATGGCAGGGAACCCTGGACAGTGCTGAACGCATTACCGAGGTAATCCTCTCGGGCAAAGGAGGCATACATTCCATTTTCTTTCTCTCAGTCTAATTCCTCTGACAAAGCTGAACTCTTCGCTCAAACTTTCGCTGAAAACTCCACCTTGGATGATTCCGGTGCTATTCCTCCCTCTCCACCCCCCTCTCACTTAATTATGCCTAAGATCATAATCTCTTCTAAGGATATCCTTTCTGTCCTATCTGAGCGTAATCAAACTTTCAGATTACAGCCAAGGAATTTACGTTATAATATATTCGTTCAAATAACAATATTGATTACATTTTAAGGCAACATTTCTGCATGGCTAAATGGTTTAGTACAAATTGATTCCTTCTGCAGCATTTATTTTTTTTATTTTTTTTTTCCTAATACAATACAGATGCAGCGATAATGAGTTGGGCTGTCATCCGAAAGTTTGGTGCTCGAATCCCGCGGGTATGTAGTGGAATTTCTGTGCCAGTGATTGCTTATTTTTAAAGTTATAAATCATAATAATGATGTCTATCTTCGACTTCGTGCACGTGTGAAACAGATATGGTATTTATTTACTTCTACTTCACTTGCCAGGTATATTAAAAGCTTGAGCCATATGAACACTGCTAGCAACAGATTAATTATGAATCGCACATAGGAGAACAGATAATATTTCAGTATAACAAACATATATGCAACACGGGAAACTACCCCACACATAGAACAAGCTTCCCTTCAGACACCCCTGGTAATACCGACACAGGCGCCGTCCTTACGAGGCCCTGGAGGAGACGCTGAAGAGATATCCCGGGTACTAAACAACCTCACCACACTCCTCCTCGCTCACTACACCCACATTACTGCAAACACTCCGAGACACTAAAGTACAAAGGAGTACAAAGTACAAAGGAAATCAAGCAACAACATATCTAGTGACCCTTCTAGGTTGCTTGTCCTCCAAAACACTGAGGATCAAGTGTCCAAACAGTGGTTTAGAGTGGGTAAGGGAACATTGGAAAGGGAATTACTGCCCTGGAACTAATGTCCGTGGCAGGATTAGGAAGTTAGTAGGGGACAGATGGGTTAGTAACTGAGGGGGGGATAAAATAAAGTTATTCATTTACAAACGCAGTCAGTCGCGGGTTTGATGCGAGATATTTGTCTAGGCGGAGTTTAAATGAATCAACGGTGATGCAGTCTATAACGTTTCGGGGAAGCCCATTCCACAAGTTGACAACTCGATTGAAGAAGAAATTCTTAGATTCGTGTGAGTTAAAAGATTTACCAATAATTTTGCAACCATTTCCCCGCGTGTAATTAGATTGGTCGATAGTGAAGTACTTACTACAGTCTATATTGTCGATGCCTTTGATGATTTTGAACACTTGAATTAAGTCACCTCTTAATCTGCGCTGGGTTAAAGGAAATAGATTTAATTCTCTAAGACGCTCTTTGTATGGTTTGTTCTTTAGGCTAGGTATCATTTTGGTAACTCTACGTTGAACTCGTTCTAGCTTGTTTATATCTTTTTGGTAATAAGGGCACCAGGATTGAACGCAGTATTCCAGAAGAGGGCGGACTAAGGAATTGTAAAGGGTTAGGATAACTTCTTTGGATTTATGCTCAAATGACCTGCCTATAAAGCCAATTATTTTGTTTGCCTTCTTAACAACTTCTGAACATTGTTGACTCGGTTTTAGGTTACTCGATATTGTTACTCCCAGATCGGTTTCTCTGTTTACATTCTTAAGCTGAGTGCCATTCATCGAATAGTTTGCTTTCTCATTTAAGTATCCGATATGTAGTACTTTACATTTATCCGCATTGAAACTCATTTGCCAAATTTGGGCCCAACATGACAATTTATCTAGATTGTGTTGCATATCGTCAACTTGTTCTTTTGAGAGTACGCTATTTGCAATTTTTGTATCGTCAGCAAATTTTGAGATTGTACAGGTGAGACCCTCATCTATGTCATTGATGTAAATTAGAAAGAGAATTGGTCCTAGTACCGATCCCTGGGGTACCCCGCTACTTACATTGGTCCATTTAGATGCCTTACCGTTTATGACTACTCTTTGCTTTCTGTCGCTGAGCCAATTTTCTATCCATTTCAACACACCGTCTTGTATTCCATGCACTTTTAGTTTTAGCAGTAAACGTTTGTGGGGAATTTTGTCAAAGGCCTTTTGAAAATCAAGGTATATAATATCTACAGCTTTACTCTCATCGTAGAGGTTGAGGATATCGTGGAAGAAGTCTAAGAGGTTTGTTAAACAGGAACGTTTTTTACGAAAGCCGTGTTGAGTATCTTTAAGTATGTTATTTTCCTCGAAGTGATTTACGAGTCTGTCACTTTCACTATTTATTGTTGAGTTATCAACTCTGCGAAGCAGAGTGGTATCGCGCAAACAGATCCCGCCCGTATACTCTGCACCACCAATCAGCTTGTCTGTCGTCATCCGTCGTCGTCCGTCCGGTAACTCCTCCTAGACCGTTCAATGGATTTTCACCAAATTTCACAGGTATATACATTTGGTCAATGCGAAGGTCAGTCAAAAGGAAATTTTATATTTAAATAAAAGGTTAAGGTCAAAGGTCAAGGTTAAAAATAAGGTCAATATTTCATGTGTTTTAGTTTTTACTCAAATTTCTTCATTTTCACTATACAAGTTACTGGTAACCTCGATATCTTATTAACCAAATATTAGATAAATATTTTAAAGGGTAAGGTCAAAGGTCAAAATAGGTTTTGTACTACTATATCTTATAATAACTGTTAGATTCTCACTAGGCTTACCGTGAATATTTGGAATGCCTACGCCAAGGTCATACAAGAAACTATTCAATTCCATATGAACGGTCAAGGTCACAATTCTAGGTCAAATATAAGGTCAATATGCTAATTTCATTACTTTTCATGCAAACTTCACAAAATGTTGTGAGATAGTTGCACTTTAAATGCAAAGGAAAATAACACATTTTGAGACACATTTCATGAAGGTCATGGTAAAGGTCAAAGGTCAAGGTCAACTATCCAAGAACAAAAGAATAGTGTTAATAATTTTTGTAATACTCTTCCTAAACTGTTTAACTCTTTGTGTACCGGTGACATCTTTGTTATTGTATTCTAGCTATAATTAGACGATATTGTAGAGCTTATGAAGGATCTGTGGTAGTAAAAAGGGTTAATTAAAATGGTTGAAAGCCTGCTAATTGTATGGAGGCCCTTTATAAACTAAATAAAATCGTCTTAATATCCAGTATGAAATGAAACCAACTGAACGGGTTACGTATCGTCACCAAATTTTGCTGGCAAATTCGGTTGGTCAATGCAACGATTGTCCACATTTTGTGTTTTTGTTATTCAAAGGTTAAGGTGAATGGTGAAGGTTGCAGATCATGGTCACTATTTCTTTCTTATATATATATATTTAATTTGAATTACACCATATTCATAATGCTACAACATAGTGTTACGCTGACCTTATTATAGATAAATATGCAAATGGTTAAGATTCAATGTGATCATAAATGTAATTATATATAATTATATACTCTCAGGCAGATATGAACCACCAACAGTCAGGACGAGTGTCCATGTTTTAATCCACTGCACACAAGTATCCTCTATCACGCCGTCGTATAGTGGATTAAAGCATGGGCACTTGTTCTGACTGTCGGTGGTTCAAGTCCGGCTGTGAGTACAATTTTTGTTATTAGCTTATGTGTATTTGCAATAAAAATATATATATATATATATATATATATATATATATATTTATATATACTGCATATAAACCGATTTTACCTAAGATATTCAATACTACTTGCAGAATTCTAGGTCGCAGAGTTGAGTATGCATTTTTTTTTTTTTTTTTTTTTGTAATGCGAAAACTGCACACCTACTTTATTAATACTTGTTATACTTTTTGTGTCACTGTCACTTTGTAGGCTACTGAAGAGGTTATTTATTTAAAATTTCCGGGGGATCTGGGACCTGGGAATCTTTTGCTGGGGACCCCAAATAGGCCTGGATCTCTGGGTATTTCTCCTGGGCGACCTAGGTGTGTGTGAGATTTTATGTCTTGCTTTGTTTTGTTTTTCTGATGTGTTGTGATGTCCCTGTTCGGGCTCAGTCTAAAGTCGGCCACCCCCATAAAAAAAAAAAAAAAAAAAAAAATGGGGAAGGTGCCAGACTATATACATAGCTCTACATACATACTTTTTGGGTGTCATATTCACTGGCATTTTATGTCACTGTCACTTGCATCCATTGTAATAATTATTAGGGGGTCACTATCACTCAAAGTTATTAGTATTATAACTCATACCAATAAATATGTCTCTCTCACTTTTATTATTGAGCTTATTATTACTTGTTAAACATTATTGTGTCACTTTCACTTCATGTATGTCTGTATGTATATACTCAGGCACATACTTCCAGGCAAGGCCCTTTCTTTATAAACCGGCTCCCCGGGCTGGGCGTCTGACAGACTATTGTCTAGTGACTAGTCCAACTGTCGCCTGACGCCCACTCCCTACGACTGCGTTATCACTCATCTGGTCACAAGCATTCTTCACTCATTCCTATTCATCACCACTCCTCTTGCCTGTTCTTCAGTCTTAGCTATCTTCCAATGCTTTTTTCATACCATCTCTCCATCTCCTCCGAGTTCTCCTCTCAATCTTTTTCCCCTTGTTTCTGACTCATATATTCTCTTTGTAAGCCTTTAACCACCCATTCGTTCCACATATCTATACCAGCATAACAGCCTTCTTTCCACTTTGGCCGATAAGGGTTCTTGTTGTCCCACTCTCCTATGTGCCTTTTCATTCCTCAACTTGTCTCTACACGTCACTCCACACATACAGTACTCCTCAAGCAGCTCATCTCCTTCACATCCAACCTTCTTTTATCTTGTACATTAATATGTTTCAGCCACATATATCTCTGTTGGTACAACTATCCCTTGATACAATGCAGTTTTAGCTCTCATTCTCATTCAAAGATATCTCACTTTCCACATACTGTGCTTCCCATTGCTCCAAAAACTTTCCTTCCCTTACACACTCTCTGTCCTCCATTCTCACACCTGCGTCCCTGCTTATCATTCCTCCTGGATATTTAAACAAACACTCCACTTGTTCCAGCATATCCCCATCCAGTTGTACATTTGGATTTTCCATACAAGCATCTCTATTACACACCATCACTTTACTTTTTTAATGAGAACTGAGCGATCTCTGCCATACCCATAGCTTACTCTGACTGTTCCTTTTTCTTATATATTTTCTAGATCTCAAGTGACGGCGTCTCTTCCGTGGATTGACCTCCCAATCTACCAAGATTGGAAGCCAAAGCGTCACATTTTTCCTTTGCCCCTCAACTTTCTCTTCATAATTGCTGAGGGGCACAGGGCCCTGGGTGGGTCTTTGGTTTCCCGGGCGTTTCCGCACCCTCCTCAGCTCCCCGCCATGGAGTGGCTTCGGTCACCCAGGCTTTATTGTGGTCGGCAGGAAGGGTTCTGTGGGGGTGCTCAGTTATGGCCTTGGTCTTGCTCGGGGCCTTGGGGCTGTTCGGCCAGGCAGCTTGGGGAACAACAACAACAACAACAACTTTTTTAATGACATTCAACCTAATTTTCCTCCTCCCAGGCTCCCACATAGCACACCAAACTCTTTTACTACTTCAGAGGAGGTGGAGAGATGGTGTGAAAAAAGTGTTGGAAGATAAATAGATGACTGAAGAACAGGCAAGAGAAGTGGCGATGAATAGGAATGAGTGGAGAATGCCTGTGAATAGATGAGCGATAACGCGGTCGCAGGGAATGGGGGTCAGGCGCCAGTTGGGCTAGAATCTAGATGATAGTCCGTCAGGCGTCCGGCCTGGGGAGCTGGTATATATATGAAGGGCCCTGCCTGGAAGTATGTGGGCAGGCATTGTGGTGTAGTTCCGCTGTGTGTCTGCCTGCTGTGACCAGAACCTCTCCTGGAGGTCTGGGACCTGGGAATCTTTTGCTGGAGACCCCTCATGGTCCTTGGTCTTCTCCTGTGCGACATAGATGTGTGTGAATATTTTATTTATTTACGGTAGATGTGTGTGATTTTGTGTTTTGTTTTATCTTTCCTTTCTTATGTGTGTGATGTCCATGTTCGAGCTCTGTCTCGAGTCGGCCACCCCCAAAAAAATAAAAAAATAAACTGGTAAGTGCCAGTGTATATACATACATACAAACATTTATTTTTTATGTTCAAGCTGACTCGAGTCGGCCTCCCCCAGCTATGGGGTATGTGCCTGAGTATACAGTATGCATACATACATGTATACATTACTGGTGACGTCCTTTCCATTATATTTTGGCAACTATTAATTATTTTTGTTATGACCTTATTTTGTTGTTACCTTTAATGCTTCCAAAACCCAATTTCTCCATCTATCTACCCATCAGGAACTCCCAGCGGACTATCCCTTATTCTTCAACAATACAAAAATCAATCCTTCATCTTCTCTCAATATTCTTGGTGTCTCTTTTTCTTCTGCTCTCAGTTGGAAGGATCATATTACCAGTCTTGCTAAGGCAGCCGCCCAGAAGCTGGGTGTGCTCAACCGCCTTAGGGGGTTCTTTACCCCTGCACAACTTCTTGCTCTGTACAGGGGCACAGTGCATCCTTTTATTGAGTATTGTTCACATGTGTGGGGAGGTTCCTCTCACACTGCTCTCCTAGACAAAGTTGAAAGGAAGGCCTTTCGTATCATTAACTCCCGTCCACTCACCAACTCTCTGCAATCTCTCTCTCTCCGCCGCAATGTTGCATCTCTCTCGCTATTCTATCGCTACTATAATAGTGTTCCTCAGAGCTTTCCCAGTGTATACCACCTCCTTTGCGTAGGGCACGTGGTACCCATCTTGCAACACAATCCCACCCCTACTCTGTGCAACTCTCCAACCCAAGAGTGAAACTTTACTCTCAGTCTTTCTTCTATTCAACAGCTGAGCTTTGGAACTCTCTGCCAGAATCAGTCTTTCCCTCTTCCTAGGACTTAGATTGCTTCAAACTCTGTGTGTCCAGGCATTTTGGCTCGAACGTCCCTTGATTTTGGCCCTGTCACTCTTTCGACTATGGGGGAAGCACTCGCTATAGGCAGTTCTGCCTTTTGCCTCCCTCACTCACATAGAAAGAAAACAAAAAGTTAAGAAGGACATCCCCCCCCCCACCACCCCCTACTACTACGCCCCTTGTCGAGGTTGGGGGCTTGATGGGGGAGGGTTTGGGAATTTTCCCTTTCCCTCTCCCCTTGAGCTTTTGTCGTTGGCTTGACTAATTTTGCGTAGTTTTTCATTCCTCTTTCTATGTTTTTCCCCTTCTGTTCTTATTCTGTCCCATTCGGTTGTCCTCGGGCAGCCTATATCACATGTCTCCCTGGCCTGGCTACGTAGTAGACTCCTGACCTGATTTGTCTCTTCGGTTGCTGATGTGGCCGAGCTGACTTGATTCCCCTCAGTAGTGCATTTGTTTGCATCTCACTGTGATTTGTGTCTACCTTAGTCCTGATCTTTAATTCTTTGCCCTTGATCACTTCTTGGTTGGTGCTGCGGTGTAGCAGTTCTTGCCTCATCCTTCGACCCTGCCCTATAAGAGCTCTGCTGTGGTCCGGCTGAACGTAAACGTAGCCTAGGCCCTGGACCCAAATAACGACCTATAAAACCCTTACCCTTGGTGTAGTGGAGAGTAATGGTCTGCAGCCAAATTAAAACAATGCAGCTGGAAGCTCCGTTCATAATCCTGTTAAATAGATGTTGTAGGGGTTTTCATCAAGCAAAAACACGTCACTTTTCATTGAACACCACTTCCAAAATTTCAATTATGGCCGACACCGAGATCTTCTAAATACCAAGGACGATAGTAATATATGAATTAATGTGACGTCATAGAGGGATTGGGAAACAAAGGAGATTCATTATATGGACTGACGTGTATTTCTATAGCCGTTCAAATATCGCAAACATTTGTGACGTCACCGTCTAGACACCTATAGGCCTACAGTGACGTACTCCCGCAACAACCAATCATATGCCAACATCGTTTGTGACGTCACACCCAGTTTATTGACCAATAGAATATCAGTTTACAACAGTATTATTATTTTATACAACTCGACTCTCCTCCACTCTTTGTCCATTAGCTGAGCTGGGAGTTTGTAGAAAGTGAGTCCACTGATACTCTCCAAATATTAATTTACCAAGTATATTTTCCATTTCTAGTATACTACGAAGTAACATACTGTACATAATACATATACTGTATATGTACAAACAACAAATATGCTGTAACACTGCCCAATTCTTGAGATATAAAGCATTCCGTTACGCAGGAATATACCTTGAGTTTTTACACGGCCATATCTGTTGCATTGGACGGTAAGGGTGAAACTGGACTTTGTAATAAAGACTTATAGAAGCAAACTTTTCTGAATTCTAACTAACCTTTTCAGGATCTTGCAATTGTTGAGAGGAAGTGTTCAGTCGTCGACGACCTATCCAGAGACCTGCGCCTCTGGACGAACCCTTAACTGGCCTGTCTACCACAAATGATAATCTACCGTCACTTACAGGTATTACTGTATTTACATCCATAACCATTGTATGCCGTCATTTTGGCTCGAACGTCCCTTGATATTGGCCCTGTCACTCTTTTAACTATGGGGGAGGCACTCGCTATAGGCAGTTATGCCTTTTGCCTCCCTCAATCACATAGAAAAAAAAAAAAATGCTATGGAATTTTTGTTTGTAAAAAATGCTCTGAAAGTTAAGATATAATGTATATTTTTTTGTTTTGTAGGTCTAGTTCTTCACAATATACCTATTCCTAGTGTTTTAGTTAACTGGTACGGTACTTAACCCTTACAGTCCCAGGCCCGAGTATATTCGTCAGTAATGTACTTTCCTTGTAACTGCCTGTACAACCCTGTAGTTGGTAACACGACTGTTTAAGGGGAGATCTCCACTTTAGGGATTTTTTTCTTGACCCCTTTCTCCCTCATGTTTAGCCCCATTGCTTTTGATATTATAAAACGTTTGCCCCATTAGTTTAGCGATTTTAAGAACTTTCACCCCATATTAAGACCTTTCGTACCATTCAGGTGTCAATTTTATCCTGCTGAGCGATAGCGAGCCTGTAATTTAAGAGGAACCGGCCTTCGGCCGGGACATTTTTCTACCGAGAAATGTACAAATATATCTTGAAAGGGACTCAAGGGGGTATAATTTTAAGCTTGCTGGAGATCTAGGGAACAAACTAAATACCTCCCCTTAATCACTGCTACCGGTCTGGCAACACTTCTCAGCTTATATAAGACCCGCTGAAGGGTGACTGAGCCAGTCTTGCTCCATCTCTTGAGGTGAAAAGGTGGTCTCCTGCCATTTTTGCCACAGTGCTTGGGACTGCAGGGGCTTTTATTACTGTATCCTACGGTATGGTATGGGTTAAGATGCCAGAATTTGATATCTTGTAGCCAGAGATCGGCAATAGTTTTCTAAAACCTCAATATTGTTGGGTGAGGGCTGGTCCTATCCAGAGTGAGGTTTTGGCATCCTCTACCCAACCTTAGCTATTTCTGTCTGTCTCTTTTACTGTCCTACTTTCCTTCTGGGGGCAGGGGGCTAGGAATCCTCCTCCCCTTGTATAATTCTCCTACTCAACGAGACAGAGGAATGGGCGAGGGAATGCGAAAGTGGTCCCGGACCCTGAGAATAGGAACTTTAAATGTTGTTTCTGTTTTGGTTCTGTCTCGTGTCGGCCACCCCCAGCAATGCCCGAGTATCGTTCTTTTGATAAATGGGGTTTGCAAATCTAGCAGGCTAATCTAGCTGAATTTGTGTTTCAAGTAATCTAGCTGAAGTGCTGAACTTGTGTTTTAGGATGCTATAGTGGGAAAATACCGATATTTTGTCTGGGCCACAGGCGGATGAGTGTTTGAGGTTGTCGATGATGTGCTTAGTTTGACTGTTAATGAAGGGTACATAGTCTGGGTCTGTAGGGAATAGTCGTTTTCGTTGGATGACTCGGCGATTGTCATGGTGGGGGTTTAGCTGACTGACTCGTGAAAAATGATTGATGATACTGTTTGCTTGTTGTTTGTTTGAAGGTATGGTGTCTGTTGTTTTGATGACAGCATGTGATTGTGTTGTGTTGCTGTTGGAGAGTGTTATGCTGTTTAGTGTTTTGTAGAGTTTGCTGGTTTTTGTTTTGTGATCAAGTGTTTGAAGGTAAGTATTACAACTTAGCGTTTGTTCTAGTATTTTTTTGTTAATTTGATTGCTTCGTGTATGTATTTATTGTGAGGTGTCTCGTGTGTGGGACGGGGGAGTGTATTTGTGTGTTTCATTGTCTGATGAGGTTTTGAATTTCTTTAGTAAAATTGGGTTTGTGTTGCTTTCTGTTACCTCTAGGGATGTGTTTTTTGTCTGCATTTTGAATAAGTGTATTGAAAGAGTGTACGGCGTTGTTGATGTTTTTGATAGGTGTACTGTTTTGAGTTTCGAGCTGTTGTTCTGTTTCAGCTGTGAAAGCTTCCCAGTTGGCTCTTTTATAATTAGTGTATGTGTATCTGTGGCCAGGTGGGGTGAGTCTGGTTTTGGTGGTGATGATGATTGGGAGTATTACCCCTTTCCCTGCGGGTGACATTCTGGAACGCATAGGCAATTTACAGCAATTTCCAGGCTTTAAAAGCCTGTAAAAGCCGTAGAAATCGAGTGTCAGTGGGCGGGAGCGTGAGGGACCTGCGTCCGACCCTCAGAGCAGCCAGCCGCTCACTGAGGGAGACTGGTCTCGCGCGGCTGTCTCGACAGTGTTGCCGAGCGAGCGAGAGCTAATAATTAGCAACTTTTCCCGAATGTCTATGGCAACACTGCGGGTGAACCCCACCACCTACGAAGCTCGTTCTGGTGTCATTTTGAAGCTATTTTCGCCTAATTTTTGGCAGAATACAGTTCATTTAATGCAGATACTTGATTAATCATTCAGGAGTGCCAGAATATGCCCTAAATGCGCAAATAAGCCCGCAGAGAAAGAGTTAAATAATTACTCTCGATTTAAGAAAGTGCATAATTCTGAGCAAGCGATAAAATACTTTATTTACCGCTTAATGTGACATTTTATATAAGTGGTGTACAGAGAAAACGTGATTCTATGAGTTAATTTAACAAAATGTAACGTAAGGTATATTAAATTCTTATTTTTTCATCGTTCTTCGCCATAGTATAATCATTGTGATAGATATAAGTGGTATCTGTATTTGTGTTTTTTACTATAAGGATAAACAATAAAGATTGTTAGTGTATGTGTTAAAATTTGACTATCCGTGGACTGATTCTGTTCACTACTCATATATTTGTTTGTCATGACGTCACTAACTGAAAGTCGGGAATTTTGGTGATCACTGACACTTTTGGTCTGCGGCAGGGTTAATTGGGCCTGCCCACACAGCCCTACAACCAACAATCAAGAATCATCTAGAAGCTTTGACACTTTCAAGATTATGAAGCATTTTAACAGTTTATGCTGGCTACGATTAGACAATTATATACAGCTTAGGAAGGATCTGTGAGAAATAAAAGAGCATAAACTATCTAAACTAACTCTGACGTACATACAACGCCCTTCCTAATCTGAATAAAATCGTCTGATAATAGCCAGGAAACAGAAAATAAATGCCTAATTGGGTTAACAACATGCGCGAATGGTTGTGAAGAGGGGGGGGGGAGGGGGAGTGAGTGTAAAGGTATAGATTGGAGATAGTTTTTGTACCCCTTTGATTCCTAGAGACCCTTCCTAAGCTGAGTAAAATTATCTAATGCTAGCGCTGAACGATGGCAACTAGCGTCAATGTACGGGAATATAGTATAACGAAAGAGGGAGGGAGTATTGGAGGAGGTGGGGGGAGGATATAGTTTGGAGGAGGTGGGGGGAGGATATAGTTTGGAGGAGGTGGGGGGAGGATATAGTTTAGAGGAGGTGGGGGAGGATATAGTTTGGAGGAGGTGGGGGAGGATAGTTTGGAGGAAATAAGCCAGTGACGATGATTCAGAATACGATAAATCCCCTTGATTCCTAGAGAGGCTTTCTAAGCTTAATAAATTCCTCTAATGATAGCCGCAACAATTAATAGCGTAAATACTGTAGTTTAAAAAGAGTGGGTATAAGAGGGAGGGGGGGGGGGCGGTAATTTGGAAGCGGTATGCGAGTGAAGACGTGCGTTAGTATAGTATTTAAACCACTCCGACATATGACGCAATCTTGAGCCTATTGGGGATACTTTAAAGCCTTTGTTACCATCAGGGGTATTTAGAAACGTTTAGTTTAGTTACTTCAACCTCTACAGTTGTCTTTGAGTTAGCCGTGGGCAGAAAACTAATTTTGGAGAGGTAATTATAAGAGTGAGAGAACTATTTCTTATTGCTAATCTGGCAACCTCTGCGTCATATGAGTCTGAAAGGGTTAATATATCCAATGCATCCTTCCACATAAAAAGATAGCTTTCAAAATAGTACTGAATTTTATAAAAAAAATAGTTCAAAATTATGCACAGTAGTATTCTACCGTTCTAAGATTTGGTGTAGTCAAAATATTTTTCGTTTTAATTTCATAAATGGTTGCTAGTTTTAGTGAACTACCATCTTGGTAGCATTCAAGGAGGCTACAGCAAGACTCTTCTTCTTAGCTCTGACCGGGTATAAGCTATCCTAGTGTTTACTAGCCTATACCCCTTTGAAAGGACATTAGCCTAACCTAACAACCTTACCTAACCTATCCTAGTATTATGGGTGGGGGCTGCCGCCCCCACACCCCAGCTATTTGACATCTTTGACAGATTTTTGGTGTATTTTTCTGTGAAAAGGGTAGTTTTTCAATTTGTCAATAACGAAAATCCTCCATGCGGACTATATGGAGAACAATATGGCGAATCTGTTGGTGCCTATTTTCCCTAATAAATTGTTTCTAATAAGGCGGATGTAGTGTCCTTGAAGATTATCACCATCTTTATAGTTTAGGCACTTTAGTTAGCATTTCATTTTAGTATTTACAGTAATTAGCTTACTTTGGTTTCCTTAACTTTGTTTTCATAACCTATTTTACCCTTTATAAAGAGAAAGTTCTGTTAATTATTATTATAGACCCTTTAGTAATAGATTAAGTTATATTAATTATTATTATTAATCATTGTGGTATCCATTATTGCCCTGCTAGAAAGAGGAATAGAGAAACTCAAAAAAGTAAATAGAAGTTTTATTAATAGTCTTAGTAGAACCAGATTAACTCTCTCCGACATATGACGCGATTTTGAGCATATTAGGTATACTCTAAAGCCTTTGTTACCATCAGTTTTTTTTTAGAAACCTTTAGTTTAGTTACTTTAACCTCTGCAGTTGTCTTTGAGTTAGCTGTGGACAGAAAATTAATTTTGGAGGTAATTATAAGAGTGAGAAAACTACTTCTTATTGCTAATCTGGCAACCTCTGCGTCATAAGGATGTGAGACGGTTAATAGTCTTCTAACCAGATTAAGTAGAGTACAGAAACTCACAAGTAAATTAGAAGTTTTATTTATAGTCTTATTATAATCAGATTGGCTAGTACAATAATTCCCGGCGACAATGAGACTCCGCCCTAAAGGTGCAGGGCTCTGCGGATTAAGGGGGGTGACCTGCTTGTTGTTATTACTGTCCTTTTCTCACTTTCTCTGGCTTTTATCCATTCGGCCCCATTCAGCCAACTAATGGGCTGAAAGTCAAAATCAATGGGGCTAAACAAGAGGGAGAAGGGGGTGCCAGGAAACCGGCCCATTAATCAGATGTACAGTAGGCTCCACAAGTACAGTACCCCTAGCTGCAGTTACCGCCTGGAAACTCCAACCAGCGGTGGTCCAATTATGTAAATGAGAAATGTATTAGTAAAGTTTTAAACCTTTGTTGTGGTAAAATTAAAGTCGGTAGTTTTAAAAAGTTTTGGGTACGAATAATAATATTAAACTCATTTAGAGTTATAAATAAATCCCACTTACCAGAACACAATTTGAATTTGATAAAAGTATGCGATACTATTAACCTTCTGTACCGGCGACTTATTTTGTATAATAATTCAGCTACATTTAGAAGATTGTGTGAAGCTTAGGAAAGATATATGGTAGCCAAAAGGATTAATGGAGATAGTCCGTAGCCTTTAAATGAGTGAAGTCTTTCCTAAGCTGTACAAAATAGTCTAATAGTTGCCAGAATATAATAAAAAGTAAATCACCGGTAAAGAAGGGGTTAAAGATTAATTAGATTATCAAACCCAAACTAGATACTCTAAAGCTGCTGTCGCACGAGCGTTTTTTCAGTCAATTTTCCAGGAGCAAGTTTTTTCTCTTATTATTTCGTGACTTTTTTTTCGCACTGTTATCGGTAACTAGACTAAAGGTAGATTATGTTAGGCGGCGGAATTCTGACAAAGTGTCATATTTTAAGCTTCCTGACTACAATTGCCCGTAAAAAATGCTCGAAAAAGGGCTCTTGTGACTCCGGCTCAAGTGTTTGCTTAGAGACTGCGAATATGATGAGTGGAAAGTCAGGTAGTCAAACGAATTATACAACTAAAATCTTAAGGAGAGATTTCCACTCTAGGATTTGTTTTCTTTAACCCTTTCTCCCTCATGTTTAGCCCCATTGCTTTTGAGATTGTACGACGTTCGCCCCATTAGTTTGGCGATTTTAAGAACTTTCACCCCATTTATGTCACTTTTAAGACCTTTCGTCCCATTTAGGTGTAGATTTTTTCCTGGCGAGCGATAGCGAGCCTGTAATTTAAGAGGAATCGGCCTTCGGCCGGGACATTTTTCTACCAAAAAATGTACAAATATATCTTGAAAGGGGGTCATGGGGGTGTAATTTCAAGCTTGATGGAAGTCTAGGAAACACTAAAAACCTCCCCTTAACCCTCCAGCCCCGGGGGCTATAGCTCGCGACTGTGCTGTGGTACCGGGTGTTTTGACGATCTTTGGGGTATGTTAACTCCTCTGTAATTCAATGAATATGGCATGTAATGTTATGAATAAAAAATAATAATGTTCCACAAACCTTCCTCTGTCGAATGGCGTTGAGTAGAGGTCTCTAGCCCATCTGGTTGCATAATGGTGAGCACGGGAAGACGAGTGCTTTTCGGCGGCAAATTCTTCCCGCGTTCGGACGCGTCGCCCCGGCCATGGCTACGACGCACCGAGCCGCTCGTCGCGCCAAAGTATTTATCTCCCTTAGACGATTTTAGTGTTTGATATTGAGAATGTGATGTTTATTTGATATTTTTATAGTTATTTTGAGGCCAATTATATAAAGTATGTTTATTAGGGTATCACTGTCACTGATATTGCTAATTTTCACTCGATACCGTACATTTTATTAGTAATTGAGGTAGGTTATTGTTATACTAGGCACTGATTATTCGTTATTACAGGTTTATTATACTTTGGCCATCAAGTATTGTGTCTTGTGTCACTTTCACTTTGATAAATAGAATATGCTTTAGAGAGTGTCACTGTCACTGATAATGCTCATTTTCACTCAATACCGTACATTTTATTAGTAATTGAGGTAGGTTATTGTTGTATTAGGCACTGATTATTCGTTATCACAGGTGTTTATTATACTTTGGCCATCAATTATTAGGTCTTGTGTCACTTTCACTTTGACAAATATGCTTTAGAGAGTGTCACTGTCACTGATAATGCTCATTTTCACTCGATACCGTACATTTTATTAGTAATTGAGGTAGGTTATTGTTGTATTAGGCACTGATTATTCGTTATCACAGGTGTTTATTATACTTTGGCCATCAAATATTAGGTCTTGTGTCACTTTCACTTAGTTATATGATTTGTAAATGTTTTATATACAATTTATTGTGTCTTTTTTCACTGATTTATATATTTCTATAGGTTCTAATCATATGAATGTCACTTGGTATATTACATATGTGTCACTTTCACATATTATTATGGTGTAATTGTATTTGTATCAATTTTCTCATAATACATGACTTTTGTATAACATTTTAAATTGGTTTTCTTCCACTTATTGCCTATATATATAGTGTACATATTGTCATTTTATTTGGCACTTTCAGTATGATTATTAGAACTCCAGCTTGGAGTGGTAATCAAAGAAGCACTCTAAAGCACAGAGTGCCACCTTGCACTCCACACACTCCATGGTTGACTTTTTACCTGACCTCGGCCTCACCCTGCTGTTGTAGCAGACATGGCACCGCTTCTGCTGCATTCTTCCTGATTCATTCTGAGGCAGGGAACCAAGCCTGTGCCTAATCAAATATTGAGCACACTGCAAGCGGTCAATAACGGCGGGCCCAGGATGTGCCACTGCCCTCTGTGGCGTAGCATACTTCTCCAGGAGGTCCGTCAACACCTGCTTTTGGAACCTCCGCAGGCTATTGAACTTCATGGGTGTGTTCACATTCCGAAGCTTGTATATGATGTAGGCATTCAGAACTGACATGTCCACCATATGCAGAAAGAACTTTTTATACCATCTGCACGAGGTACGCAGGCAGTCAATGAAGCCTATCTGCATGTCGGACTTGTCCACCAGCCTCATGTTGCTGTCCAGGACAGCATCGGGCTTGGTCACCCTGGCCTGGGTGCGGCGATCCACCTTGCCAGTCTCCACCATTTCCCCCTTGTGGATGGTGGTCAGGAGGTTGACCTTCCGCTGGTCGTGCCAGTGGATAGCCAGAATGGGCCCCGACTTCTTCTTGAACACATCACCTTTTTTGGTCTTTGGAGGGAAAGGTGGCATGCCCTTCCTTTTCCCTCGTACTGTGCCTACAGTCCCCGTCTTGCGCTCATGCAGGTACTGTGAGAGAGTGGGGGACGTGTAATAATTGTCCGTATAGAGGACGTGATTCTTATGAAAGTAGCGGTCCATCATGGCTTGCACCACTGCTCCGCCAAAGTCAATGAGGGGGTCCACAAGCAAGTCCCCTTCCTTCCCGCTGTAGACCAGGAAGTCCAGGACATAGCCAGTTTGGCAGTCGCACAGCACAAAGAATTTTATGCCAAAGCGATGTCTTTTTGAGGGGATGTACTGCCGGAAGCTGAGGTTTCCCCGGAACAGCACAAGAGACTCGTCAATGACGACCTTGCGGAAGGGCTTGAAGTAGGAGGTGAAGCGTTCTCGCATCATCTCGTACAACGTCCTAATCTTCCACAGCTTGTCTGGGAGGTGGACGTCAAGGTTGGTGACAAGATGGAGCACTGCGAGGATATCAAGGTACCGGTCGCGAGACATATATTTCCCGAAGGCAGGGGTGGATATGAGATCATTGGTGATCCAATAGTCAGGCAACCTATGCTTCTTGACATGAGGCATTAGCATGGTGAGTGCCAGGAACACCATGAACTCTTTATGAGTCACTGGGGTCCACTGCCTCATGTGGCCCTTGGTCACCTTGCCCAAAAAGTGGACCTGGTATTGGTGCTGCTTATTTGTCTCTTTGACAACATAGCCTACCACCTCCTCATCAAAGAAGGCCTCAAATAGTTCGTGTGGTGGAGCATTGGGGCCTGCAGGAAAATTGGGGGTAATGCCTGAACCCTCCAGTACCTCATCAAAAGCTGGCACATCAGGGTTGTATCCATCCCCATCAACTACGTCTTGCCACTGAAAAACGTAGAATGGGTCTTGTCTACGCTGACGAGGAGCTCCAGCTGGTGGCCCAGCACGCCCACGGCCAACTCGGGAGGCCCGCGCCCTAGGGCGGCGAGGGCGTCGGTCAGGGCGTCGGGCAGCACGACGGGCAGCACGACGCCGGGCCAAGCGGATGGGTCTAGGGCTGTCAATGTCCATATAGTCATCGTCAGAGTGGTCATCTTGCCCTGACGGTGGACCTATGTAATCATGGCCAGAGTCTTCAGAGAGGTGCCCTTCATCATCAGTGGCCCCCACATAATCTGGCGGGGAACCAGTGATGCGTGGGCGGCGTGCGGGTGGGCGAGGTGGGGAAGGAGTGGCAGGTGAGGCTGTGTCCCCCTGAGGTCCTGGGCTCCTTGGCCTGCGACGAGTGACAGAAAGCAATGCTTCACTGTCACTAGGCCCAGGTATTGGTGATGCGAGCTCAAAGACTTCTTCAGGAAGACATGTTGAAGGCGGGAGAGGTGGGGAGGACCGTGGGGAAAGTTGCGGGGGCGTATGGCTGGGGCCGGCAGGGGTGGACGCCGCGGGAGCCGCGA
Source organism: Paralithodes platypus (assembly GCA_032716605.1). NCBI lineage: Eukaryota > Metazoa > Arthropoda > Malacostraca > Decapoda > Lithodidae > Paralithodes > Paralithodes platypus. The sequence continues at coordinate 11,456,109 of CM064489.1, forward strand.
ACAAAACTCTTTTACTTTTCTTAATTTTTTTGGTATATTTCCTGCCTTTCCCCTTTTCGGCAGCAGTATGTCTCCTGTCGGGGGACCTAGGAGGCAAATAGGCCGAAAGTGGGGGGTCCTCAACCCTTGGGGGTGGTGGGGAAGAATGCGGGGCATCCGGGTCATCTTGGGTGGCGTGGGTAGATAAGGGAGACAATGGCGGGCGAGAAGGGTCACCACGCTCACCCTCACTCACAGCCTCATCCTCACCAAGTATTTTTGCTTGTTCCCTAGCTGCCGCGGCCGCCTTCTCAAGTATTTTCTGCTTATATAAGTGTAGCTTGAAAGGCGATTTACCTGGGGAAGGGCTTGGCGTCGTGTCACTTATGCGAAATTTGGTGAGTGACCTTGAACTCTCCCACTCACTCACTCTCTCAAGTTCACTGTCTTTAGGTAAACCAGCTTCCTCAACAACTGGTACATCACCTTCATCACTCTCATCACTGTCATGTTCTCTCGCAAATCCCAGGAATTGCTCTTCTTTGTCACTCTCATGGCCATAATCACTCGACTTATAATTACTGGAGTCGTCACTGACTATATCATCAACAATATACTTGGCATCAGCACGCTCATATAGTCTCAATGTCGTCTCAATACCTCCGGGAGATAACACATTTAGGCGATGGCGTCGGGGTAAGGCGCGACGAACTAGCAAGGGCGTCGTAGGAAGCACGATATCGGACACAGCGGAATCACTATTTGGCGTACTGTCCATGATGGCGTCGGGGTAGATACTGTTGCTGTGGCGTCGTTTACGCCTGGTGGCGCCACCTACCGTCCCACGATACCAAAAATGTACGCGCAGCATTCGAAAGCACGCACGCAAGCAATGGGCGTTCAAGAGCCCTTCCGGGTTGCGCGGGCCGAGTTTGTTATGGGCGTTCAAGAGCCTTTCCGGGGTGGAGGGGTTAAGTGCACAAAGTAATAAGAGTTGATAAAGATAACGCCAAACTTTAAAAGAATAATAGAAATCGCGAACAAATTTAAAACTTAAAATTCGCTAAACTAGATAAATAATTTATCTCAAATACTATTAGTGAACAAAGTTGAAAACCGCGAAACTAATGAGGGAGGTAACTAACTTAACTAGCCAACTAACTTAACTAAAATTAATCGTATAAGCGTCAAACTAAGACTTTCTGAATCGCCACATTAGTTGATAAACAAAATTTAATCTAAAATGGCAACAAAAATTATAAATCGCGGACTTAATTTGAGAACTCACCCTCACCGGTAGGAAGCCTAGGAGATACTGACTAGCTGCTCCGAAAGTCTACCTGAAGTAACCTCCTGCTTCACACACATGAATCAGATGTACCGAAACTTTGAACACAGGCATTGTCGAACCCTTAAACAAATTCGGAAAAACTCTAACCTGAGGCGCGTTTTCGCGAGCTTTTTATGGGCCTGGGTCGATCTGGGTGTACCCAGGTCGACCCAGGCCTGTTTCTGTTTTAGCGATTTTGAGACTGATCTGACCTAAGGTCGGGAAAATTGAGCCTGACTTTACCCAGGCTGGATTAGAAATTGGCTGAGATATTTCAATATGGCTGTTACAATAAAGAGGCACTTATAGAGGATTTTCTACCTTTTTTCTCTATTCTGAATATTATTATGACATGCGAAAAATTATTTAAATACATGCAATATGAAATGAAAAACAACAACACATCAATGTTTTAGAGAAGACAAGGTAGGCCTATATCCCCTCAAAAAAAAAGAAGAAAAAAAAGAAAAAAAATATATAAACTCCCCTAAATAAATCTTAGATCCCTACTAAAATTTCCAAGATCGCATGGTCAGGGCAAAAAACTCCAAGATCTTGTGAAAAAAGCCAAGCACTCGTATCACTGGGAACGAGTTCTTCACCGTACCCGACATTTTCCGCCATGTTGTTTGTTGTCATATGTGACGTCAGCATCTCTTAGGTTAACCCAGCCCAACTCGGTCCCCAGGGCTGACTTTACCCAGGTATACCCAGTCCCAGATGACGTCACTGGCTCGCGAAAACATCCACTTGGACTGGGTTGACCCAGGTAGGCCTACACCTAGGTACAGTAGCCCAACTAAATTTTGCGACAAAATATTAGGTACGTGGCACCTGTCCAGTTTGCACTCCCGTCCCAAGCCTGTGTGGTCGTTTCTAGCAGGGGCCCACAGACACAGGACCCGCACATGCAAGGCGCTACATATGACAATATTGCTATCATTATTTGTTTGTATCATAATAGAAGACTCTCTCTCTCTCTCTCTCTCTCTCTCTCTCTCTCTCTCTCTCTCTCTGTTAAATACAAATATATTTACGCGCGACAAACTACTTTATAGATCTATTTTTATACATAAGTTAAAATAAATACAATGAGTTGCATAGATTGTATTATATAATCTAGTATACACTTGTTAGTGATTGTTCTAATCAGAACCCCTATTAAACACTATACTTGGTGTTGGTGTAGAAAGTATTCGAGAAACGGGTAGTCAATCTCTACATCTATTTCCTGATCTACTCATATTTATGTAATTATATATATATACCGGTATATGTATATATATATATTTTTTTTTTGTAATAGTTATAAGATGTAATGCGGTCATGATTAGCGCAAAGTTCGCTGGCACCGGGTATATATTGTATGAGTTATCCTAAACGTTTATATGTATTCGATGTTACTAAACAAAATGTAATTTTATACAGCTAAATGACTAAGAGACTTAATTTGTCTGGACGTCAATAGCATCTGAGGTGAAGCCAATGATCTTGGGGGGGGGGGTAATAAGTGATTGAGGTTTCCGAATGTTTGTGTGCGAACTGCTGTATAGATTCTTCCCCTGCCACCTATTTGTTTTTCCTCCTTTCATGTGTTTCTTGTTGATAGTCCCTACCCCTTGTGGGAATGAGGGCTGGCTACTGACTAAATTACAAACGTCAAATTAAGAGGAGTATGCTGCTGTCACATTTGTTAAATGCTTAATCATCAATCTTGTAATGGAATTTAACCATGTTGGCTGCGAGTGTCTCGTTATCTATTAACTTTTCTTTTCCCAAGCATACGAATCGATAAACAAAGACAAAAAAATACCTTCAAAGATGTTGACATGTCAGTAAAGTTTTCGATAAATATCCACATGAAAGATTGCTGATTAAAGAAGCAGCTCTTGGAATAGGGCGAACTATTACGTGAATTAGACCATGGCTAATTAGTAGGAAACAAAACATTAACATTAACAGTAGCCTATACAATCAGATTGGGGTGTAGTGAAGGTTGGGATCTTACACGATGGTCAGTTTTAGTTCCTCAATTGTTCATCTTTTACATTAACGACCTAGCTTGATTTAGGCCAAACTAAAAAGATTGGTAATTTTTCAAATGACACTAAAACTAGGTTGAATTATTGATCCTGATAACGATGCATGCTCTCCAAAAATAATTTGATACACTACCCGAATGGGCAATACATGCAGTTTAGTGAAAATTGGGAAATCGACAGAAATCTCAGGATATAGATTTAACAATATTTACTTCGTCAATAATTACGCGCCATATATCTCCCGTATGAAGAGATTCAATAGCTCAATGCATTCTTGTGATGTCCGATTACATTACCCATCTCCCTTATTCAAGGCCAGGGTAGCCAGTAACCACCAGCTATATTTCAGAACAAAAATATATAATTTGTTCACCAATCTGAGTGGTAACAGGGGCAAGACGCAATATCAGTGGTATCTAGATGGCTAAATAATATGGAATTAAGTAACTCAATTATTACAAAAGATTTGTAATCATCGTCAGTCGTGATATGAAACCAAAAAAACAATGCAACATTGTTTGAAATCAGAGTTTTTAGATAGATATCTACAGTAGAAGCGTGAATAACAACAAACGTAATTTTAAAATCTCACACGTCTTTAGTAAGGCTTCACATGGATTATGTTTTTTATTTTGCTGTCCAGTGTCCATAGATTGATTGGAAGTGACGGTACAAAGAAGAATGGAAAGACAATGCAGAATAATAGAACATTAGAACATCAATAATATTCTAACGCCTGACGACTAAGGCCAAATGACACGGAATTATAGCCAGCTTGGGTTAGAACATTTAACAGAAGTAAAAGAATATTAAGGTAGTGAATATCATGAAATACATGATATGGTCAGTACAAAACAAATGGGACTTGGGAAAACATTAGGCTTGCATATATTAGAAGTGTAGAGTAAGAGAGGATATTATACAGATGGTTTAGTTGTAAGTGGGATCCACAAAGACGATGTGGAAAACGGCTGCTGCTCCGTGATAAGCATGCAAAAGTTTGGTAGATATGTGAAATAGGCTACCGATTGCTACAGTAGGATCAATAACGACAGAAAGCTTAGAAACATAATTAGATAGGCACACGACTGTGATGTGCTGATTGTCAATGGGATCCGCCGTGAATGGGCCAGCCCATGGTATAAAGACTGATATTAGTCTTTATACCATGGGCCAGTCAGCCCATGGAGTCAGTCCTCTGAAAAAATCCCTCTTTTATCTATCTATCTATTGCCGGACGCCTTACTCCCCTTACGAGGGTGGCTATACACAGAATGCCCCAAAGCGGACCTATTCCCTGTGAGAGGGACAACCCAAGCCAGTTTAGTGAAGGACTTAAAGGATTGACCACTCAATTTAGGATCCGTCCGACTCCGAGGCCCTCTGTGTGTCTTGTTAGCACTATTTTTCTACAGTGGTGTTCGGCTAATTCATCCACTAACCTGCCTTACCCTTAGGTAAGCAGTACGGATTTGTATCAGGTTTACTCCCCTAGACAGGTTGCCAACCAAGGCTGACGAGTCCCATCCACCCGGATTTGTATAAGGTTGTCTCCCCTAGATGAGTTGCCGACCAAGGCTAACGAGTCCCATCCACCCTTTTTTATGAGTTTTGTTTATGTTAATGTGTATGTATAGACCTAGTGGAATCAGGACTCGTATTTGACAGTTTATCCAGACTAGCATTATCCTATTATATTCAGAGTAGAAAAGGAAACTATTTTATTCAGAGTGGAAAGGGAATATGAAAGTCAAAGGGTAAATATGACAGAAGTATGTGTCCCTATAATTCCTACAGAACCTCCTTAAGTTGTATAAACCCTCTAATGAAAAGCCCGATTAAACTGCCAAAATTAGTCAATCCTAATGGGATTAATGAGTATATATTTATTGATTCTCATGATAAACTGGTCTCTCTATTCACTAATGATAGTTTAGGTAAAGTATTATTTATTATATTCGTAAACAAGTTATATGCATTCACTAAGGGGGGGAGGGAAGTAATAGGGGAAGATCTATCCTATATTGCACAGATAGTGGCGGGCGAGGTGGCTAGGATGAGTTACTAAACCGAACGTGGTTGTTTTTTAGGTAAACAACCGATGGTATACAGTAGACAGGAGTGGTTAATGTGCATATTATATCAAGTCATGCTAGCTTAATAGTATTTGAACAATATAAGGTAACTAGTAAGTTAGGGGTATTAGTGGATGAGTAATGAAATTAAGAAGTTATATAAAGCTAGGTTAACATGAAATTAGCCAAGAGTGATATGATGGAAAGTATTACTCTGTATGATAACTATTCTATATATTGTATGCACAATATCAACTAGGACTAACTCACATGCCGTGTGTTCCTAGGCCTCCAACAGCACAGTCTTCGACCCATGCGTGGTTGAGCTGAAAATGTTCTTGTCTGAGAAAACAACTCTTGGTTGGGAGAGAGGTATCCTGACCAGGATTCGAACCCACTCACTCCAGGTATGTTTGGGAGAGTTGGGCACCGTAACCACTCGGCCATGAGCGGATGAAGGAAGCCACCTTTATTCTTATTTGAAGAACCCCCGCCAACTCGGCTAAGTGATACAATTTTAATCGTCCTGGTACTATTATGGAACCTCTCTGACATTATCAAAACAACTCGTGCCCAATAGTCAATGCTCTGTTCAACAAATAGTCGAGCGAAATCAAGCCTAGTTTATTTGTGTCTCTTGGTTAGCTTTAGCTTGACAACTGGTGATCTATGTTTATATCCCATCTCCTTCGATCTCTTGCGTATAGTTTCTGTAGAAGCTTGAAATTGCCAATCTTGCTTAGCTTCGTCGGCATTTGAGAATGGATGGTTATACATATACTGTTCAATTTCTTGGTCCTCTTATGGCGTGGTTTTCCGTTTAGCTCCACTTCTATGTCGGTCTGTCAGTTGCCCTTCTTCCCACCTTTTTTTGCCACCAGTAAACGTTCCGACACACCACTCTCGCTCATCCCAACCATACTACCGCGTTCAGCAACCTTAGCAGCCTGATGAGCCATGACTTGCTGAATGGATGACTAGGTGTGATGTGGGCAAGAGAGTATTGAGGATTTTCTGATCACCTCAGTTTTCAATAAGTACAGCTTCAATTTTTTTTTTTTTTTTGTTTACCGAACAAAGTTCGACCTGGGAATATATTGCGTAAAGTGTTAATGCATGGTTGGAGTGGCTGTAGATATGCATGTAATTTGTAATCAGCCAATTGCCGATATCTGGATTTTGAGTGTTTGGTTGACCTGTACGGTACCCGTCCAGCTAGTAATAGACCACCAACACTAAACAAGACGTCGTAAATGGCCTGTTATTCCAGAGGCCTATTTATACTGGTAGGTCTAGAGAGGCACATTGTGTAAGAAGAATTGATCAAATGTTTCTTTCCAGCCCGGGAATGGAACCCGTGTCCTTTTGGCTGTGAATCAAGTGCGCTAACCAATATGCTACGGACCACTGTGTGTGTGTGTGTGTGTGTGTGTGTGTGTGTGTGTGTGTGTGTGTGTAAAATTCTGTAAAATAGAACTTAAATTATATACCTGGTAAACTAAATAATGTTTAGTTATACTCCCATATATTTCCATAGTAGACATAATTTCATCGAAGTTAGATTCTAAAATCATGATACAGTAACGATAATTGTCTATGTTCTAATAGTATCTCATAGAAACAGTAAGAACTTTAGCTGTATATTAACCCTTTGAATACCAGCGACGTCTTTTGAATTTTATTCTAGCTATATTTAGACGATATTATGCAGCTTAGGAAGATCTGTGGTAGTTAAAAGGGTTGGTTGAGATAGTTTGAAGCCTTATTATGGCTAGAGGTCTTTCTGGAGCTGAATAAATCGCGTAATAGTTGCTAGAATAGGAAGGACGTCGCCGGTACAGTATGGGTTAATACACGTTCTTATCATTAATAATATTACCTGATGCAGATGTTGCAAATAGAACTACTCGTATAACCCAGCACTGCAAGATGATGCAGATTATAACATACCTGTATTATCAAAAGAGTGTTAACCCATTGAAGCTCTGATGCGTTTTAGCACTTTATTTTGGCTATCATTAGACGATTTTATGCAGCTTATGAAGGATCTGTGGTTATTAAAAGGGTAAAAAGAACACAATTATTGGTAAATCTACAGTTATACTACCCCTCCCCCACTACCCCCTCCAGCTCCCCCCTTCAAAACACGCCTTTTAGCGTGTTTTTGGATGGTTCAGCAGACGCGGAAACTGGAAAAAAACATATTTTGATAAAAAATTATCACCAACCAGATACGAGTTTTTCAGGTAATGTGTTGTTGTTTTTTATTTTTTATTTGATATACAGTGTTGTTTAATACCGAGGACCGTCGCATTTTAGTATTTTTAACATTAGCCTAACCTAACCTAACTTAACCTAACCTAACCGAAAAGTAACCCGTCTCCGCGACGGTCTAAACTCCCCCTCACGTTCCCTGTTGATGGGTGCGCGATGGTCTAAACCCTGCTCACGTTCCCTGTTTATGGGTTTGCGAAGGTTTGTAATACTTCAATATATCTATTTCAAGTCAAATATACATTTCCGCGCATCATCAAACCATACTAAGTCTACTACTAATAATATTAACCCATTAGTTCCAACAGAATAGCGACAAAATAGGGGTAGTATAACTGTAGATTTATCCAATTATTTACACCTCATTGTTTTATCAAGGAAATCAGTGAAGAATGTGGGTTTATAACACTGAACTTTGCCTTTCGTTTTTGTGTGTGCGTGTGTTAATTAATCTACAAATAGTGTAGCATGAAAATTGATTGATATTAACCTCAGTGAGAGACAGAGAGAGAGAGAGAGAACCTTCTAATATGATACAAATAAATAATGATAGCAATATTGTCATATGTAGCGGCCAGCATATGCGAGTACTGTGTCTGTGTGCCCTGGCTGTGATAGCACAGGTGGAGGTGGCGCCTGCCTAGACACAACGGGTCTCTGCTAGACAGGACCACACGGGCTTGGGACGGGAGTGCAAACTATAGACAGGTGCCACGTACCTAATATTGTCGCAGAACTTAGTTGGGCTACTGTACATGGACTCGGGAAAACTGAGCTGACCCAGGTATACCTGGGTGTACCTACGTTTATGGTCTCGCGAAAACGCACCTCTGTAGTTGCTTGTAGCCTACTTCACACAAATGAATAAGATGAACCGAAACTTATGAGCACTAAAGCCTTTTCGAAACCTTTTATTTTTATTTTTATTTAAACAAAAATAGTGTATTGTCATAAGTACTGTACGTATGTACAGTCGCGCTAATAAGTCATGTCCCAGCTGTCATTACGTTTGGCTTGCTCTGTGCTGTATTAATGTCTGTCAGATGTTGAATAGGGTGGGTAAGTGTAGGAACATGTTTGTATATTGCACTCGATATGAAGAAATGAAGCTTAGATATTGCTGATACCAATTATTGATCGAAACATACTTGGTGCCGAGACATCACTTATTAGCGCGACTGTACATCAATATTACAATCATGTCATAGAAGAAAAAAATATATATAGTATATCATACAAAAGTCCTATATACCCTATGACAACAGGGAACTGATGCCATCCGACATATGTGCCCCCTTTAAGGGGATATATTTAGTTTGTTCCCTACGTTTTCATCAAGCTTAAAATTACACCCCCTAGACCCCCTTTCAAGATAAATTTGTACATTTTTCGGTAGAAAAATTTCCCGGCCGGAGGCCGGTTGCTCTTAAATTAAGATTAAATTGTTAATGCTGGTTTATTAACTTAATGAAGTGTTAAAATTATTGGCGATTGTTATGCAAAAAGTGTTAAATGTGAAGATCTATTGAAAAGGTGTTGAGTGTTAATTAAAAGGCACGTTACATGGACATTTTTTAAGTTTAATGTGGCCTGTTTCAGATTAGGCTATGTAGTACTTTGTTGATTTTAATAGAAATGTAACTTAATTGATTACTATAATTTTTGGTAAGATTATACGGTGTGACAGTTACAAGCCCCATCGATGTTTGTGTAGCCTATAGGTATGTTATATAATAGTCTTCAGTCCTATATATGTCCTTCCCGTCGCAAATATATTGTAAGGGAGATATAGGGTAAAACACAGAGTCTTGTCTGCATAATGACAAGTCCTGTTTTACGGGATTTCTGCTTTATAGATTTTTTTTCTTCCCTCCTATACCTTACTCGGGGGACCTTACAGTTGCGCGATCCAGTGCTGCTTTGGTAATTGCGTAAATTTGATTTTCCCTCCCCTATAACATTTTCAGAGTCCCCACTGCACAAAGCCACTGTCACTTTGTTTATGTTCTCTCTGCGTATTACTTTTAGGTTAGGTTAGGTTAGGTTAGGTTTGGTTAGGTTTCTTAGTTAGGTTCTTGACAAGGTATCAGCTGGTAGGTATGGGATAAACTAGGGACACATACTAGCTGGTAGGTAAGGGTTATTCTTATATCCAACGTTCTAGGTTAGGTTACTGTTTTTTTGCTTCAAAAAATCGCTAAACCCGAGCCAAGTTTTGGCAAATGTTGGCTCGGGTTTTCAAATTTTGGGGTTTAATGAGTTTCAAAAAAATGAAAACTCGAGCCAACTCTCAAAATTCAATTACTGGGTTTTTTTATGTTGAAAAATGCCAAAAGCCGAGCCAACTTTTGTTTCCCTATTTTGGGGTTTTTGTACTTTGAAAAATACTCAAATCCAAGCCAACTTTTGCCAAAACTTGGCTCGGATTTTCACATGTTAACGTTTTCTTACTTTTCTATATTTTATATTCAGAGTTCTTCCCATATTACTCCTATTTTTTCACTTTTTACCCCGCAATTTCCCTGATCTTCATAGCCCTCCCCACTAGTGGGGGCCGTGTTTTTAGATTGTTGGATAATGGGTAAATACTCATTTGCGACAGTCCTTGGTATAAAACAACACTGTATATCAAACAAAAAATGCAAAACAATAAAAAACACATGCTAAAACTCGTGACTGTCACACCGTATCAATTTACCTAATTTTCCTCGCTAGACTTCAACAAATGTAGAACAAAAAATACCCCCGAGAACCTCTTTGCCGATAAATTTTTAAATTGTTCGGTATAAAAATGCACTGGCCAAAGGCCGGATCCTCCTGTTGCCCTCTAATGGGGCTAAATATGGAGCCCCCCCCCCCCTTAAATACCTGATTTAATATTTAAATAAATTCATACTGGTTAATTTATCAGTTACCTTAAGTTTCTAACCTATTCATAAATGACCTGCCTAGGTCAGATGCAGACTACTTTAAATTCCGGAAATCTGCCAGTGACATGGTGCTCGAATATAATAATACTAATAATACTAATAATATCGGTGGTCGGAAACAAGTGAGGTGGATGACCCTACCCAGGCGTGGTTCTTCTTCTTTAGAACCCGCCCGCAGACCGTGCAGATCCACAGGGCTGACCTTTGTATCAGTACTGGCTCAGAAACGTTAGTAGGAGGGAAAGTTTAGAGTAGAAGGATAGTTTAAGGTACATTTTTTTTTTTTATACTTACCCCTCACTTCCTCCCCCCTCCCTCTCACCGCCCCCCACCCATTTCTCTTTCTCCATATCTTTTCTAGTATCCTCTTCATCATCTCCATGTCTTGTGTTTCCATCTCTTGTGTTAACCCCAACAGTGCCCCTACCCCTCTATCGTCTCTCTGCTTTACCTCCTCCCACCCCCTCTCCCCAACTCTATTCCTCGTGTATCCCTCCAACTAGTCTCTCTCCTCATCATATCTTGTACACTCAGTTATTATATGTTCTATGTCCTCTACTATTGGGTCTCCTCCCATTTCGCATTGATTGCAGTGCGGTCCCATTCCATTCCATCTCCTTGTTCTCTCATTCGTCTCTAGGAATCCTGTCCATGCTTTAAACAGCAGTTTAGATCTCCATCCTCCATCATAGAAAAGCTCTCTAGCTGGTTTTTCCTTCTCTCTGTAATATGACAGCGTGGCTGTGTTTTCTACCCCTTCCCTCCTCTTGTATCCCTTTCTCTATCTCTCTGATACATCCTCTCCCATTTTCCAGTATGACTCACTCCTCTCTCCCATTTAGTTTTCTAAATTCCCCTCCCACACGGTCCTGTTCTATATTTATCCTCCCCAGCCTTCTTTTGCACTCTGTTCCATTTACTTTCCTCGCTCGCCCATCTGTATACCTTCTTTGGCCACCTACTTTCCTCCATCCCCTCTAGCCTCACTTTGTACTTCCCTTTTGCTTTCGTTCGTGGTGAGTATTTTATCTGTACGGTTTTAAGTTTTTGTTTTAGACTTGGATGTGAATAGTTTAGTTATGAACTTCAAAGTAACCTTAATTATATTAGTTGGTAAAGTAAATTTTGCGTAATATTTTTAAAGTAAAACTTTGCGCTGCCCTTTGAACATAGTTTTTGTTTGGAGTTCAATATAGCTTCCGACTTAAGTTTGTTTTTTACTTTTAAAATCTGTTTTGACGTTAGGCTTTGAAATTTAATTTTGCTTTTCGTTACAATTTGTTTTATATATTTTTAAAAATCGGTTTTGATATAGACTAGTTTAGAATTAAATTTGATTTTTACTTTAATATATAGCCTATAGGCCTAGGCCTATCTGGTTTGGACTTTTAAAAGTTTTGGAGTAGATAAAGTTGGTAATATAATGCCAGGGCCCAACAATACGTAAATCGACCCTTAATCTTCTCCATATTTATCTTTTTAATCAGACCTATTTTGGAAAAATCCTATTACCACTACTGCTAAAACTGCTTCTCATAAGTTAGGTATGCCAAAGTCTCGGTTTCTTCACCTCCGCACAGTCACAGTAGTTACAGGCAGCCTACCTTTTCTCCTTCATACACATAGAAATAAAATTATGACCTGTAAAGTGTTATTTGTCTTGGATGGCGTAGTTGAGCATGTAAGAGAAGAAAGAAATTTCCTTATATGCCTGATTTGGAAAATTCATGTTTTCTAATTAAGTCGGTTCAGTTCAGTTGAAAGTCTGGAAGTATTAATGCTTTTCCATGGGCACTTCCCTAGGCAGTTATATTTTGTGTTATACAGTACTGTACTTGTGTCTTTGTGTCTTGCTATTTTTCTGTATTCATCTGTCTTGGTTAATCTTTTCTCTTTGTCTCTTGTTCTCCAAATCTTATATATATTTTCATTTACTCTGTCGATATTTTTATCTTTGAAAAGTAGATTTCCAATTACTTTATTTTCTTCTGCATATGGTGGTTGTAGGATAATCTTAAAGGACACTACATCCGCCTTATTAGAAACAATTTATTAGGGAAAATAGGGACCAATAGACTCCTTATTTTTCTCATAGTCCGCATGGAGGAATTTCGTTATCGACACTTGAAAAAACCCGATTTCACAGAAAAATACACCAAAAATCTGTCAAAGATGTCAAATAGCGGGGGTGTGGGGGGGGGGGGCACCAGCCCCCACCCATAATACTAGGATAAGTTAGGTAAGGTTGTTAGGTTAGGCTAATGTCCTTTCAAAGGTGTATAGGCTAGTAAACACTAGGATAGCCTATACCTGGTCAGAGGTAAGCAGAAGAGGAAGAGTCCTGCTGTAGTCTGTAGTCTCCTTGAATGATACCTTATTGATTGCGTGTTATCATAAATCATCTCTTCTCCCCTAATTTCAGTCTTGAAAGTTTTATATATTTCTAAACTACTCTTTTCATCTATTTCTCTCCTCCACTGATTTGTATTCCATGTTTTTTATTTTTAATATCCTAAACTTTTGTCACATTTATATTTTAAAGGTTTAAGTCTTTAATTTATTTCTTGATAGGTTGATCCCAAGTATCTTTCTCATTTGTTGGTTTCTCCTGTTATTATTTTTAACAGTCCGTTGCTATCCTCTCCCAATAGATATTTTAAGTATCCTTCCATTATCCTCGCCTCCATAGAAGAGGCACCTATCTCCCCTCTCGGTGTTGCTTTTTGAGCATAATCTAAGAGCTCTTAAAATATGGCTATATACCTTATTTTCTATTTTCTATAATTTATATCTTTAGTAAATTATGTTTTGATAGCATAATGCAAATGCGCGGAATTTCGGTGTGAGTTCCTAGGCTAGTCCTTGGAGTGCCACATGTATTCGTTGATTTATTTGTGTTTAGAAGTAAAGTTGGTTTGTGAAAAAATATGAATACCCAATTAGCCTATTCAGTAATTACCGCTGCAAACTAAATTACTTTGTGTTAAATAAGGTTGGAGAGCAAATTATTTTAAATTATCCACCGTATTTTGTTCATCCTAGAGAACTGTTTTGTTTCCCCCACCGTACTGTAGGCTAGATTAGGGTATAATTATGACAATGCAACTGTCTCTGAACAATGGCGGCGGTAGAAAACTGATCTCCGAAACTCTTCATAATTAACACAATTTAATGATCTGACCTTTACCGTACCCTCATGGAGCCCGCGCCACACTTAGACTAAGTCTAGGACTCTAGGTGGTGCATTTGATATAGGCTACACATCTCGGGCACATCGAACCTCTGGCTCTAAGTAATCTCCAATGCTTTTTTTTTTTTTTTTTTAATGAAAGTGGAAGAATCCACGACCTATAAATTAAATTCTAAAGGATACAACCGCCAATGAACCCCAATGCGCACCTAAAACAATCTTATAAACCGGGAACACTTGCAGTTATCTGGTGAAAGTGACCCTTGGTACAGTCGCGCTAATAAGTGATGGCTCGGCACCAATTATGTTTTGATCAATAATTGGTATCAGCAATATCTACACATGATTGTTTTTGTTTTTTGAGTGAGGTATACCAACATATTCCTACATTTACCCACCCTATTCAACATCTGACAGACATTAATACAGCACAGAGCAAGCCAAACGTAATGACAGCTGGGACATGACTTATTAGCGTGACCGTACACTGAATCAACGGTGAAGGTGTTAGATTTTATGTCATAATAGATTAGTGGCATTGCATACTACCGGTACCTGCCAATGCGGTAATCTTAATGCGGGAGCTGCGTAATAAGAAAGTCTATATAGAAGCAATGTTCACTGTATAGGACACTTTTCGAATTGTTTTTTAACTTTAAAACCTGAGCCAACCTCTGAATGTAAACCTAGCACATTTGATAGGATAAGAAACTACCCCTACCTACCAGGTATTAAGTGTCCCTAGTACGTAGTATGTGGGATAAAAAGAACTAACCCTTGCCTAACCAGTAGTAAGAGTCCCTAGAACCAAAACTAACTTAGAAAGAATATTTCCTAACAACCCAAACTAGACCTAGTACATTGGAACTAGAATAACCCTTACCTTCCAGCTTTACCCTATTCAAAGTTGGCCAAAACTCGTGAACATCAACCTATATAACTAGCGAATAATTAGAGTAATGGAGAAACAGGTGTGGATACTTACAGCCCCTTTTTGAGTTGCAAAGGTTAGGGTTCACGATTTCTGGACTAAGTATTTGGAACTGTAGGCTATAGTACGTGGGATAAGACTAACCCATGGCAATTAATACGTGGCACTGGTACCTAGTACGTGGGATTGAAGAGTAGGCTAATTGTTAATTACCAGGTAGTGTCCTATTAGGTGGATTTTCCTATTTTATATATAGCTCATTACGCATCTGTCACATTAGGCTACTTATTGACAGGTAGTATAAAATGTGGTGGTAACAACGGAGTCCACCACACTTAATTCTTACTTTGATCAGATACCGGATCCATAGATAGTATCGTGGATGCACGATAGTCAGTGGTATAACATAAGTTTTCTATGTAGCCTATCATACCCTATAATTATACAGTATGAAACTATACAGTATGTAAGATTGACAGTGTGTAAGCTTAATAAGTTAAATAAGGCCTAGTATACGAAAGTGTAGTATTTAAGTCTTTAGAATGCATATATGATTTATCATATAGCCATGTCGTAATATAAAAGCGGTACGATATTTACCGCTAGATATCCGCTACAAACTTAGCAGTATCCGCTAGATTCGTAGCGCAAGACGATGACGTCTCTGACGAAGACGCCTCGCGCACGCGCTAGAGCACATTTAGACATCGTCCAAGCAACACCTCCACTCATCAGTTCGCTGCGACCCTCTTTTCGGCTTTCATCCAGCTCTCTTCATCCAACTGACAGACCGACCGACCGACAAGCTAAGCCATATTATCATGATTTAAATATCTCTAGCATTATTTTAACCTATACCGTTTTTTGTTAAGTTGCACCCTCGTGGTTGTAATGTAAACAACCAACCGCGTTCGGGAAGTAGCCATTTGCCTACCATTGTCTTCTTACTAAACGATAGCCTACTAGTTTAATTTTGCAATACTACTTTTGTCTATTACTAAACGATAGCCTATTAGTTTAATCTTTCAATACTTCGAATTTAATTTTAAATATTTGGAGACTATTATGGAAGGTTGATACTCTAAACATGGAAATGTTTCAACTGAATTCCCACAGATACTTACTAAACTGTATACAATCTTTTGATGGCCAGAATAGTCACTATTATCAGAGGGTTAATATATTGAGTAACGAATTTGTAGTTTTTTTCTAAAGATCATGCTGCCTGTTTACATAGGCTAGAGTTAATCGGTTCTGTACCGCGAGGTTTTTGTATTTTATTCTAGCTGTATTTAGAAGACTTTGTGCAGCATACGGATCTGAGGTAGTAAAAAGGGTTAAGAGAGATGGTTCGAAGCCTGTTTATTGCTGGACGTCCTTTTTAAACTGACTAAAATCGTTGGTAACATTCAAGACGGCTAGAGCCGCCTTATTTACCAAGTTTCTGTATATTTTTTTAAAGGAATCATTTGTTTTTATGGTTGGAGTTGAGGATTTGCAGTAACTTACCATTTATTAATTATTCTGAAGATATGACTTCAAATGGCGCCATTTATTGGGTGTATCGCACTTTTACAGTAGGTAAGGAAAATTGTGGGGTAAATTTGATACACGATGGGTTGAGGGGGGGCGTTGCCCCCTCTTCACCCCCCCCCCCCCCCCCCACCTTGATATATTGTCATCCTCATATATGTAGATCTGTAAGGGGGGAAAAACAGGTTGCCGGTATTTTGTTTTTGTGAGTAGGCTAACGCTCACGCAATTTATTGGGTGAATCGCACCCCACCCCATCGTTCAAAACAAAGAGTAAAGTCGAAGAATTCATTGTGCGCAATGCTTTGTTTATGGTGGGGACTTAATATTTTGGTGTTATTTTTCAATGTAATCAGTTTTATTAAAGTGTCGATAACTAAATTCCTCCATGCGGACTATAGCCTTATGAGAACAATAGTCTATAGGTCCCTATTCCTCCATGCGGACTATAGCCTTATGAGAACAATAGTCTATAGGTCCCTATTCCTCCATGCGGACTATAGCCTTATGAGAACAATAGTCTATAGGTCCCTATTCCTCCATGCGGACTATAGCCTTATGAGAACAATAGTCTATAGGTCCCTATTCCTCCATGCGGACTATAGCCTTATGAGAACAATAGTCTATAGGTCCCTATTCCTCCATGCGGACTATAGCCTTATGAGAACAATAGTCTATAGGTCCCTATTCCTCCATGCGGACTATAGCCTTATGAGAACAATAGTCTATAGGTCCCTATTCCTCCATGCGGACTATAGCCTTATGAGAACAATAGTCTATAGGTCCCTATTTTCCCTAATAAATTATTTCTAATGGGCCCGCGAAAGAAGTCTTTAATATTATCAAATCGTCTAATAGTAGCCTGACTAAAGTTAAAAGAAAGTCATCGGTACGGAAGGGGTTAATGGGTTCGGTCAGTTTCTATAGGCTATTCAACTTTGATAAAATTACCGGAGATAAATTTTAATGTAACTGTACTTAACGAATGGCTATTAAGGGGACCAAACTGCAGCTACCTAAGTGGTGACTTTAATATTTTTCTATTTGCATGAATGTTTTATACAGTATGTTGGACTGGATAAGGGCACTTCTGGCAAAGTTTGATAGAATTTGGCTGAGTAGTTTTCAGGAAAAAAATAAAATGGGAAAAATAATAGGAACAAAATTACCTGCACTAAATAGAAACTGACAATGGTGTCCATCCGATTCCAATAATATTTAATCCCTGTACTAATGACCCACGGGTATAAATTGGTTGTTCAGATGTTTAATATTTATCTCTGTTGCCGAGAAATATTTCAAAAAGTTGTAAAAAGAAGTCCATGACTGTTCCCCTCAAAATAAATCATGATAATCATTGTCTGCCATAAGAATGTTTTACTGGCATATTATATTTGTAATCCTTTCTCGAGGTGTAATCAGAATTATAATGTTACAATTTAATGGAGTAATAACGCTAAAAGTACCAATAACTGTAGTTTCGAGATCTGGCCCGTTTTCTGTAGGGAGGTTGAATTCGTGCAGTACGGTACCCTGTAAAGTTAGGTTAAACAAAAAAATAATTTACATGGTATTTTATTAGATATGGTAGTCGTATTAGGTCTCCCAACCATCTTAAGAAAGTTAGAATTATGGGTCAGTTTCTATGATCTTACAATGTGATAAAATGGGTAAAAATAATGCATTTGAGAGTTTCTTTTATTTCTTTAAATTTTCAGTAGTCTTTAACCAGGGAAATGCGATAGGCCTCACGGATGGTATGGTATTTAAACTTCTAAAAAGAGCCCTTCAAATACTGCGCCAGTGTCATCAAATTTATCAAAATTGGATGACACATAGAAAATAGTATAGTCAACTGGGGCAAATTAGTCTGATTTTTGCGTATTTCAGTGACCTGTATTTTATTTTTTTTAACAAAGATCTTGAGTATTGTATGTGTAGCTGGTACATTGGGGTACACAATCATAGCATTAAAGAAAATTAAATGCATTGCATATATTTATTATAAATGTAATAAAGGTGTCTGAATTCAGACAGGATTTGGGGCAATTTCGGACACCTAGCCTGAATTCGGACATGGATTTAAACTACATTCACAGGACTAACCAGTGATCTCAGTATAGATTCAAACCTTTCAGGAGTAAGCTCTGAAATTTTTGAAAATTTTAAGTGATCACACTCTCCCTCCTTTGTACCCACACACCCTCCCTCTAAACTTTAACTTTTATTTTGTCCATCTATTAGCAGTCCGTGGGTTAAACAAAATGATCCCAGTGTATGCGAAAAACCTTCATGCCTGAGCGTGAGATTGAACTTGGGTCACCCGGGGTGGGAGGCAGACTTTCTCCACTAAAGCATATTTTCTCTGTGCTATGAATTAGGCTTAAGCGTTGTTTCCACATAGCGATTTTGATTAGTTGTTTTGTCTTTTTACCGTGTTCATATAAGTTTTGGTTTGTTTATTTTGCAAGTTTTACATTATAATTACTGTATAGTGGTTAAATGGAGCCCGATCTCTTTTAGAATGTCCCAAGTTAACTATCGGTAATCAGTTGTTGTTGTTGTTCCCCAAGCTGCCTGGCCGAACAGCCGCAAGGCCCCAAGCAAGGCCAAGGCCATAACCGAGCGCCCCCACAGAACCCTCCCTGCCGGCCACAATAAAGCCTGGGTGACCGAAGCCACTCCATGGCGAGGAGCTGAGGAGGGTGCGGAAATGCCCGGGAATCAGTAACTAAGGGTAATTGCATAACGTAAACCTAGGGAACCACAAATTATCTTGATTGGGCTGGAGACTATGGCATCGGAGTGTACAGCAGTCCAGTATTAATATTTTGTTTTGTTCGCAGATGTGAAAAGGCGTCAAAGACTTCTACAATGGTTGGAGCTGTTGCGGGATACCCGGTACTGGTGTGGCAGTCGACTCGCTCTGATTTTGTTAGGGCATCTCTAGTTGCTAAATTATATTTGAATTTACTTAGAACTTAAAGCCTTAATTTATAGTTAATTTTTTTAATACAGTATTCAAATCCTGCAATTTACCAATTTCAAAATTAAATTGGGCTAAATGCTACTAGTCACGATTATTAAAGTAAAAAATCATTTAGAGGTAAACATTAAATGTCCTTCATTAACCCTTTCAGACTCGTATGATGCAGAGGTTGCCAGATTAGCCATAAGAAATAGTTCTCTCACTCTTATAATTACCTCTCTAAAATTAGTTTTCTGCCCTCATCTAACTCAAAGACAACTGTAGAGGTTGAAGTAACTAAACTAAAGGTTTCTAAATACCCCTGATGGTAACAAAGGTTTTAAAGTATCCCTAATAGGCTCAAAATCGCGTCATATGTCGGAGAGGGTTAAGAAATAATCTGACTCGATATTGTTAAAGTATAAAATTAATTAAATAATATTAAATATTGTTAACACCTTACGAGCGGCCTAGGCGGTAATTTCTATGTAGCGCCCAGCGGGTTTTTTAACCATAAATTGGGTTGTTTC